>VZTM01036440.1:96428-118339 GCA_013400555.1 Jacana jacana
GCTACTCCCTCTGTCCTGGGAATCAGCGGACAGTGGTGTCTCCCGAGGCTGAGGTTTGTGTCCATCTCTCTCTCTCTCTCTTTCATCCTTTTCCCCTTCCTCTACACCTCTGCAGTCCCTCTGCTCTCACCTGCAAGAACTCAGTGCCTGTGTTGGAAGCGGAAGAGCCGAATCAGCACGCTGCCTTAAGCCAGGAGCGGGAGGGAAGAGAGAAACACCCATGGTTAAACCCCTTGGGCCGGGGGAGCTGATCCACCACCGCTGCTGCTGCCGCCACCGCCGTGTCCTGGCCCTGCTGCGACAACGCAGAGTCCCAGGATGTGANAATTGGGTTGAATTTTGCAGAGCAGATGGAGGAAGTGGCTGGGGTCGGTAACGGCGTCCTCTGGTCCCTTTCTCTAATGGCCGCTCAGGAGCAGAGCTGTGCCAACAAGTCGTGTGGGGCAGCAGGAGGGTGCAGCCAGAGAGTACCTCTCCGGAGGTCGCAGCAGCATTTGGGTTTTTGCAAGGCAAGATGGATGATATTTATGCAAATCTATCCCTCCCTCCCTTCTCTGTGCTGCCTCCCGATCCTCCCCTTCTCCTTCCCTGATGCCCTGAGCTTTGGGATGTGCACTGAAATTGGCTGTGCTTCAGTTCTCTGCGGGTCAGTGACTGTTCCCCTTGCCCGTCTACTCAGCAAATGCTCTCTTCTGGGTTTTTATTTACCTGGTCACCAGGAACTGCAGTTCTGGGGAGGAGGAGGAGGGAGGGGGAGCGGATGGAGCAATCGCACCTCAGGGGAGCACATACCCACCTCCCCTCCCCAAGCCAAGGGTTCTGCCAGGGGCAAAAAGGAAAAAGAAAACAAAGAAACCAAGCAAGACCCACAAAAAAAACCACAAAAGAAACCCCAGCCCACCCAACTGAACCACGTTGACTTGCCCTGGAGTATTTTAAGTGCGTATTATGAGAAGAAAATATTTTTATGGATTCTTATTCTTTTATAATTATGAGTGTAAGATGTAGCGACTCATTAAAATATTGGGAAGAGCCGCTGTTTGGCGTCTGAGCCTGGTGGTGGTGGAGGGCAGGGAGGCTTGGGAGGGCAGGGCAGCTGGCTCTGCCGCGCCGAAGCCGCCGCTGTGGTAACAGCAGAGCGCTCTGTTCCCTTTCTGGGCTGAGCGCTGGNACCTCCTGGGGGCTGGGGGCTGGTAACTCCTTCCTTGCCACCAGTGCCTTTGGGGGGTGGGGGGAGAGGCGCTCGCCCTCTCTGGAGCTCAAAGCTTCCAAAACCTGGCCTTGCTCTTCTCTGCATGGGAGTTGGGCATTTTAATCAATTAAACTCCCCCTTGAGATGTGAGCTGGAGGCTTCTCTTTCAAACCCAAAGCATCTTCCAGCCCTTAAGGGTTTTGAATACAGCCAGGAGCATATCCTTGTCCCCTTCTCATCCCTGCACCCAAATAATTGTCCCAACTCTTGCAGCTGGGCCTTAGCTTTTACTGCACACCCGTTTGGGTGAGCTCTGGTGCGGCTTTTGAGGTTGGGGGGGCGGAAAGGGACGTAATGGAGGAAGTTGCATATCTCATCTCTGAAGCTTCCTTGAGAGGCACCTGCAGGCAGAGAAGCTGCTCCCCTTTCTCCCTGCTGCCTTTAGAGCCGGGTGGGTGCCAGCACACGGTAAGAAGCGTTATTTTTGCAGTTGGTTGTTATCAGCCTTAAGTTCAAAACTGCTTTTTCCTGCCCCAGAAGGGCAAGTGTTTTTCTTAAAATGTCTGTGACGTGTTCTTAGAACACCCTTGTCTAGAAGAGTTTACGCGTCTGCCGACTCCTTTGATTCCCCAAGCTCGGTTCTGAAGCCGTTGGATCATTTGAGGCTGCCAAAAGGGGTTGGTTTCCTTCTTTTGAGGGCTGAGAATCCCGAGAGGCATTAACTGGGAAATCGCTCGCCACCACCCTGAGCTTTTCCACCTGGAACAGGCTCTGCCAGAGGGGGGGGTTGAAACCCAAATGGTGTGGGAGGCCCCTGCCCAGGTGTCCTGCAGGAAGGGCGATGGGAGCTGGGTGCAGGGATGTGCTGTAGCACAGAGCTGAGTTCATTTCCTGAGCGAGCAGGAAGCAGCGGGTGCTGGGGAAACTTGAGTCTTCCTCAAGGCCTGGGATGAAGCACAAGGGTGGCCTGGGAGGCATTTCCCCCATGCTGACCCGAAGTGTGGGGCTTTATTTTTAGGCAGAGGATGTGGAGGGGGGAGCAGATGTTCTTGACAACTCATTTGTAAAACAAAAAAAAACCAAAACCACTGCTCAGGCTCCAAAATTAGCCACGGGTTGCCCTGGAAAGATGCTGGAGTGGAAAACTCGGCCATCTCCATTCCTGAAGTGCGTGGAATAAAGGTGCGACGGCAGCTCCTCGCTCTTAGGGAGCCACGTCAGTGGAAAACTGGGTTTGGTGATTTGGGGTGTCCCAAGCATTTGACCTCTGTCCTGCGGCATGAGCCTTCACGGAGCAGCACCCCCAGGATAACTGCAGTGGCTGAGAAATACCAGGGTCCCTCAAAGGGAGGTGCGGGGCGGAGGTTGGCGATGTGAGGAAGACAAATGGCTGTGGAGGGAGGGGGGCAGGGGCAGGGCTGCGTGTGGATGCCAGCAAAAAAGAAAAAGAGTGTAAATTGATATTGGAAAATCCTCGGGGAGGGATTTTGGGGAAGCACGTCCGCCTGGGCATCAGCCTGGGACAGATGCGAGGCTTCAGCAATTGGCGCGGGGGCGGCAGCTCCTCTGCCTCCCCACCTCTGCAGGCAAAATAGCCCTCATCTCTGGGTCCAGCCCCTTGCTCAGGCGCTGCCGCAGGTTTCTGATGGTGCCAACTTCTTCTGGCTTTAAAGTGTAAACGGCTTCATCCTGGCCCGATGGCTGCGGTTCCTGCTCCACTGGGCTCTTCTGCGCCCCCCTCAGGTCCTGGAGCTGCCCTGGGTTGGAGCTGAGCTGTCTGCAGGGAACAGGGGCTGGAGGGGCGTGGGTACCATCCTGCTGGGTGCTGGTGCCCGAGCAGGGTGGCTGTGTTGCCTTATCGGTGGTGTAGGAAGAGAGGGATGCTCTGGTGGCCAAGAAAACAGCAGGGAGAGGCTGTAGGAGCAGGGGTGGAGGGGGTGGCAGCACAGTCCCTGCCCTTTTGTCTGCCTTTGCCTCCTCCAGCCAGTCCAGGCTGCACTCTCTCATGAAACTTCTTGTTCCTCTCCTAAAAAGGATAGTTAAATGCCACCCAAAGGACAGCTGAGATCTCCTAAAGCTCCTGTCAAAACAGCGGCACGGCCGCACAGAGGCTGATCCAGCCCAAGGATCCAACGTCTCTCTCTTCCCTCTGCCTCGGCCACTCTGTTTGCATTTCTCCATCTCCCCCCCCCCTGAGTCCAGGCTTGGAAGGACTCATCCTGCTTCCCAGCCCGTGGCCCCAGCTGGTGGCCATAGGGCTCAGCCCAGGGTCCCCCCTGACCCTGATCTCACTATTGCCCCTAGCTGGAGGCCATGGCCGTGCCACTCTGGCTGCTGCTGGCCCTGCTGGGCTGCACAGTGGCACTGGATCCTGCCCTGGAGGAGGCCTGGGAAGGGTGGAAGAGCCTCCATGCCAAAGAGTACCTAAGGGTAGGTCCTGCTTGCCCAAGACCCCCGGGCACATGTGGGGCTGGCTCCAGGTGGTTTCACCCGGAGCTCCCTACCTGCACCCACCCCATCCCGTGCTCCCAGGGGTCATTTCTGATCCTGCTGCTTCTCTCTCTGGTGTCAGGAGGCTGAGGCCACCCGCCGGGAGGTCTGGGAGAAGAACCTGCGGCGCATCCAGCAGCACAACCTGGAGGAGTCGCAGGGGCAGCATAGCTTCCAGCTGGCCATGAACCACTATGGAGACCTGGTACCTACCCATGCACTGGCCATCATCCCCGGAGACCCCTCCCTGCTCCCTGGGCATGATCGAGGAACCAGAGACCCTCCCTGCACCCAGGGCTTGATCCAGGGACCCTTCGATGCACCCTGGGCTTGATCTGGGGATTGAGGACCCCTTGATGCAGCCAGAGCTTGATCCAGGGACCAGGGACCCTCTGATGCACCCTGGGTTTGATCCAGGGATTAGGGACCCCTCAGTGCACACAGGGCTTGATCTGGGGACTCCTCTTTGCACCCTGGGCTTGATGTGGGGGGATTGAGGACCCCCTCAGTGCACCTTAGGCTTGGTCCAGGGACTGGAGACCCCTGGATGCACCCAGGGCTTGATCTGATGATCAGGGATCCCAAACTTGCTCCACTGGGACCTCCAGGCCCTGGGGCTGGGCTGCTTCCCAGGGGTCAACTGGCTGGTGGGGAGCTGCAGTGCTGCTGGCTGGGGACTCTCAGCATCACACCAGCTCTCCCTTGGTGACCTCCAGACAGATGAGGAGTTTAACCAGCTCCTGAATGGCTTCACCCTGGAGCAGCAGGAGGAGCCAGCGCTGCTCTTCCAGGCATCAAAGGACCTGAAGACCCCAGTGGAGGTGGACTGGCGAGCGAAGGGCTACGTGACGCCGGTGAAGAACCAGGTGGGCAGGGGGTGAGGGTCCAGCAAGGGGTGTGCGATGAGTACCGGGGGTTTGGGCAGCAGAAACAAGCAGCAGCATCTTCCCAAGCAGCAAAAAGCCTCTGAGCACCCCAGAGAAGCAGCTCCCAGTTTTGCAGCTGGAAGGCAGCACCAGGGTGGGAGGGGGGCGAGGAAAGGAAGCTTACAGTGTCCCTCTCTGGCAGGTTTTGGGGTAATGGCGTGACCTTCCTGTTGTCCCCATCTTGCTCAGGGCCACTGTGGGTCATGCTGGGCCTTTAGTGCCACGGGGGCTTTGGAGGGGCTCGTCTTCAACCGGACAGGCAAGCTGGCAGCACTGAGTGAGCAGAACCTCATTGACTGCTCCCGAAAGCTGGGCAACAATGGCTGCCAGGGTGGCTACATGACCCGCGCCTTCCAGTACGTGCGTGACAACGGCGGTTTGAACTCGGAGCAGGTTTACCCCTACATGGCCACGGTAAGGGAAGAGCTTTGGGGATGA
This sequence comes from Jacana jacana, assembly GCA_013400555.1. Taxonomy (NCBI): domain Eukaryota; kingdom Metazoa; phylum Chordata; class Aves; order Charadriiformes; family Jacanidae; genus Jacana; species Jacana jacana. The sequence goes on from VZTM01036440.1 coordinate 101,475, forward strand.
TAGAATCATAGAATCATATAGGTTGGAAGAGACCCTTGGGATCATCNTTGTGCTGAGGTGCCCAGAACTGGACACCTCAACAATACTCAAGGTGCGGCCTCACCAGTGCTGAGCACAGGGGGATGTGTCTCTCTGTCCTCTCAGGACACCTCCAGCTGCCGGTATGACCCCAAGGACAGGGCGGCCAACTGCTCCACCATCTGGCTGGTGGCCCAGGGCAGCGAGGCGGCGCTGGAGCAGGCGGTGGCGACTGTGGGCCCCATCTCCGTGGCGGTGGATGCCAGCAGCTTCTTCTTCCACTTCTACAAGTCTGGTACCGTCTGGCTCAATGGGTAAACTGAGGCAGGGTTGCCTTGCTGTAGGGGTGGGCTGCTTGTTGAGCCCTGGAGTTCCCCCAGGGGAATGGTGGGATCCACCACCCTGCTTCCACCCAGAGAAGAGCACCCCCCCAGCTCACCCAGCTCTGCTCTCCCCAGGCATCTTCAGCAGCATGTTCTGCAGCCAGCGGGTGAACCATGGGATGCTGGCCGTGGGCTACGGTGTGAGCCAGGAGAGCGGGCGCAACGTGAGCTACTGGATCTTAAAGAACAGGTAAGGGCTGAGGGCGTCCCCCCAAACCTGCCACCCCTTCTACCCCGGTGCATGGCCTGTTCCCCACTCCTGCTGGGGTTGGAGCTGCGTGAAAGGAGCATCCCTGTGGAGAATCCCTGAGTGCACCCTCAGCAAGGTTTGGGAGTGACACCATGCTGCGGGGAGTGGCTGACGGGCTGGAGGAGAGGGATGCCATCCAAAGCGACCTGGTGGAGCTGGATGGGTCCATGTGAACCTCATGAATTTCAACAAGGCCAAGTACAAAGTCCTGCACTTGGGTGGGGACGATCTCAAGCAGAGCCCCAGGCTGGGTGGAGAATGGCTGGAGAGCAGTCCTGAGAAGGACTTGGGGCTGTTGGTGGCTGAGATGCTCCATATGAGCCAGCAACGTGCAGTGGCAGCCCAGAAACCCCCCGCACCCTGGGCTGCATCCCCCGCAGCGTGACCAGCAGGGTCAGGGGGGGTTCTGCCCCTCTGGGGAGACACACACACACACCAGTGCTGCCTCCAGCTCTGAGGTCACCAACAGGAGCTGTTGTAGCAGAGCCAGAGGCCACAGAGATGCTGGAAGAGGTGGAGCCCCTCTTCTGTGAGGACAGGCTGAGGGAGTTGGGGGGTTCAGCCTGGAGAAGAGAAGGCTCCAGGGAGACCTTGGAGCCCCTTCCAGTCCCTAAAGGGGCTCCAGGAAAACTGGGAGAGGGGATCAGGGATCTGGACCAGGGAGGGGAGCCCTAGGAGGAGGGGGAAGGGTTTGACCCTGAAAGAGGGGAGATGGAGCTGAGCTGTGGGGAAGAACTTTGGTATGAGGGTGGTGAGAACCTGGCCCAGGTTGCCCAAATAAGCTGTGGCTGCCCCATCTGGGACAGCCCTGGAGGGGTGCAAAGCCAGGTTGGAGGGGGCTTGGAGCCACCTGGTCTGGTGGGAGGTGTCCCTGCCCATGGCAGGGGGTGGCACTGGGTGGGCTTTAAGGACCCTTCCAACCCAACCCAGTCTGTGACTGGGGTGCTCTGGCTCTCTCTCGCTCCCCTCCCCGAGGTGGGGCAGGTCTCCATGCCTGTGAGAACACAGATGTACTCATTCTCCATCTCTTCCTGCAGCTGGTCGGAGGTGTGGGGCGAGGGGGGCTACATCCGCCTCCTGAAGGGCGTCAACAACCACTGCGGGGTGGCCAACCAGGCCAGCTTCCCTGTGCTGTGAGCCAGGACGGCCCTCCCTCCCCACCCAGGGCCGTGCATCCATGGCCCTTTCCTTCTGGACAGGACAGGGGCTTTTGTTTGGTGTGCAGTAAGCAGCAATTAAAAGCGGCATGGCTAATCCCTCTGCGCCTGCATATAGTGTCCAGGCAGGCTTTGGTGGACGAGGAAAGGGTGATGCAGATGGTGTTTTTCCTGGTGGGAAAACCAAAAGATGATTCTTGGTGAGGGGCCCTTTCTCCATGCTTCCCCCCCTCGAAACTGGCCACCTCATTCCCTTCTTGCCGCTCCTTTTCCTTCCAGCCCCATCCCCAAAACCACCTGCCGGGGCTGGGGTTTCTGGCTGTGGCTTCAGCTCTGCCCAACCCTGCTGGGGCTGAGCCAGCGCTGCTGCCCCTTCGAGCCCCACTCTTTTAAAAACAAGGCTTTCCCCACTGAAACCCGCGTGACGAGGCGGAAAACGAACCTTTCCCGCACCAAATTTTGCTTTTTTTCTTTTATTTTCCCTCCCCTTCCTGGATTATCTGGGGGGCTTTTGTGGCTGGAGGGAGGCAGGAGGGTGTGAGGGGGCACACGGACACGGGGCACCGCCTGTGGCAGCGTGGGCTCCCCAAAACCTCCCACTGCTCCCCCATGTCCCGCCTGAGGGCAACCACACAGCAGAACATGGCCCTGTGGGCGCTGGCTGGGGGGGGCGGGACGCTGGCTGTCTCCATGTCTCCTTTCCCCATATCCCGGTGGCTCCTTGTCTCGTTGTCCCCGCCTGCTGCCCACCGTCCCTTGTCCCCACCGCGGCTCCCTTAAGGGTTAACCCGCCCGGGCTCCCTGCCCACACCTAAGATGGCCGCCGGAGCCCCCCCTCACGCGGTCGCAGCCTGCCTTGACCCCTCCCGCCCGCCGTAGTCAGGGCTTCCTTTCCAAGATGGCGGCGCCCAGCGGGAGGAGCGGCCGGCGGCTGTGGGCAGCCCTGGTACCCGCCGCCCTGCTGTGCTTGGCGGGCCAGGCCGCGGAGGAACCGAGCACGGCCGACTTTGACGTGCGGCCCGGCGGGGAGATTCACACCTTCTCCCGGAGCCTGGTGAGGGACGGGGGGTAGTGGGGGGGAGGTGGTGGGGAGAGGCTACGCGCCTCGCTCTGATTGGCTGCGCGGCACGTCGCTCACGCCTCTCGCCACGGGGGTTGGCTGCCAGCTGCGGGAAGGCGGGCCGAGCTGGTGGCCGTGAAGCGGGGTCGGGGATGGGGGATCCGGGCCGGTTGCTTGGAGCGGGGGGGCGGCCTCTGACGGGGGCAAGGGAGAGGGTCCCAAAGGCAGAAGGGTCCCCGGGAGGAGGGGGGTCCCCAAGGAGAAGGGAGAATCCAAGGAGAAGGGGAACCCCGAGGAGAAGGTGGGGGCGGGGGTCTTATGGAAAGGGGCGTCTCCAAAGAGAGACGGTGAGGGTAGGACGGTCTCTGTGGTTAGGATGTCACCAAGGAGGGAGGTTTGCTATGGAGAATGGGCCCCGAGAAGAAAGGGGTCCCCAGGGTGGGTTTCCAGTAAGAGGAGATACCCCAAGGAGAGAGAGGGATGCTCCCCAAGAAAGAGGGTCCCCAGGGAAGGAGGCTCACCAAGGGGAAGGGGCACTTTGAAGAGGGAAACTGGGGGTCCCTGGGGATCTACACCCCAGCAACATGGGGTCCTGCTGACACCCCACAAGGGATAAGGGCTGCATGGTCCCTGGTCCCCATGGTCCCTAACTCTACTCTCTGATGAGGTCTGGAGGTGGAAGTGGTGTGTGCTTCTCCTTGGGCACCCCCAGGGTGAGACCTGTGAGGCCTGCACCCAGCCGCAGCCCCGGTAATTCTCTCAGGTATCCCCACATCTCCCGTCATGGCCAAGAAGTGGCTGACGGTGAATGAAGAGAAGGTCCTGCTCGAGCGAGACTGCTCATCACCTTCTTCTCTTCTCCCAGGGGGATTACACCTGCACCTTCACATACTCAGCTCAGGGAGGGACGAACGAGGTGAGTTGGGCAAACTTTCAAGCACGTCCCTTATGCTCGGCCTCTGCGGCTGCGTAGAGAGGAGCTGTTTGGGACAATTGTGTTTACAACCAGCTGAATGCCAGGGATGGGGAGCTGCCAGGAAGGGTGGTTGCACCGTTTCCAACACTGCGTGTTTGCAAAAGCAACTGGTTAGATTTGCTGCCTGAAGGGAAGCATCCTCCGCTTGTTGCAGCCATGCTGTGGTTCGCGAGGCTGTGACACTCGTAAGGCTTGGCTGATCTCTGGGTTGGGTGTCTCTGGAGAACAAGGAGTGACATTCTCATAGAATCATAGAATCGTTTTGGTTGGAAGAGACCCTTGGTATCATGGAGTCCAACCATCACCTCCACTCTACAAGTTCTCCCCTACACCAGATCCCTCAACACCACATCTCATCAACTCTGAAACACGGTCAGGGATGGGGACTCCACCCCCTCCCTGGGCAGCCCAGTCCAGGCTCTGACCACTCTTGCTGGGAAGAATTCTTTCCTCATGGCCAGCCTAACCCTACCCTGCTGCAGCTTGCAGCCATTCCCTCTCCTTATATCGCTCATTGCCCATGAGAAGAGACCAGCACCAACCTCTCTCCAATGTCCTTTCAAGCAGTTGTAGAGAGCGATGAGGTCTCCCCTCAGCCTCCTCTTCCTCCAACTCAACACTCCCAGCTCCCTCAATCATTCCTCGTAAGATTTATTCTCCAGGCCCTTCCCCAGCTCCGTGTCCCTCCTCTGCACTCGCTCCAGCCCCTCCAGATCTCTCTTGTATTGAAGTGCCCAGAACTGGACACCAGACTCAAGGTGTGGCCTCCCCAGTGCTGAGCACAGGGTAGGAAAGGCCTCAAAGGAGCAAATCCTGTGCTCTTTAGGAGACTTAAAGGTTTTTATAGCTCACGTTGCTGCTGCAGTAAGTGCTGTGCAGATACACACTTTTGTACTTTCTTATGTCTAAATCCTAGTAGAATCAGGGCCTTTCAGTGCAAAGGGAAATGAGACCTTTGACTCTTTTCCATAGCTGTACTAATGAAATCATGGAGAGGAGAGGGGCAACCAGGCCTTAAGTTTTGCGTGACACAAAGTAGAAGGGACCATCAGCGAGTGTTGTGTAGTTACATTGGTTATTTTAGAGTTAGAACCTTAAAACAGAGCTTGCAACTCGCCAGGCCTGCAGCTGGGAGGGGAGGTGACTGGCCTCAGGGGCGAGCGGGAAGTGCAAGGCTCTTACCCACATTAACTCTGGGTTATTCTGTGATTCTGTAACTGTTTGGACCTTTCCCCTCTGCAGCAATGGCAGATGAACGTCGCAGTCAGCGAAGACAACCAGCTCTTCTCCTGCTCCATCTGGAGGTGTGTTCTTTAACCCCAAACTCTCTGAGGCAAAAGCAGCAACAAGGCAGGTGGGACCTGGGCCAGGGACACTGGATTTGCCTCGCTGCTGGGCAGCAGCCGGGGAGGGTTTTCTCTCCTGAGAGATACTGTGACTCCAGGCAGGCTCTTTAGCCAGGCGGTGGTTGATAAATGCTGTCCCCCCTCTCCTCCCTCCTCACTAGATGGAGCTAAAAGAGAGCCAGAGGTGGCTGTTGCAGGAGGGAGCCATGAATTCTGAGCTCACCTTCACCTCATAGAATCATAGAATGGTTAGAGTTGGAAGGGACCTTAAAGATTGAGTTCCCACCCCCTGACACCTTCCACCAGACCAGGTTGCTCCAAGCCCCCTCCAACCTGGCCTTGAACCCCTCCAGGGATGGAGCAGCCACAGCTTCTCTGGGCAACCTGGGCCAGGCTCTCAACCACCCTCACAGCAAAGTTCTTCCCTACATCTCAGCTCCATCTCCCCACTTTCAGTGTCAAACCCTTCCCCCTTGTACTAGGGCTCCCCTCCCTCATCAATAGTTCCTCCCCAGCTTTTCTGGAGGCCCTTGAGGGACTGGAAAGGGCTCTAAGATTTCCCTCAAGCCTTCTCTTCTCCAGGCTGAACTCCCACAGCTCTCAGCATGTCCTCACAGCAGAGGGCCTTCAACCCTTGCAACATCACCTCCACCCTCTCTGCCGATGTCAAAGACTCTGCTTTCTTCTTTCAGGCCCCAAGGGAAGTCTTACCTCTTCTTTACCCAGTTTAAAGCTGAAGTGAAAGGAGCCAAGATAGAGTACGCCATGGCTTATGTAAGTCCCAGCTGATGCCTTGGAAGCAGATGTGTGGGAGGCTGCTGTAACACATGAATTTGGCATGGAAAACATTTATTAGACATCTGTGCAATAAAACCTACTCCATCACATCACTAATTAGAGAGTCGTGGCAGTCAGGAGAGCGGCTGTAGGTAGGTTCTCCTACACCAGTTTATATCTGCTCCCTCAATGCCATTGGGCTGCTGCTGGCTTTGCCAGCGCTGGTGACTCCAAAAGACACCATCCTGCCAGGGTGCCCTGCACGAGGGGAGCCTTGGTTTGTCTGAACAAACCACACGTGACTAAACAAAAAAAAACCTTTGCTGGTGCTTTTGTCTGGTTCATTCCTCCGTTTCCCAGTCTTTGGAGATGAGGCTTCCAGTCACCTGAGAGACACAAGTTCATGGTTTAACAGGAAAAGGAAAAACAGCCAGAGATTTTCCTTCACATTTCCCACGTGGATTTAATTCTTTGTCTCCACATTATTAAAATACAAGTTAATTCTTCTCCCAAACGTGGGCATGTTTGCTTGTTGGCTTTAGATAGAGCAGCCTCTTGCATTGCCTCAACCATTTCACCCTTCTTCCTTCCCGTTTCAGTCCCAGGCTGCAGTGGGTGGACAGAGCGACATCCCCTTAAAACAGGAAGAGTTCGAAATCACCGAAACAACAGGTCTGTGACTGAGATGTGAGCAAGGGGCTGGGGGTGAACCTGGCTGTCGACCAGGAGATAAGCGTTAAAACTTAAGGCAGATGGATGACAACGTGTGTGAGGACGGTGCTTGCTGGGGGACTCAGGCGGGTACGGTGCTCTTGATCCGTAGCTGGCAGCAGGATTTCGCAAGTCCGGTGTCGTTCAGTATCTGGTTCCAGTGTAAATGTTAAATTAGCATGGGGGAAGAGCGCCTTTATCGCAATATGCTCGTTGTGTGCAGAAGAAGGAAGTGCAATGCCCGACTTGCTGGCTTTTATGGTCCTGGAAAGGAACCAGCAGGGCTGTTTTGTTCGTGCCTTACCATCTGTTTATCCTGTGCTTGTTTTTTCTCTCTCCCAGTGTCTCACAGGGAAGGCAAGTTCCGTTTCGAACTATCCAAACTCATGATTGTAGCAAAAACGCCCCGTGACGAGCTGTGACCTCCGAGGCCTGTGCTGGGCAGGACGGTTTGGCTGGAAGAGCGTGGCAGATAATGAGGATTTACTTGTTAGCTGCAGGGGGGGTGGGGGGGATGGATTGATTTTGGGTTGGCCAAACCTTTTTATGTTTTCTGTACTGAAGTGTGCTAAGGGTCCAAGGCAAGTGGGGCTTGGAGGTGTTCAGACAGATGCGTTGTGTCTTGTGTCAGAGTAAGGAAGCGCTTTGCAGTTGGAAACCTCCTCTGAGACTCCCAATCTGCAGCCAGCCCTTCTGTTGACCGCTTTCTGCTCGGTGGATCTGCTGAAGATGCTAAAGCTCCCCTGGAACTGGGGTATGGGGGGGGGGTTCCTTATCTCCCTGGCGAGGAGGAGCAGTGCGGAAAGATAAGCGGCTGGATTTAAAGGCGCTTTGCTGAAGGAAGGTTGTTAACTCTGCAGTCTCTGGAGGGGAAGAGGGGATTTCTCTCTCTGTGAGCGTGACAGGAGGAAATGATTACATTGGGTGGGAGGGGGAAGGAAGGGGTAGAGTTGGCCAAAAATATTTGAGTCCGTGTTGAATGTGGCTACTGGAGACTGTGGCTGGCTTTGCTGGGGAAGGTCTTCTGGCCCTGCCCGAGTGCAGTTGGGGTGATGTGGCGTGGGGAAGGCAGAGCTGCTTATTCTGACACAACCCAGGAATCAATCCAAGCAACACTTTCATGTCTCAGTACAACTGCAGGACTATTTTCTACCTACAGAAACGATTTTTTTCTTACCTAAAGTAATAACGAGGGAACGTGGAATTTCTTTCCCTGTGTAAATACAACACGAATAAAGACATAAAGCATCGTGCTCTCACCCGAGTTTGCTCCCCTCCCTGACTCCTGCCCTCTCCAACCAGTTGCCCAGTGAGTGACATGGCCGAGAGAAGCCGAGATGCCACTGGGAGGTTGGAGGCTGCAGAGGAAGCTTTTGCCTGTTTTGGGGGAGTTCCCTGGTTTTTAGCAGTCGGGGGAGGGGGTGCTTTGCACTCGGGATTTTGTAAGCTCTGTTTTTCCGGCTCTTCCCAGATGCGTCGTTCTCTGCTGTGCAGCTCCTTTGGGATGTCTGAGTACCTGCAGGGCTCAAGAGTGCTGTCGGGTGGGGAGGTGTGTCCTCCTGCCTGCCCCAACCTGTGTTTTGGGCACTGGTGTTTCTGTTCTCTGGCTTTTCTCCCCATTGAACCAGTTGCTTGGAGGGAACCAGACCAAAGCGGGTTGAAGGGACTCATTTCCCAAATAAAAGGGCCCTTCTAGCAGTGAGTGTGCTCTGCAGGGCTTCCTGGGCCAAAAAGGCAGGAGTTTGGGAAGGAGGTGGGTGTTTGGGAACAAGGTGTGGCTGTGGGATGTGGGGAAAGCGTTTCGGATCCACCCGTCTGTGAAGGAAACCTGGTGCCAGGCTTGTGGCGGGTTGAGCGTGGTCCTGGGATGGACCAAACCCTGAGGACAAAGGGAACAGCCCTGAGTCAGGGCTCATTGGAGATATTTCATGCAATTAAGGAGCATCTTGCAGCTGACGCCAACACATGCCTGGAGAGCAGAAGGACTGGGTGGTTGCTGGCTGGCAGAGCAGCCATCACAGCCATCAGCCCCGGTCTGCTTTGCCCACTCACCGCATCTGCTGATGGCTCCACCGAACCCTTTCCAGCCCTGGCTCCTCTTCGGCACGAACCTGACAGCTGCCATGAGCCTGGAGTGGGGGACAAGGGGACCATCTGGTCCCAAAATCCAGATGCCCAAGGCCGGCTCCACCTTGCCCTCCCCGAGGGACCAACACCTCAGTGGATCTTGGTTGCCTTCTTCTCCATGTACACCCGTAAATGGGCTTTACCCCCACCCCAACCTGTGCTGTGCAGTTAAATTGGCTGGTGAAGCTGGTGCCAGCCGTGGGAAATGACAGAGATAGGCGAGACAGGGGGTTTCTTTCTTTCTTTTTTTTTTTATAAAATCTTTAAAGCTGGAAGTTATCAGTGCCTGGAGCCAGCAGCAGAAAGGGAGCAGCGAAGGGGAGCTGCGGAGCAAGTGGTGAAGCGGAGCCGCTCTCTGCCCGGGAGCGCTGGCAGCAGCCTGTGCCTAGAGACATCCCCTGGAACGGGAGGCACAAGAAGGTCACAGCGATAAGGCCGGCTGAGATTGTACGGCATCTTGTGTGCTAAAAGGGCAATTTTCGGTGCTCAGAGACGAGCTCAGCATGCTGGAAGGGGGCCAAGAGCTGCTGCCTCCATGCTTGGGGAGCACGATGCTTTTACAACCCGCATGTACTGAATCCCACCCCAACACACATTGCTCGTTGCTTTCTGCCACCAGGGGTATAGAACCATAGCATGGATAGAGTTGGAAGGGACCTTAAAGATGCTCGAGTTCCAACCCCCTGCCCTGGGCAGGGACACCTCCCACCACCAGGTTGCTCCAAGCCCCCTCCAACCTGGCCTTGAACCCCTCCAGGGATGGGGCAGCCACAGCTTCTCTGGGCAACCTGGGCCAGTTCCTCACCACCCTCACACCAAAGAAGTTCTTTCTGGTGTTTAATCTCCCCTCTTTCAGGGTCAAACCCTTCCCCCTCCTTCTAGTGCTCCCCTCCCTCATCAAGACTCCATTCCCAGCTCTCCTGTAGCCCCTTCAGGTACTGGAAGGCTAAGGTCTCCCTGGAGCCTTCTCTTCTCCAGGCTGAACAACACCCAGCTACCTCAGCCGGTCTTCACAGCAGAGGTGCTCCAACCCTCTGAACATCTTTTTGTCCCTCCGCTGGACCTGTTCCAACAGGTCCATGTCCTTTATGTTGAGGACTCCAGAGCTGGACACAGCGCTCCAGGTGGGGTCTCCTCCCACGACCTGCTGGCCATGCTTCTTTTGATGCAGCCCAGGATCCAGCTGGGCTTTTCTAGCTCCTGCTGGGCAGCGAGGGGACGCAGGGAGGGACAGGAGCACACACACATCCCCACATACCCAACACCGAGGACTCCAGACCTTGGCTCTTGGTTTTGTGCTGGGTTTTCCACTGCAGTTCCTCCCACCAGTTCAGCCACAGCCTTGTGGAGCCAGGAGCTGCTGTGCCACAGAGCAGGGGTGGCAGCGGTGCCAGGAGACGGAGAGTTAAAAACCCCCAGGTTGCAGAGAGCCATCACCATTTAAAAGGCAAAATAAAGGGCCCCCAGCACCCATTTCATCACTGTCAACCGACCCTGTGGAGCACCCAGGCCAAACAGGTGAGTTTATTTAAATAACTCATCAGGGCTACAGAGTTTGCTAAAAAATAACAACCACAACTCAGTCAAGGACACATAAAACACATGAAATCTCAGGGAGAGCTTTTGGGACCATCGCAGGAGGCTGGTGGGGCAGGTTGGGGCTTCCATGAATGGGGCTCCTTCCCTGCCCAAGCAAGGTGGGATCCTTGCGGTCCCAAGGACTTGTCTTTTTGGAGGCCAAAGCCTGTTCCAGCCTGCAAGGTGCAAAGCACCTTCCTACCCAGGGCAGCGCAAGCCTGGACCATGATTTGTCTCTACCACATCAGGGAGCTGCTGAAAGACAACCATGGAACTCCACAGCCCTCCAGTAACAGTCTCACCAACATTCATCCCAGCAGCTGCCCACCAGTTTGTAGACACCTTAGAGGTGTTAGACACCATGAGTCTTTGGTTTGGTTTTCCCCCTGGAGGGTGATGCTAGAGTTCAAGGTGAGAAGCCCCAGTCCCTTGGACTCTGAGCTAAGAGCACTTCGTGGGCAAAGGAAATCAAACTGTACAGCAGGAGCCCAGAGGGCCAGGTTCACCTGGAAAGGACTCAGCCCAGCACAGGGAGGGCTTTGCAGACCTTGGGCAAGGGTTAGACAAACTCAAGAGGTTCAGTCTTTTGTAGAAATGAGGAGAAAATGAGTTAGCACTACAGAGGAGCAGAGGCCATCGAGCCTAGTGATGGTCAACACAGGCACATGTGCTGTCTTCGGTCTCACAGGAGGCGGAGGCAGAGTCAGGCAGTCACTGCCAATGGCCCACTTTGGGCCAACTTCATATGTTGTCCTCCTCCAGCATCTTGTTGACCCCCTCACAGATCCTCTTCAGGTGGGTGCGGTAGGGCTCAGACGGCCCGTAGAGAGCCGAGAGGAACTCATAGTCTGCAAAGTGGTTAAAGACGTGGTTGATGCGGGAGTGGGATTTGGCTGTCAGGTGGCCGTTGACAGCCTGGTGCAGCAGGTCCCGGCACTCCGTCAGCACACCCGACATGACCCTGCGGTCGAAGGTGAAGTCTATCTGGTGGAAGCTGACGGCTGTCATGGCCAAGGTATGCACCTTCTTGCGGAAGCGCTCCATCACCAGCAGCTCCTCAGGGCTGAACTGCCCGTTGCGGTAGAGCACGCCCAACTTCATGACAATCTTGATGAGGTTTTTGATAATCTTCTGGGCCTCTTTGCGGTTGTGGGTGTACTCCTTGGTGGCCCGGTAGAGCTCATCCAAGATCTCACTGCTGGTGTCATCAATGAAGACATTGGCTATGGTCTTGGTAGCCATCTTGCTCAAGAGCTTCTTCTGGGCCTGTAAGGCCAGGTTCTTGGTGCTGAAGGTGTCCATCTCTGCTGGAAGAGAAACACACAAAGTTCAGCCCACGCCCTGGATCATTCTCTGACCCTTCTCCTCCCAGTGCAGGCTTTTGGGAGGAGGAAGAGCATCTCTGGCCAATGGCAAGACCGAGAGGAGCTCCTGGTGCCAGGGCAGGTGAGAACTGAGCTCCCGCCCTGGGCTTTGACACGGGATGAGTTACAGGGTGTTCCCACCTTCCTTCCCCCAAGCTGGGTAGAAACTACAGTGCAATGGGCAATGTCAGAGGTGAGCGAGGTCTCCCTACCTGAGCATCACCCACAACCTTCCATCCCCGTCCCCCTCCTGCTCCCCGCGCCACCCTCCTCCCAGTGCAGGAAGAACTCTTGCCCCATCGTTTTAAAGGGTTTTTTTCTTCCTTAAAACCTGACTCATTTCCTGCAGGGTGAGCTGGGGGCAGCCCAGGTGACAGCTGAGTCACCCACCACAGCTGGCACAGCCATGTGCTGGCGTCCAGCCCAGCACTCACCGAGGATCAAGGTGGCATGGCTGCTTCACGGCATCCACTGATGTGTGGGCAAAGCCCTTTTCCTTAGCGCTGCCTGTGCCATCAGTGCTCAGACTCATTTTTTTCCACTGTCTCGGCTTCCTCCAGGGCCGGCACGAGCACTGCACAGCACTGAATAATCTGGCCACGCAGAAAACTCACCCCTTACCCGACTCCCCGGACCCTGGCAGCACCAAATCATGGAGTTTCAGAGTTGGAAGGGACCTCTAGAGCTCATCCAGTCCCACTCCCCTGCTAAAGCAGGGTTGCCCTGAGCACATCACTCAGGGCTGCATCCAGGAGGGGCTGGAAGGTCTCCAGAGAAGGGGACTCCACACCCTCCCTGGGCAGCCTCTGCCAGGGCTCTGCCACTCTCACCACAAAGAAGGTTTTCCTCATATTTGAGTGGAACCTCCTGTGTTCCAGGTTGTGCCTGTTGCTCCTCGTCCTATTGCTGGAAGAATAGGTCCGGCTCCNGGTGCCTGGGGTTCTTCCTCCCCAGGTACGGGACCCTACACTTGCCCTTGCTGAACCTCAAGAGGGTCTTCTCTGCCCAGCTCTCCACCTCTCCAGGTCACTCTGGATGGAAGCACAGCCCTCTGGAGTGTCAGCCACCCCTCCCAGTTTGGTGACATCAGTGAACTTGCTGAAGATATGCTCTGACCCCTCATCCAGGTCATTGATGACTATGTTGAACAGGACTGGGCCAGACCAAGACGAGTATTGACCCCTGGAGGACAATACTGTTTCTAGGCCTTCAATTTGACCCTGTGCCATTAATTACAACCCATTAATTTCTGCCACACAGCCAGGACTCATTCCACCTTACTGCCACCGGCCCTAGAGACGCATCTTGCCTGGGGAAATCACAGAGCTCCAAATCACAGGGAGGAGAGAACAGCGTGATAAGGACCAGCTCCTGCACCAGGATGGATGGATGGGCAGAGATGGGGGGCAAGAGCTCACAGGTGGCACGGTCAGCCCAGCAAAGTGAGATTGGGGAAGGGACAGAATCAGGCGATAAATACATCAGCAGGGAGGGGAGAAGAGCTATTTCAGGTCAAGGATGCTGCTGGCATCAGAATGGATGGGGATATATTGGGAGAGGGGAGAGGCTCACCCGCAGCCCCACTGGTTATTTCAGCGCAAGAACCAAGAACGTCCCCATCAAGGCAACCCTATGGACCCCACCAGCCCAACCGAGCCAGCACCCAGTATCAGACCCCACTGGGGATCCCATTCCTCCTGCCACAGAGCACACACCAGACTCCCCAGGGGCAAACTCCGGCTTCCCGTGGGCTCAGATACCCTGCCGTAGCCCAGGCGGCATCAGATGTGCAACGGCAACGTGCAAGGGTGACAGTGCACGGGCAATGGTGCAAGCTGAAGCTGAGCCCTGGCCTCCTCCAGCCACTGGCCACCCCCCACACCCCCAAGGGCAGCCGAGGCTCTGGGAGGGCATGAATCCAGCGAGTGATAACGGAGCCGCCATGCCCACGCATGGCGCTATTTACAGCCCTTGTGAAAAACACCGAGGTTTGCAACTATTTCCTTCAGGTGCGAAAACATTGATTTTTACCAGCATGAGCTTCGAGCTAAGGCTCTGGGGCTTAACCAGGCAGAAAGGACAAAGCAGAGGCTGCTCCCAGGCAGGTCGGGCTTGTTTCACGCTGCCGGCCCTGTGCATGAGACTCTGCGGGAGCCTATCCCGGAGGTACGGGCAGGATGGGCAGAGGATGGGCAGCACGGCTTCACCTTCTCCCCCTTGGCTGCAGCAGAGGGGACTCACTCTGCCTCCCCTGGAAGGAGAGGGGCTTTGCTTTTTTCCTGGAATTCCCCTCCTTCGCATCCCAGAGCAGTTACCGGGTGTCCCGAGCTGGATAAATAGGAATTCCCACATCCTGAGCCCTCCGTGGGGCCACCGCAGCCAGAAAGCGAGTGCGGACTCCACCCATGAAGCTCATATTAAAAAGAGAGAAAAAAACCAACCCAAAAAACAAAACCAACCCAAAATATAACCCGCTGGCTCTTACAAGCTGCCCCCCCCAGCCCCACACACCCATGGCTCCCAATTAGCAACTGGAATAACACATCAACCCTCCCTCCACTCTGGGCGCTGAATAACGCCTGGCTGCCCCCCAGCCCTTCTCCTGCCGGGGAGTGGGGAGAGGAGCATCCCTCCGGGGGGTGGCGGTGGCAAAACTGAGACACAGAGGGGTAGCAGTGGAGGGAGGAGGGTCTGGGGGGGTGCTAGACACTCCCCCCCTCAAAAAAACACCACCCTTCCCTGCTCCTTCTCTCCTTCTCCAGCGCCCATGGGGTGCTTTGCAGGTCGCTGGCTGTGAACCCCCAAGGAAAGCCCCAAGCTCACCTCCTCCTGGTTGACCCGGCACCCTCGGGATTGCGCTCGGACCTGCTGACTCAGCACCAACCGGCAGATTTCCTTGGAACCAGCCGTTTTTCCTGCCGGGAAGGGCCCCGCGACCCCATTGTTGACGGAGGGGCTGCTCTCGGTGCGCGGAAGAGGCAAGCCTTGCCCCGACCAGCAAACTCGAGACCGAAATAAACCACCCCGTTTCCTTCCTGTCGCTCAAGTTTCCAACCCTACTCAGGGCTTCTTGGGGTTGGGTGGGTTTTTTTTGCCACCCCCCTCCTTCTCCTTTTTAATGAAAACACCCTCAAAAAAACAACTTCTTCTACCGAAAAAAGAGCAGCCGGGCGTTGCTTGCACCGAGTCCCTCCCTGCTCCGGAAGAGCACGGCGGGGCTGTGCTCCCCAGGGTGGCTTTGGTGACAGTCACAGCCCTTTTGGGCTTTCCTCCACACACACACACACACACACACCCCATTTTACAGATCTGGGAGAAGTTTTTCGCAGCCCTGAGAAGGTCACGCGTGTGCTCAGCTGAAGGAAGGGACATCTGGATGTCCTGAGCGCAGTGGGGATGTGGTGACACAGGCAGCAAAGTCCCTGCCGTGGGCTCCCCAGGGGACAGCCACGTGCCAGCGGTGCGTCGGCAGCCGCGCCACCACAGGGCAGGGGAGCTGAGGGACAAACCTGCAGCCAAATCCAGCACCAACACCATCCCAACCTTATCTTCTCCTGCCTCAAAGACCCTTCACCCTCAACCGTCCCCATCACCGGGTACCCACCGGTGGCTCCATGTGCTTGTCCCCCCCAGCCTCCCCTGGCAGCAGGCTGAATATTGCATGGGAGGAAAGCAAAAGCGCTTCAATAATTGATGGGGCAGCAGGGAGCAGGCATGTGGTGCCAGGGTGAAAGCAGAGGCACCTCTGCTTCCTCTTCCTGCTCCTCTTCCTCGCTGGGGCCATATTAACTTCTAGCCCCCCCATCTCTCTAGCCCAGATTTCCCCATTTTTCCCTCCATCCCGAGGGCCGTTTCCTTCCGCTGCTGCAGAAAAACATCCCTGCTCTGCACCCCCGCTGTCCCCAAATCCTCAGCCCAAGGCAGGGGCAGGGAGGGAGGGAGGGGTGGTGTGGGGATCCCTCTGCTCCGCTCTTCATCCCCCAGCATTGCTTTCCACCAGCTCCCCGTGCCTCCAACCCTTATTAATTAATTAAACCTGGCTGACGCGCTGGATTACAGGGAGACAGGTCAGAGTGCTGGCGCGGCATGGGGATGTAACCGGAGAGCCCAACCCATCACCAGCCTGTCCCCGCACCGTCCCTGACTGGTTGGTTTTCAGACCAGTGCTGGGGTGGGAGAGGAGAAGGAGGAGGAGGAGGAGGAGGAGGAGGAAGAAGAGGAAGGAGCTGCGCTGCCTGCTGCCTTTTGCAATCGCCGTCCCTCACAGGTTGCCATGGGTGCAAATGGCACCCAGAGCCGCCGGGTCCGGCACGTGTGTGTGCTGAGCAGGGAGAGGCCAGGGAGGAAGCCACTGAGTAAACACCTCGCCCGAGGAAAAACTCATTTCTTGGCAAGGGTGACCAAAAAAAAACACCCCCAAAACCTGTGGCTACAGGAAGGCCCGGGAGCGCTGCAGAGCTCGCCGCCATCCCCTCGGCTGGGCACTGCGTGGCACATTGTGCTCCGCGCCCTCGTGCCAGCGTGCTTGGCCATGTCCCCGTCATCATCCCCACCACCTCCAGGATCTAAATTCCTCTATCCCGTTTCTTGGCAGGGAGGGGAAAAACACACGGCTCTGGGAAGGACTGGGGATGCTGTGGGGATCACTGGCATCGCCTCGGTCGGGCACCACACATCTCTGCGCAGTTGGCCTTGTCCCCATCATTGTCCCCACCACCTCCAGCCCCAGGATCTACACTCCTGCATCCCATTTCTTGGAAAGGATGGCAAAAAAAACCCCATGGTTCCACGAGGGACCAGGGATGCTACTGGGATCACTGGCATCCCCTCAGCCAGGCACCACATGGTCCATCTTGTTCCGTTCACTCCTGGCGCTGGTGCCAGCGTGCTTGGTCACGTCCCCACCATTTTCCCCACCATCTCCAGGATCTAAAATTCCCCTGTCTCATCGTTTCCTTCCCATAGGAAGGATGCATTTGCATCCCTGACGTGGGCACCTGTGGGAAGGAGCAGAAGCCTTTGGGTTTTACACCAAACCCCATGTGCCTGGGAACGCCGATCTGCCCCGGCAACTCCAGCGTAACGTGTCTGTGCAAGGAACCGGGCGGTTGAACCGGG
>VZTM01036440.1:119621-138080 GCA_013400555.1 Jacana jacana
GGGGGCTCGAAAAGTCCCCACTTATCGGATGGGGGTGCGCCACAGGGATGCAACACCCGTGGGAACCGAGGGGGGTGGGGGGGTGGCGTTGGGGTCTGTGGGACGCCTGCTCCGGTGCCGGTGTCCCCGCACCAGGTCCCTCTCTGCCCGGTTCCCACCCGTCACCGGGAGCAGCGTGCCAGGGTGTGGGGGCGGCTGCTGTGATCGGGGGGGTTGGGGGGCGGCTGCCCCCTAAAACCTCCACCCGGCCCTGATCCAGCCTCTGCTGCCAGCACAGACAAGGGTTGGGTGTCTCTCCCACTTTCCCCGGGGGTTGGCATCGTGGGTGGTGGGTGTCAGCAGCCCCCCCCAGTGGGAGGAGGGTGGGTTTGGCACTGGGGTGTCCCCAGGAGCCCCTCAAGCCAGGCAGTCCAGGCCCTGCTGCTGGCCAGTGGTGGCCACATGGAGGAGTTTTAAGGCCAAGGTGTTGTGGTCATCAGCTCTTCACGGTGCTGGGGACCCCACGAGCCCCGCAGTCCCACCAAGCTGTGATGAGATTTGCACCCCTGTCCTGAGCTCCCCAGTGTCAGGAGGGTCAGAGCATCCTCCTCCTCCTCCTCCTCCTCCTCCTTCTCCTCTCGGCTAGATGGGAAGGAGCCACCTCACAGGTTCCTAATTCCAAAAGGTGGCATTAAACGGATTAAAAATGGGATTTAGAGGGGATTAAAGTCTGGATTATCCGGAACCTTGACTCGAATCTTGGTCTCACACAGCAGCTGGGAAGCGAACCTCTAACCCCCCCTCCCAGGTCCTCCCCAGCCCTCTCCAGCCCTGCTGCCCCCCCCCAACTCACAGAGATGCCTGACACCCCCAGAACATCGCCTGCCCTGAACCCCTGCTCCTGCTGCCACTTCAGGGTTGCTCTTGGCCCCATGTTGTGCCAGAACAGATGGAGCAGCTGCTCCTGCTCTCCCGAACAGTTGTGGCATCAACCTGCCTGGCATAAATCACCCTCCTGTGCTCATCTGTTCCTGGTGGCCACTTGCAGCAGTAGGAAATAAGCCGTTAGCCGGGAGCAGCATGGCACGGGCCTGTGGGTTAAGGAGATGGTGATAGATTGCGGGGAGGCGGTGAACGGGGCTGAGGAAGCACCAGCAGAAACGTGGCAGCGTCCCACTGGCAGGGCCAAACTCTGCCTGGCACCAGGTCCCTATCACTACTGGGTCCCTGGTCCCCATCATTGTCCCATCCCCTGTCCCCATCTCTGGGACATCCCTGCAGCCCCTGCCCCACTCAGGCTGCTGCCAAGTGGAATGTGATGAGCATGTAGGGGGCACCCCACTCCCCCAGCACACCCCCAGCATGCAAACACCCCCTCCTCCCAGTCTCTAGTCCCTCCCTGGGAGCATCTCGGGGAGAGTCCCCTGCATTGCACATCTCCCCACATCACTTCCAGCTCCTGAGGCTGGACCCCCAACCCTCCTGGGGTCCAAGCAGTGGAGAAGGGTGGGGTGGGGTGTTCAGCTGGAGACTGTGGGGGGGCTCACCCCAGCAGAGCCCCATCCTTCTCTGGGTGGCACTGGGCACTGCCGACGTCGATGGAGCAGCCATTGCCGATCAGGGGGGGGATAAGATCTGGCACTGTGCGAAAGCGGAGAATAAAAAAAGAGAAGAAACAGGATCTGGGCCAGCTCATGGGCTGTCTCTCCCCCCTCCACTCCTCCTCTTCCTCCTCTTCTCCTTTCAATGCAATTAAATGATGCTTTGCAACCATTCCACTCCTGCTCACTGAGCATCGCCCCCAAGTCCAGGGAGGTCGTGTCTCACAGGACACATCCCTCCCTGGCCCTGGCTGCTCCCCCACCTCTGCAGCTCCCAGCCCAGTGCAGGGGAGGGGTGGGGGGGGTCTGCTCCAGGCCAGGGGGAAGCATCCTCGGAGAGGCAGCGTCTGAATAATTCAAGAGAGTTCAGCAAGAGAAACAGGAGCCGCTGCCTGCTGGGTCACACAGGAGTGCTGGGAAGGGCATGGGACCACTCTCTTCCTCCCTCATGTCCCTTTGTCACACTGCTTCAAGGAGCCATCTCCATCAGCCTCGAGAGCAGGTTGCTGGTGGCACAGCCCAGTCTCCAAGGGGACCAGGTTCTCAGCAGCACCCCAGCACCCCACATTGCTGAGCAGGGCCAGCCCCTGCAGGGGCACAGGGTGGGGACGGGGTGTCCCTGACATCCATGTGGCCCTATCAGGATGGCACATCCCAGACCCTAGGACCTCCTGGGGCAGAGGACCACTTCCCTCCCCACAAAGCCCCTGTTGCCACCGGGGCACGTGCAGGATGGGGAAACCCTCTCAGGGGGTGGGGAAACACCCTCGGGTGGGGGTGGTGAATCCCCCAAGCCCTTCCCTTCTCCGTGGCTGGGATTTTGCATTCCCATCACTCCCCTCCCTCCTGCACAGCTGTGCCTCGCCACAATGGCCCCTTCTTGCCGTGTTACTGGTGCCGGCTGTGCCGCCTCGGCCCCTTCCCCAGCCCTGACCATCCCCACTAGCAGCCGAGGCGGAAAAATTCATCCTTCAAAAACCAAAATCCATCCCGGCATCTGCCAGCTCCAGAGGAGAACCATGAACAGGGGATGCTCACCCCAGCATGTGCCAGACCAGTTATCCCAGAGATGCACTGGGGTATTCAGCCAGTGTTGGATGGGGTGGGGTGTCGGGGGGAAGGGATTTGGGAGGCATCACTTAGGGGTGCTGAGAGCTTTGGGTGCAGCACCTGAAGGGTGATGGGTGAACCCATGGGGCTGCCCCGAAGCGGTGGGGACAGGCTGTGGCAAAGCCATCCAGCTCCTGCATCGCAGGAAAGGCAGGATGGATGATGCTGGGACAGGGAAAAAGCTCCTTCCCCCCTGGCCTGTGCCACCCAGGGGAGAGAAACCAGTGGGAAGCAGGGATCCCTTGGACCCATAGATGTGTTTTCTCCCTGTTCCCGCAGCATCCAGAGGTGGTTTTTTGGGGGTGCTGCCTTGCTTGCTCCCTCCTTGCTGCCTCCAGACTCTGCATGCTGCTGCTGCGGATCCCAGCTGGGGTTATGAAACCCTCTGGGGATGGAAGCAACCTAACAAACTTCATTAAGGAGGAGATAGAATCATTTCATGGACTCATTGAGGTTGGAAAAGACCCTTCAGATCATCGAGTCCAACCGCAAATAAAAAGAAGATAAAATTAGGCAGCAGCGCAGCCGCAAACATCCCAGTGGCATCAGTGTCACCAGCCACCACCCTGGCAGGACAGAGGGAAGGGTGTGGGGATGGCAGTGTGTGTCACCCCCACAAGGAGCCACTAATTGGGAGCAGCAGTAGGAAGTTTTTGCTGTTAACGCTTGGGACTGCTAATTAGAGGTGTTGCTTCCGCTGCACCCTGGGGAGTTGCTGGTCCCCGGGCTGCCGTGAGCAGTAATTACATCAGTAATTACAGCCGTACCCCAACCCCATGTATCCTCTCTTGGGGGTCTGGGGTGGGAGGAGCCCCTTCCCAGGCTGGGAGGGTGTGCTGAGTCCCTCCAAAAGGGTTTGTGCTTTGGTTTTGACTGATTTAAGGAGCTGCTGCTGCGTCTGTGGGGCTGGATCCAGGCAAGGGAGGGTGCAGGGATGGGGTGTGAACAAGGACCAAGGACCTGCTGGATGGGGTGACACCGAGGGTGCTCGGTCATGGGGTAGAGTGCATCTTTGGGGTGGGGGATGCAGCCTGCTGGGTGTCCCCAGGGGATGGAACAAGGCATGGCCACATGAGCTACACCCCAACATCTCCTTGTCACAACATACCGGGGGGACACCTGGGGACACCTGGGACCTGCCCAGCCCCCAGGGATTTAATCCTTTTGTTTCTCGTGCTCCTTTTGTCTGAGACCCCTGTGTCCCATAGCAAAGGGGTTTTGTGGGTCCCCAGGACCCTGTCCCCAAGCAGAGCAGTCCCCACTGAGCAGCATCCCCTGCCACCCCTCCTGGATCACCCATGTCACTCCACTGCACATCTGGCCCCTATGCCAGAGCTGAAGTGGGCACCTTCTGCCTCTGCTTGTTTGTTCACAGTGCAGTGGCTGCAAGCACCGAGACTCGTTAGATAATTAAAGCCCAGTCGAAGCTGGTGTCAGCAAGTGCTGCTCCCCAAGAGGCTGCCGAGTGCTCCTGGCCTCCGGCAAGGGATGGAAGAAGATGTTCCTGGGGAAGGGGCTCTTGACATTAGCCCCCCACACTGTGGAAGGAGGCAAAACATCATCCCCATCCTGGGGACACCATGCCCCAACCTGATGGCATGTCACCACCTTACCACCTCCACCCACCTGAGGGTGACACACTTCCGTGCCCATTAACCCCATGAGCGGCAGTGAGGCCGCTTCATTTGGGTGCGGGGGCTTGCAGAGAGTGACCCCGGTGCCGGGTGACATCCCCAGCTGAGCTCGGGGCCCTGGGCACGCTCCGGCTGGGACAAAAGCAAATGTAGGTTAAGCACAAAGCGCTGCGGCTGCCGCATGCGGAGCCCGCTCGCCTGTGCCGCCGGGGGGGGGGCAGGGATGGTGCCTGCAGTGACCTCCCGCTGCAATTAGCTAATTGTTCTCCATTCCCACACAGGGACTGGAGGAGATGCTTCTACCGCTCCCTGCCGTGCTCTCCTTGTGCTAAAGCCACCCTAGGGCATGCTGTCCCCTCCTTGTCCCCCCTGTGCCCCCCAAAGCTCACATTGCTCCCTCAAACCCATTGTTCCCAGTTTGGCTGGGTGTTGTTCCCCTGATGTCATCTTCTGACAGAGGGGATGAAGAGCATCATTAGTGCCAAAGAAGGATTCCCCTTTCCCCCAACATTTTGGGGGCACCCTGCGGCTCCCCGAGGCTTCAGGATCCTTTGTGCCCAAGTTCTTCCCAGTCCATTGAGTGGGAACCGGCAACATCCTGCCCAGGTGGCACCCGGAGTGAATGTGGGAGCCTGTGACATCACCACAAGCCTGTGTGACAAATGACATCATCCTGCTCGGGTGGTACCTGGAGTGAATGCGGGAGCCTGTGACATCATTACAAGCCTGTGTGACAAATGACATCATCAGACAGGGAGAGCCTTTGTTGTGTCACCTTGCGAGACAGAGAGTCCCAGCCATTTGGGTGACAGAACTGAGGATGAGGAGGGGGTGGGAGGCCAGGCAGGACACTGATCACATCATTGTCATGATCTATGACAATGGCTGGTGGCAATCAGGAAGGGGGCAGCAAGAGGCATCTGGGCAGGCTGGAGTGGAGGAGGAGGATGGTGGCCCCATAGAGCGGTGTCTCCAGCTCATGGCCACAGAGCCTGTCCTTGTGCTGGTGACATATTGACTGGAGATTCTTTACCAAGTGGATTATTAATTGGCCAAAAATTCCAACTGCTTAATTCCCCCTGGGCTGGGCTGGGCTGGGAGCTTGCGTTTGTGCTTGTGGAGCCTCTTTTGGTGGCATGGTTGGTGGCCGAGGCTGGGGCTTCCAAGAGAGCACGGTGGCATTGAGAGCTGGAATCAGAGGTTTGATCAGATGGAACTTTCGCTGGAGCCGACTGCACCCCATGTCTCCCCCGTCCCGCTGTGCCAGGACCTCCACAACCCCCCCAGGTATCCCGCTGCCACCCAAAAGGGATGGTTGTGTCCATGGGGCTGGGGTGATGGCCCTGCTTGCTGCACATTAGTGACCCCAAACCTGTGGGATTTCAGCCCCAAAATGGTGGGTGTCACCATGGTACTTAGCCTGGCATGATGGGACATGCAGCCTGCGGTTGGGCACCCGGTACAGCTGGCTGCCACATGCCTCTGTGCCATGCAAGTGAGTGACACTTGTGTCCCCGGTGCCATGCGTGTTCCCAGCCGGGGGGACCATTGCACTGTTGGCTGTGCCATGGAGGGTGCTGGAGACCAGCCCTGCACGGTGCATCACCCTGACCCTGCCCACGGGGACATTACCCCCTAGGAGAGCATCTTGGGCCACACAGGTGGCCTCATCCCCACTGTCCCCACTCCAGCGGGGCCATCCTGGGGCCGCTCGCTGGATCAGGGACTGGCAGAAGGGGCTGGGGACTAACTCCTCCATCCCCATCTGAGCTGATGCCAGCGCCGTCCTCACCACGGCTGCTGCTGTTTGCCGGGTCTGCCCCACGTTTCACTGCCCTGTCTCAGCCATCTGCCCACATCCCCACCACTGGGGCCGGGGCAGGGATTTCCTCCCCAAATCCACGCCCGTGGTGTTGTCCCACGGCCTCCCCGGGGCCAGGGCCGGGAGCATTTTGCTCACCATTTTGAAGCAGACAATTTCGTTTTGGTCCCAATCCCTCCTGGTGCCAGGCTTGCTCACCCGCGTGGCTGCTGGGAGAGATTTCCTGTCCCTAATTAAAGCTCAGCGTGTGTGGCAGCGGTTCCCGGGGGGACGCTTCCCTCACCACCACCACCCCCCCCTCTATTTCCCATCAAGATGAAGGGGATAAACCAACGTTACCGGGGAAGTTAACAGGGGCAGCGGCTGAGGGAAGTGGTGACAAGCCCTGGGCTGGCAGCGGTGGTGGCTCTGGAGGTAAATCTCCCCCCCTCGCCGAGGGGGGCTGGCGGGATGACAGCATGGGCTTGGGACTTATGACATGAGTTGGGCAGGTCTCAGCCCAGTGCCAAGCCCCAGCTGTGGCAGCTTCTCATGGCTTCGCTGGGTGTGTGGTGGCACCAGACAGCCAGGTCCCCTGTCTGAGTGTCCCCAGTCTGCCTGAGTCTGGCAGGAGGGTAGGTTTTGGGGTGTCGCAGCCCCCCCCCCAGGCAGCAATACAACCCTGCCTTGGGGTGCCACCACTACTGTCCCCCTCCTGCTCCCCACCTGCACACCAAGACAAACCCTCATGGCCCAGCACAACCCAATGGCCCCCAGTGAGGAGCACCCGGGCTGGCACCCACCAGGCAACCAAACCCCAGGTGCCCACACTCCATCCCAGCTGCCAGGCGGCACCAGCCCAGCTTTGGTAGGGGGGAGTCACAGCACCCGAAAACCCACCCGCTGATCCCCGTGGGGCGAGTTCCCAGGCCTGGAGGGTGCGTGTGTGTGTGTGTGTGGCAGGCAGGGATGCTCCCCCTGGCATGGCTGCTGCCTGCTTAATTGCGCTGAAAGCACAACAGATGGCAGAATGGCTTCAAGATGTTCTTTTGCAATATTTTGGTGCTGCCAGGCCCTTTTGCTCTGTCTCCTCCAAAACAACCCCAAGGAGGGATGTTGGGAAGAGCCCCGTGTGCATGGGGGGGGGGGGTGCCCAGCCATGGTGGCCAAACACGGGGACACATGCAGCCGGGGAATTAAAGGGAATTAAAACATTTGCTGGTCTCACACTGCATCACTTTCTTCCCACTGTAATCCCTGGTTGTGCTGCCCTTCCTGCCTGCACCCCCATCACCTGCCTGCTGGTCCCGGGTGACAAAAGCCCCTTTGCCAGCGCTGCCCACTGTGAGGACATGTGCCCATGGCAGCTGGTGGCAGCAGCTGGGTGCTGGGGGTGGGGTGTCACCTCTCTCCCTGCAAGGGGTTTTGTGCCGGGGATGGGGGCTGTTAAGAATCCTCATGGTTTCTTCAGCTGGGTCAGGGTCCTGCCTGATGCACTCACAATGGTTACCAGCACCCAGCACCAGCATCCAGCAGTCAGCTCTGGCACCCAGCACTCAGCCTGGCTGTATTGGACCAGTACCCAGCACCAGCACCCAGCATGGCTGTGGTGAGCCCACACCAGTTACCAGCCCCCAGCATAGCTGTGACAAACTGATATCCAGCCCGGCTGTGGTGCTCTGGCACCAGTTACCAGTGTCCATCACCAGCAGCCAGCCCTGGCACCCAGAACTCAGCCTGGCTGTACTGGACCAGTACCCAGCACTGGCACCCAGAATCACTGTGGTGAACCCAGACAAGTTACCAGCCCCCAGCATGGCTGTGATGCACCCACACCAGTTACCAGGCCCCAGTATGGCTATAACAAACTGATATCTAGCCCGGCTGTGGTGCTCTGGCACCAGTTACCAGTGTCCATCACCAGCAGCCAGCCCTGGCACCCAGTACCTGGTACCCAGTACCTGGTACAGCTGCGTGTCTCCTCCCGTGCCCGCGGCTCCCCCCGCAGTGGGCAGAGGAGAGGTGTATCAACATGCAGCTTTGATGAATTATTTATAAGGCAGGTGACCTCATTCATTCAGATTGATTTTCTTCTGTGTCACTCCAATTCCACTGTGCTCCTGGAACCGGTGGGCAGGCGGCACGTCAGGTACCGCGCCGTGGGGACAGACCAGGACGGATGGGGACTGGCTCCACTGCTGGCATCAGCCAAAGGCCCTGTACCAGCTAAAGAATCATAATTGTTGTTATTATTCCTATTATTATCAGCATCATTACTAAAATAAGGAATATGTGATAAATATCATGGAATCACAGACTGGTTTGGGTTGGAAGGGACCTTAAAGCCCATCCAGTGCCACCCCCTGCCCTGGGCAGGGACACCTCCCACCACACCAGGTTGCTCCAAGCCCCCTCCAGCCTGGCCTTGAACCCCTCCAGGGATGGGGCAGCCCCAGCTTCTCTGGGCAACCTGGGCCAGGCTCTCCCCACCCTCACACCAAAGAAGTTCTTCCCCACATCTCTTCTCCATGTCCCCTCTTTTGGTGTCAAACCCTTCCCCTTCCACCTGTGGCTCCCCTCCCTCATCCAGAGGCCCTCTCAGTCCATTGTATAAGTACATTATAATAATAAGTACATAATGATAATAATATAAAGACAGATTATACACATATAAATATATTCTTATTAATATTATTGACAATATTATTAATATTGAAACTGTCACCTGCCTCCTGCCCCCAGGCTGTGCCCACCCTGCCTTGCTTGGTACAGCCAGACCCGTGGGTGCCCAGGCTGGTGCTGGCACAAAGGACGGCAGGTGAGTGGACTGGGGCTGCCAGGGGCTGTGCTGTCACCTCTGTGAGGTGTCCCCAGGCAAGAGGGTGGGAGGTGGCAGCCTGGCTGCTCTCCATAACCCATTGCCTCGAGGAGGTGGGCTCCAAGGGCACCATCAGGTTAAACCTGGAGGAATATTTTCAGAGATGTTTTTCTCTGTGTTCAACCAGATGCTTGAGCTTATTAAAAATAAGCTTTTAAAAATTATGTATGTTTGTGTGTATGGATGTCTGTGTGTTTATCTATACATTGTCCCCCCAGTGCTGGGGTTGCTCTGACCCCACCCAGCACCCACAGGGAGAAGGTGGAGGTTAGGGGCAGCCTCCTGCCGCCCCAGCTGGGGGTTTCCTGGTGTTGGGCATCTGCATTTAGGGGGTGCTGGGCCCTGGCCTGTGGGATGTGGCCACAGTGGGCTGGAGCAGCTCCTGCAGACCCTTTGTGGCTGTTCACCGCCTGTCTGAGCTCTCCATGCCTCAGTTTCCCTCCTGGGTCAGCAGGAGGAGCATCCCCATGGCAAGCAGGAGGGGAGGCTGTGCCTTGCAGGAGAAAGGCTGGAGGAGGTCTCCCTGCAGCCAGGAGATCTGTCGGTGGGGAAAGGCTGAGCTCAGGGGTGTGACAGACAGCTGCACGGCTGTGGAAGGTGACAAATGGGGGCTGGTGGCCTTGTGGTGTGGTGCTCCGGTCAGAGAGTATCATCCCCGTGGCTCCATTGCCCTCCCGCTGTTTCCATCATCCCCGGCCCAAGAATCCTTCCAGCCGAGCATCCCTCTGGCTGAGCATCCTTCCAGCTGAGCATCCCTATGGCCGAGCATCCCTATGGCTGAGCATCCCTCCAGCTGAGCATCCCTATGGCTGAGCATCCCTCCAGCTGAGCATCCCTATGGCCGAGCATCCCTATGGCCGAGCATCCCTATGGCTGAGCATCCCTATGGCTGAGCATCCCTCCAGCTGAGCATCCCTATGGCTGAGCATCCCTCCAGCTGAGCATCCCTATGGCCGAGCATCCCTATGGCTGAGCATCCCTCCAGCTGAGCATCCCTTTGGCTGAGCATCCCTATGGCTGAGCATCCCTATGGCTGGGCATCCCTATGGCCAAGCACCCCTATGGCTGAGCATCCCTCCAGTAGAACATCTCCCAGCTAAGCACCCCCCTGGTTCACCATCCCTCTGGCTGAGCATCCTCCATCCAGTAGAGCATCCCCCTGGCCAAGCATCCCTCCAGCCAAGCAGCCAGTGCTGGCTGATGGTCAATTCCCTTAACGAACCTGCCGATACCCCCAAATTCCCCCCCATGTTGGTGATGTCTAATGAAGCTGGACCCGCAGCGGATCAGCGGGGCGGCTGCCCATTGCTATTGTCGCCTGACAATGAGAGGCGCCCAGCCCAGCTCCCCGAGAGCGCTATTAGCCCAAATATTTGCTTCCCGTCTCCAGGGTGACGGGGTTGCCAGCGCTCACCCACATCCCTCCTTTGATCATTTTCCTCTTGATCTTCAGCGTGCCGGTTCCCCGCGCTCCTCTCCATCTCCCTCGCCCCATGGGGATGCGGGAGCTGGTGGCAGCCACAGAATGCAGGCACGGGGATGCTGCGGTGGGGATGAAGATAGGGCTGGGGGGGATGGAGATGAGGGGTGTGGGGTGAAGGCAGAGCTGGGAAGGATGGAAATGAGGGGTGAGGGATGAAGGCAGGGTTGGGAAGGATGGAGATGGGGGGTAGGAGATGAAGGCAGAGCTGGAGAGGATGGAGATGAGGGGTGGGGGATGAAGGCAGAGCTGGGGAGGAAGAGATCAAGGTAGGGGGATGAAGGCAGGTCTGGGGGTGATGGAGATGGGGGGTAGGAGATGAAGGCAGAGCTGGGGGGGGTGGAGTTCCTCCCTGGGGAGGACCGATGGAAGCACAGTGAATACTTTTGTCTTCTGGCAACAGCCCCATGGGCAAGCAGTTTCCCTTTGCTGCATCTCCCATTTTTCCCTTTTTGGCCCATTCACACACTGTCTCAGTTATGGAGGCTGTGAAACAGGAGATAGGGCTCTGACCCTGCCCTCTCATGGCCAAATCAGCCCGTTGCAGATTCAAGCACTTGACACCAACCCCATGGCCACAACGGTCTATCCGTGGCCACAACCATCTGCCCACATACAGACAGGACAGTTCAATGACTGTGGATGGGAGGACAAAGACTTTTTGGTGGGACCACACCTTCCACCATGCTGGGACAGCAGTACCCAGCTCAGCATCACAGCAGAAGCTCTGGGAAGGATTGATCCAGCTTCTCCCACTCCTCCCCCACCTCCTACACAGCCTCCTGGAACAGGTTTTTCCCAGCCCAGGGAGCAAAGCGGAGCCACTAGCAGCCCAGGCTTGGTTCCAATCTGTCCCAAAACTCACCCAGGTCCAACACTGGCTCTTGGTGGAGGGGATGGAGCTGGGAAATTTGACTTTCTCTCACCCTGTGTCTTCCCAAGAAAAAGGGGAAATTCAGTGCCGGGCGGGATCAGCTCCAAAATCTCCGGGGATTTGGCAGTGGCAGGGGAGAGACCGACAGTGCCGAGCAATTTCTAAGCAGCGTTTTCAAAAAACAAAGCGAAATCCTTGCCAGAAAATGTTATTTCAATCACTTCGGCAACCGCAAGTCATTTCAAAGCGGCAGTTTGTGTTTGGAAGTGGATCCAAATAGAAAGGAGATGGAGAAAGAAAAAAAGCCTGGCTCAGCTCTCCCTGGTTTCCCAGCCCCTCGTGTGGGATGTGGTTGAGTGAGATGGGGAGAACCATTGGGGTCTCACCAGGGAGAGGGACCAGTGCTGGGAGCAGGGATTGAAGCTGCCTGGAAATCCCATGGCAGCTGGGATGGAACCATAGTGAGGGGCATCAGAGTTTAGAAGCTGCTGGGGAGAGATCCAGACCCCCACATTGTCCCACCACTGCAAGATCACAGTGGGCGCTCTGGGGGTGCCACAGACCCTGGTGACAAGCCACCCCCAGTGTTCCCATCCTTGGGGCAGGTGGTCTGAGGATCCATGGCTCCATGGACTTTCTCCTGCAGACCTAAACACCTTGGCTTTGCAACACCCTGGTCCTGTACCCCAAACTCCCCAAGGGAAAAGGGCAGGATCTGTCCTCCCTTCCTGAGAAAGTTCAGTGGTGGCCTGGCTCTGGACTCTGGAGATGGGCTGTGAGGGCTTTGGCTAGAACATCATCTGCCCAGGAGCAGCAGGGTGCCAGGAGGGACCATGAAGGATGTTGTCATGGACCAGGAGGGACCAATAGGGATGTCATCATGGGGCCAGGAGGGATGTGCTGCAGGACCAGGAGGGATGCTGTTGCATGGGGCCAGGAGGGACATGGCTGGAGAGCCAGGAGGGAGATCATGGCAGGACCAGGAAGGACCAGAAGAACCTGAAGGGACTGAGGGATCAGGAGGGACGCTGTCACACAGGGCCAGAGAGACATCATCAGAGGACCAGAAAACACCAGGAAGGCCATTGGCACAGAGCTGGGTGGAACCAGGGGGGACGTTGTCACCAGGTGGGAGCTCCTGAGGACACCACAGCCATAGGGAAGCACCAGTGTGGGTGGTGGGCACAGCTGCAGCCAGGTGGCCAGTAGAGACATGCTCTCCCGCACTTCATTGCATGACGGTGATTAAGTTGCTTCCCTTCGTTATGGTCCCTCAGGGAGGTGTTAACCAGCTGCTAATAAAGATGGATGTTTCAGAATTTATGTCTCCAGAGCCTTTACATCCATTGAATTTTGGGAAAAGCCACTGTCATGCCCAGAACCACTGGCCGGAGCAGCAGCATCCTTGTGCCAGCAGCACCCCATGCCAATGGTGATGCTTTTGGGGTGAGGGGGTGCATGCTGGGGAAGGATTTTGGGTGGCTAAGAGGATGCCAAGGGCTGGTCATGAGCCTGGAGATGCCCTGGGGAGGGGAAGGGCAACCCGAAAGGCTGGAGGTGAGGGGGGACAGGGGGACAGGAAGCAATGGGAAGGGAAGGAAAAACCCAGCGGCAACCACCCATTAAAATTCATGAAAGCCGTTAAAAAGCAGAAAGCAGCGCGAGCTCCTGGCTGCTGCTGACAAAGCCGGCGAAGGGGGTGTTGGTGACAGCTCTGTACATCTGCAAACTTGGGGGTTAAATCCTCATCCTCAANCTCCGTTAGTGCCCACCCGTTACCAGGCTGAGGTGATGGATGGAGGTACCAAACCTCCAGCTCCAGGGACATTCCTGCTCCAAGGCCACCCTTTCCCCTTCACAGGGGACCCACAAGCCCTCTCTGCTCCTTGGACAGGGGTTGGCATCTTAGAGTTTATTTATTTTCCCTTTTCCCATATATTTTTAGCCCACCACACACACCCCCATGCCCCCACCCCTCCACACAACCCCCCTCCCAGCTGCCTGCAAAAGGGTTTAACAAGCCACAGTGCATTTCCCTCACTGTAATTAGCAACGTTTCTGCAGGCAAATGGCAGTCGGGAGTGGAAGTGGCATTTCCTTAATTAAAACAATTAATTAGGGTGGGGTGAGAGGGAAGATAAAACGTCTTCCCTATAGAAATGGCTCTTGGAGCAGCTGCTCCCCCGCAGCGGTTCCAGGGCTGTGGCTTCCCCGGGGTGACAATGTCACGGGTGTCCCCATTCTAGGGTGCTGCCCCGACTGCTAAGCACCCCGGGGTGTCCCTCAGACCCTGATCACAGCTTCCTGACCTGTGAGAACCAGTTGTTTGTCCCAAAATGTCACCGTCCCCATGCTGGCCGGGCCCCAGCCGGAGCATCCCGGTGATGCCGGCAGCGTGCCGGCCCCGGTTCCTTGCCCGGGTATAAATATCCGTGTGTTACTTAGCGACTAATTGCATGGAGCGCAACAGCGGGGGGTGCCAGCCCATAATGAGGATCTGGAATCACAAGTTGCTAATTACCCCTCTGCTGAACTGCTGCTTTGTTACTGCTGGGGTCTGGCTGTCCTGCCCGGCTGTACGGATCCCACCCGCATCCCTTAGGGCATCCCCTGTCACTGCCAGCCCAAGACCAAGGGTTTATGGGGTGGATGGCGGCCAAATCCAAGGGTCTTCCCACTGAGATGCCCTCTCCAATGGCAGGCACCTTCCAGCACCTGCATCCTGGGATGTTCCTGGTCCATCACGGACCTGGTCTCATCCTGCAACCGCAGCTGAGGTGGTGTTTAAGGACCAAAGGGTGCCCATCTGGCAGCTCCTGGGGATGGGCTCTGTCCCTGCATGTTCCTGGCCTTGGTGAGTGCTGTGGAGATGGCCCCATAGCCGGGGAGGTGTGGGGCGAGGTGTTGGTGCCTGCCCATGTGTCCAGCTGTGGGACCCATGGCCGGGGAGGTGTGGGGCAAGGTGTTGGTGCTTGTCCATGTGTCCAGCTGTGGGACCCATGGCCGGGGAGGTGTGGGGCAAGGTGTTGGTGCTTGTCCATGTGTCCAGCTGTGGGACCCATGGCCGGGGAGGTGTGGGGCAAGGTGTTGGTGCTTGTCCATGTGTCCAGCTGTGAGACCCACGGCCAGGGAGGTATGGGGTGAGGTGCTGGTGCTTGGGCGAGGTGTTAGTGCTTGTCTGTATGTCTGGCTGTGGGACCCACAGCTGGGGAGGTGTGGGGAGAGGTATTGGTGTTTGTCCATGTGTCCGGCTGTGAGACACATGGACAGGGAAGCTGCAATGCTCTCGCTGCTGCTCACCATGAGTGCTGGGTGGGTTGCCTGGGTGCCCGTAGGGTGAGGGGGGGCTGCAGGGGGCTATGCAGGGGCATGAGAGTGCATGGGTGCACGCAGAGGTGGGTGTGTGGGTTGCACAAGGGTGTGCAAGTGGGTGTGCTCACACGCAAACAAGGCGTGGAGGTGTTTTTAAATCAGGTCCCATCCACATGAGGAGGAGCAGCCCCAACCAGGCCAAGGGAAACACACCCTCCACCCCCCCAGCATCACCAACACCTTCCCTAGGGGCACTTATCCCTCCTGCTGGACTCATCCACCCCCTGGTTGGAACTGGGGGGTTTTTACTCAACCCCAGAAGGGCCGACACTCGTGGATTCCCACTGGCTCCCTGCAGGATGAGGCTCTGGCACTCCCTGGCACAGGCAGCCCCCGCTCGAGGTGCCAGATTAACCTCTGGCTGAACCACTGTGACGCCACTGTACCCAGTGCATGCCCAGTGCCGGGGCTGCCTTTCCCTGGAGCAAGATGCAGAGAATTCAGGGTACCCAGACCCAGGAGCATCCCTCCCCAGGAACATCCCTCCGAGTTCAGCATCTGCCCCTGAGGGAGCTTTCCTTTCCAGGCTGTGGGCACGGCGTGGATGGTGGAAAGCCGGTCCCGGGTAAATATCTCCCGGCGGGTGCGTGCGGGGATGCTGCCTTTACAGGATTTACAGCTTCAAAGCCTCTGCCTCAAAGCCTGCAAATATCTTTTCATCATTTCATCCACGGTCTAATTACCCGGCTGGCCACCAGCACCGGCTGACTCTCCCAGGTACAGCCTCCCCTTAATAGCCGGGATTTATTATTTCAATGTGGGTTTATTTCAGCTCCTGTTTCCCATTCAGGCTCAGAAGGGTGCCTGTGGGGTGCAGGGGGACCCGCACCCCAAAACCCGAGGGTCCTGAACCACTGGCACCCAGCGTTGATGCTCTCAGCTGTGCTGAGTTATTAATTAAAGGCAAGGTATCATTCCCTGCTTCATCTTGGGTGTAATTAGATCACGGGGATGCCGGGAAGCGGCGCTGGCTAACGCTTGCTGGAGAGGAATGAAGGGAACCAGAGTCATCCCAGCCCAACCAGTGCATCCCAGCACTGCCTGCCCCACCACGGATGCTTCCTGGCCCCTTGCAAAATTTGGGGGGGGTGAG
This sequence comes from Jacana jacana, assembly GCA_013400555.1. Classification (NCBI taxonomy): domain Eukaryota; kingdom Metazoa; phylum Chordata; class Aves; order Charadriiformes; family Jacanidae; genus Jacana; species Jacana jacana. Next base: position 135,444 of record VZTM01036440.1, read on the forward strand.
GGGGGGTGGGTTCTGCTCTGCTCATGCTGAGGAGTGGGGAGGGGGGCTGGCAAGCGGTGGTGCAGGCTGGCTTGGCACAGAGCCTTGGTGCCAGTGATTTACAGTGGGTACCAGCCCTGCCGGCCCTGGGGCCACGTGCCATGATGGATGTGGGGAGCAGCCCCGGCCGCCGGTGCCCGTTAATTATTCACTCTGGATTTATGAGAAATTGCAGCTCCCCTTAACGATGGCAGGCAGCTCGCCCGGGTTTAGCTGGCGGTGCTGGGGGTCAGTGCTGGCTGTGCCGCTTCCCCGGCTTTTCTGAGGGGCCGCCTCTCCCCGCAGCCGGCTCAGCCGAGAGGATAATTTATGGTTTCGTATCAGCGCCACTGATCTTGGAGCCTTTCCAGCCTCCTCTTCCCTCTCCCCGCACCGCTGTTCCTCGAAAGCTGACTTCCCAGGATGGGATCCAGCTCCTTGCTGGGATACCAATGTTCCCGGCATCCCTGGCTGCACCACCCCTCCAACGGACCTGGATCCCATTTGTGATGAACTCATGTGTGTGCTGAGCTGCGTAAGGGCTCAGCAGGTCTCTGGCCATGACTCAGCCAGTTCCTGCTCCCGTTTAAGGATGCTCTGGTGCTCCAGCTGCATGGGCAGTGCAGGAGAGCACTGTCCCCACAAGCTGGGAGCCCTGTCCCACTCCCACATCACCCCTCCCAGACCCCTCTGGGGGATGAGCACCCACCTGGGAGCCCCCTGGGAGCATGCACACCCCCAACACCCATTTAGAGAGGGTGATTTTAAGGTACCAGATCGCCTTTTAGTGATTAAATGCTCTGTGGAAGTGTGGTGTGGGGCCTGGCAGGAGATTTGGCAGGGGAAGGTCGGCGACAAGGCAATGGTGTCCCTGCAGTCAGGGAAATACCCTCCAGTTTTGGGGTGGGTTTTGGTGGATTTTGAAGCTCTTTGCAGCTGAGGGAGAGGAGAGGCAGAGATGGGAGCAGGCAGCTAAAATAGGCAAAGCCCTGGGGATGCAGCACCATGGCAGTGCCCAGAGGCCACGGTGGTGGGCACCAGGCGGGTGATGATGCTGGAGAGTGTGGTGGCTGCCATGGCATGGGCAGGGTTAAGAGGGGCGGCTGCAGGCAGAGCTCTGCCAGGGGAATTAGCCATGTCCCTCCCTTGAAGGCAATTCCCTGCCTTGTCCATCGATCCCTGTGAGGTGTTAAGAGAGGCTGGAGCATCGATCGGAGCAAAACCCTGGGCGGCAGCGAGGCCGAAGGCTTCCCCTGGTGGGGGAGAGCAGGATCTGGCCTCGGGGGCTGGAAGCTAAAGCAGGGAGTGTTCCCAGCACTACGTACCCACAGAGGTGCTGGCCCCCCCATGGTACAGACACCCCTCTGGGGACAAAGCCTGCCAGGGCTGGGGACATGCAGTGGTGTGATGCTCGGCCATGGGAAATGCCAATGAAACCTGCCTGTGCCTGCCAGGCGCCCACAGCGTGCCGGCTTGGCACTTCACCACTGCAAACCGCTCGCTGGACCGTGTCCCGGGCGCTGGCGGTGACAGACGGGGACGTTAAACAAGCCCCGGGCCGATGCCCAAAGCAACCAGTCCCGCTGCTCCCAGGCCGCACGGTGCGGGTCGATGCGGCGCCTCGGGATGCAGCAGGTACAGGAGCATCGCCCCTCTCACGGCCCCGGGGACTGGACTGCTGCCATCTAAATAACACACTGATTAAAAAACAGTTAAAAGTAACAAAAAAAAAAAGGATTCCATTTTCCTGAAAAGAAAGGAAGAAGGGCTAAAGACAAAAGAGGCCGTTTACCAACCAGCTGGCAGCCCAGGGAAAATTGCTGTCAAGGTAAAAAAAAAAATCACAGATTAAGGAAAAGAAAGAGCTGGCCTGAACTTGGATCCTTACACAGCGAGGAAGGGTGGGATTTTCACCATTTAATTGGGTGGTTTTAACCATTTAGGGTGGTTTGTTTGCTCCACTTCAAACGAGTGAGCCTCATTTTTTCCTAGCTCACTGTAATAGTAGCAGAAATAAATGATATATTTTTATATTTTTTTTAAAGCAGCTTCTTCGCCTCTGGTTGTCCTTGAATTTAGCGAATTTGGTCATCGTTCGAGAAGCACAGCTCTGCGTGTGCCCCCAGCTCCTGGAGCTTTATCCTCTTGGAGAGGGGACATCACAGCTTGAGGACTGGGCTGAAAGCTGGAAAATAGCTGATGGGGGGGAAGATGGAGGGGGAACACACCAACAAATAAATGGCAGGCTGGGTTTAGCAGCCCGTTCCACATTTGCACCTCTATTTTGAGTGAAATTCTTGTGATTTCTTTTCTCTGCTGGCTGTGGGAGGGGGTTCCCCCCACTCCCACAAATCCCCCCCCCCAGGATCCAGGATCTTGTCTTTGCAGTGGGTGTTGCCTGAGCTACCCGGGGGGGCTGGGGAGGGTGTAAAATATGCTTTGGCTTCGGCTGTGCCGCCCGGCGAGCACCAGTGTTAGCCACGCTTGAGGGGAAAATCACAATTGCTGCCGGGGACAGCTCTTCCCTGGCAAAAGCATCCATTTGGGGGGGCCAGTGGTATCCATGCTGGCTACTTGCCACGGGGCCAGCCTGGCTGGGGGCTGCTGGTGCCGCTGGTT
>VZTM01036441.1:0-37801 GCA_013400555.1 Jacana jacana
GGCATCTTTATATACATGCTTGCATTACTCTTAAAAAAAATGAGATGGATTATTAAAACCAGTCTGCAACAACATGCAGCTCTGCATGGAATAATCTGCTGTGCTCAGAAGGAAGTGAGATTTTTTTTTTCAGATGAATGATGTTTAAATGAACAGGACCAGTGAGTCATGGCAGCTGTATGGTGTGACTGGCTTGGAACTGCTAAGAACATAGAACAGACTTCCTCCCAGAGCCATCAGCTATTAGATGGTCCATGAAATCATAGAGTCACAGAATAGTTTAGGTTGTAAAGGACCTCTGGAGATCTCTAGTCCAACCTCCTTCTCAAAGGAGCTTTAACTTCAAGTTTACTGTGTCTCTGTTAAGACTGTCTCCATCTGCATTGTAATCTCCATTAGGAAGCTGAGGATTGCACTGAGAATGCCCTCAACCTCCTCTTCTCCAGGCTGAACAGCTGTGCACACAAAGAAAGGTGCTGTTTATTCAGTTTTGTCATTGACGCTACCCCTATGGAGTATTCAGTCCAGGTATTTAATACCAGTGCTGTGACTGGAAATTGAGTGACGTTTACCTTCTAGGACATCCATGCTGGTGCCCTGGATCCATAACCAGGAGGACATTAGCAGGACCTAAACTTCTCTTTGTAGCACTGGTGATGCCAACATTATCATGTTGGTCCTGCATTTCAAAAGAAAATTGATGAATGACAAAAAAAGTACTGCTGTGAAGTCAAAGCAGGGGAAGAAGGTAGAAATTAAGATGATTTAAATAAAAACATCAAAGCCTGTCAGCTCTCTGTAGCCTATTTAGTTTTCTCCAGAGGTAGTTTTGGAGGTTTCTGCAAGTGTGTTTTTAGGGCTCCAGTTATCAAACTTGGACTATCCAATTATTTTTCTGTTTCTTAATTTTGTGCTATTAAAATTGTGGTTTGTGGTTCATAAAGCACTGTGTCTACAATCTCATTCCTTCTTAAAACAAGCATATGTGCAACGTCCTAGTCCTCTATGATGCGTAGCAGCATGCCCTTTGAACTTTTAAAACAACAGTGTCTCATTTATCTCCCAATAAATGGCCAGACTCTGCACCACTGTTTTGGATACACAATTTAATGTGATGCTTTCTTGTAATAAGGTACGGTATTACTAAAACAACTGATAGCTTTGCAATTGCTTTCGGATCTTAAGTTCCTCCCTTCCTTTCATGGAGCAGTCCACAGTGGTTACCCTTAGATTCTCAAAGGTAGGTACGGTATATAATACCTATAATCTACTGGTATCAATTGGAATCTGGGACTAGTGTTAGAATTGTTCCATGGACCAGGAGGGCCTTGTAAAGGCCTGGTGGTTTCCAAATGCCTTGGAACAATTTTCTCCCATGGCTGGATTTAGAGTTACAACAGGCTGTTTTTTAGGTCTAGCTGTGTCTTCTGGAGTGTGGGCGAGCAAACCGATCTGTGGGACCTGTTTCAGTTTTCAGGATGTGTTTGCTGAGCAATGCGTGGGTGTGATGCTTTTTATCACAGTAAAACTTCAGTGCTGAATCTCGGGTGGTTTGGTGGGCCTACATGTTATAAATGAGTAATCAAGCTCAAATTAGCTCCAGTCTTTGTTTCCTGTATGTGAAGTCTGTGATCTGGTTCCTTGCTTGCATAGTTTTGCTAAAGAGGATATATACAGGGTAGAGCTGCCTTGGTCCCCCAGGACTTACACCCCCAATCCTGTTAAAGGGCAACTGGCTTGGCAGCTGCAGTCCTTCTATTGCAACAGGAGTATATTAGCAGTAGAAGAGGAGATAATAACAGTCTACTATTACTGCTGCTCAAGAAAATCACTTGATGATAGATTTGTGCCTTGTTTTGGGTGCATAGTTAAGTATATTTTAGAAACATACCAAAATAATCTAAATTAGCCTTCATGGTTTAAAATCTGGGTCAGCAGACTGGGAGGGATAGCCTTGATCAGTGGTTTTGCCTCTCAAATACTGCTTGGGAGGGATAGCCTTATCAGTGTTTTTGCCTCAAGTACTGCAAACAGACAGTATGCTATTAGTGTGGGAGAGTTAAATTGACTGGTTGAAGGTCCAGCTAGTGGTTTGTGTAAGTATAGCTTTCCAGTTTGATTAAATATGTTATTTTGAATGAGATTGGGGAAGTATACATGATAGGAAAATGTGCTAGGAATTTCTCACCTTTCCAAGATAAACATTGGAGAAGTACTGCGATTGTATAACTTGCCAGTGGTTTTGCTTAGAGTGTCTTTTCCACATATCTGATACATGTAAGATGAGGATGGTGGAAAGATAAGACAGAATTATGCAAGTATCTCAGTTTTGCGCTACTGTCTAAACTGAAAATCAAGAGCAAATCTTTGAGCTGACCAAAGAGATGAAAAAGGAAAATAAAAGAGCAGTGGGTGAGGAGAGAGAAGATGAGTTGTCACTTGACGGTAAATGAAAAGCTCTATTTATGCTTAGCTTTTCACTTCCTGTGATTTGAGCGATGTGGATCTTCAGCAGTAACAAAAACACAAACAAAAAAGGTAACTCTTTTGATTTTTTAATTTCAGAACAACATTTTATTCTAAAATTTACTAAAATCTATTTTCAGAAGTCAGCGCAGCTTTTCAGACACTTGAAACTTTGACTTTTTCCCTGTTGAGCTAGCGAGCGGGATGTTGCCAGCCTCAAAAGCATGAATGAAATCAAGCCTGGAAAAGTTTCCCACTGCAAGGCCTTTAAAGTACCTTGAACTTTCAAAAAATAGTAGTTTCACTGTCTTCACCTGTCTTTAATGTTTCTCATGCTTCTCCCAATGGCTGAAGAGCTGCTGTTCTTTTGAAAAGCAAGTTTTTAAAGTGATTGTCTCACTGAAATTAACTGTCTTGTCTAAAATAATTACCTTCTCCTCTTCTTTATTTCAGCAGGAACTCAGGGAATGAGCTGCAAGTGTATTATGCCTCTCCAAGGAGCTACCAAAATTTTTTTGAAGCTATTCGCAGAAGGGAGGACACCTTCTACGTTGTGTCATTCCGCAGAGTAAGTGTCGTGGTTGTTCAATTCTGACCATTCCCGTGGATTCTTTGAAATAAAAAAAAATGACCTAGTTGATGTTGAAGCTAAATTTGTTTCTACTTAAGGGATGTTTCTGTATATCCTTAACAAGAATATGGCCAGATCATAGTGTTTGCAAAATATGCCCATCACGGTTAGGAACAGAAATAGAGCTTTGTAGTGCCAGGGCAAGACAGCAGAAAATTGTGTGAATCCTGTGGTTAAACATGCACGGTAGCAGTCCAATAGTCAGAGTAGTTAACTACAGATTTATTTAAGAGGTGTATAAACTTCTTGTGCTTCTGGGTATTGGAATAAATATACCCTGTGCACAAATTATTTCTACTACCTTAATATAGTATTATTTCTATCTTCCCTTAAAACACTTGGCATTTGCAGTTTTGTGCATCAGGTGTTGCAGCTGTACAGGACTGTGCGCACTGGCACAATTTTTCTGCTGTTTTGTGACAGAGAGTCGAGATAGGTGAGCAGTTTTGCTGGCTGTGCTGGGATGCAGCTGTGTGGGGCACATCCTCACATCGGCAGCACAGTTAGTGACAGTAAAACCTGCTTTAAAATGGAATTCAGAATTCCAGGTGTTTGTTGGCACCTTCTTTAGTGCAAGTCTGAGTGGTGTTGAAACCAGGATAACTGAGTAGGAGAGAAGCTGCTTGGGATCTGGTGATAGAAATGATGAAGACAAACAGTGGCTGAAACACTGAGTAGGAGAGAAGCTGCTTGGGATCTGGTGATAGAAATGATGAAGACAAACAGTGGCTGGAGTTTGGGAGAGTTCATTCCCTCCCTCTTGCAGACATCTTGATGAGTCCTTAGACATGTCTGTAATGCATACCTGTACCTGGCCTGAACCTGGGGTCTTTGCTTGCTCAACGTCCTGCCTTGCTGCTTTGCAGTCGTGATAGTAGATGAGAATTGTTATATGCCTGCTCCTGCCCAGCCTGTTGTTTTCCTAGGACCCTGCAACTCCCCATTTGTTTCTTCATCATAGGAGTGTCCTGAGGGGGGACCAGTAGTTGCCACTACAACAGCTCATCCAAGGACAACCAATTCTGTGTACGAGCTCACAGATAAAGATAACTAGTTTTAGCTGTTTCTGTGTTGCCATAATTCTGCCAATCTGTAGATGTCATCTGTACATAAGTAGCACAACCCTTTTTGACCTCCTCTGCCATAAATTTCTTAATTTGTGAGATATACGCCTTTAGAAAAGGTTCAGGCAAAGTAAAAATAGTGGTGATTTACCCTGGATTAGGGTTTTATGCTGAGTAGAAATATGAGGTTAGTTTCCAGTTTTGGGATTACTGGGTTGTGTCACAGGGCTGGAATTTTGTTATTAAATGCTTGGCATGTTCTGCTGTTCTTTCAGCTAGCAACACAAATATAGCCAGCACCAGGCTCCACATATCCTGAGGACGAGTAGAAGGGAGTGAAGAATTGATTACAGAAGGGTTTTTTTCTGGAAAGTCAGAACAAAAAGCAGAACAGTATTTGTCTCGTTCTTCACTGGCAGCCGTTGCTGGAGTCCACCTGAAAGCACAGACTGGTACATAGGTTCTGTTTACATTGCCGGATTAGTGAGCGCTGTCAGCTCTGGTTTGGACTTACAGAGCTGTCCTTGGAAACAGTGTGCCTTGTGCCCCACAATCCCTCAGGCTTGGCTCTGCTCTATTGTAAGGAGAGGTGTGGGGACTTTTTAAAACCATCTATGAAGTTTATTTGGTAGTAAAGCTGTTGGTATTTCTGTTTTATGGTTTTATGAATGAAACATCCTCAAATTGTAGGCAGTTTTATGCATTACCTCATTTATTATTTTAATGGGGAAAACCTGATCTAGTGACAAGCTCTGCCCTGAGGCACTTTTAAATGACTTGTTTGGATTCTTTTGTGACTGCAGAATAAAGGACTTCTGCACAGCCCAAGGGGTGCCATCAGCAGGGCCCCAGCCTGGGAGGTGCCCTTTCACCTTCTCCTGAGGACCACTGACTTAATTTTCTTTGGACCACAATTCCATTTTCACTGATGATTAGGAGCTGAGAGAGGGGACTGATTTCCTCCTCAGTGTTTTGGAACAGTTCACTCCTGTTGCTTGTTCCTGTTTGAAGGCAAGGCCTGGAGATGATAGGTTTTATCCTCCTCTCCAGCTGTTTGCTGTGCACACACTCCCAAGCGATTAATAAGCTGTTAACAGCTGTATACAAAGGAACAGGAATCTTCCAGCTAGCAGTCCCAAGGAGTGGATGGTTCTGGTATTGGTGATGGTCCTGCTGCAAGTGGAAAGTAGGACTATGGATCTCCAGAGATCCCTTCCACCTGATGCCTCTGGGATCTTCTTTACACATGCTTTCTGCTGTGTGTGCGGTGTCACATAACCCAGCATCTCTCCTGGGTGCATGGGCCGAAATGTAACACGTGTGTTTTCTGTCACTTACACTACAGGAATTGTGCTCCAGGTTCCTTGGATTTTCTGGAGAATGGCATTTGCTAGGGCTGCCCATGTCTCTCATATAGCAGGACTTAGCCAGGGTTTCTGAAGGTGCAAGGTAGGGAAGCAAAGCTCAAATGTACTGTATCATCTTCTGGTGATGCTTGGTACCTGTAAGAACAAATTTCTCACGATCTCTTCAACTTTATTTTCTTTCCTTGCCATGAAAGTCTTGAATGTCTGCATATTTACAGTTGGAGTTTGATTATTATTTTTTTTCTAAAAGGAGAAGAGAGGAAAACAAAGTAGTATTTGGATCACCTGAATCCATGCAAGAAACTGGGATTTCATTCTAAGAGTCTAGATAGATTTATATTTTTTCTATTGCCAGGGAAATGTGCAATGCCAAAGAAATATGTAACTGACAGTGAATAAAGAATTCTTGAACTGGGGCAGTGCTGTCTCCCAGCTCTGCCAGGCCGCAGCAGCAACATCCCTTGTAGGAAGGGGATCACCCTTTATTTCTCAAGGCATTAACTTCTTGATTTTATTTTTTCTTACTGCTTAACTTTTAAAAAGCCATTGTTTTCATCTGTCATTTAGCATTGCAGAAACTGATACCTGGCAGTGTAACAAGGTACATGTTCCCAGTAGCAGATATGCACACCTGGGCCCTCTGCTGTCCCTAAATGGTCCAGCCCTCAGAAACTACATCTTTGCAGGCTGCAAAAGTTGAGCTGGTTTGGGCTAGTTTTGGGAGCATGTTCAGAGCTGAGAGGTCTGTGCAGCGGGTACTGAGAACAAGTTGCTGTGTTTCTTTGAAAAGGTTACAGTGGTTTGAGCTCTGCTGAAGCACACTGGAGTCTCCAGTTGGCGTTGAACCCTCCTTCCATTTTTCCAAGGTCCAAGAGGCAGAATTGAGCCTACTGCTCTGCCAACACCTTTGATTTCGGCCCTTAAACATCAGTGATTCCCAGTCTGCCCTATCTGTTTCAAAACCCCAGTGCAGCGTGGCTGCAGAGTTCGAGTTAGTTGGTGTAACGAGCTCTGCCAGCAGGGAGGTAGACCTTTGGCTGCCGTGGCAGTTCTCCTGTAAGCCTGGCACTGAAGCAGCTCTCTCAGAGCTCACATCTGCTTTGCCATGGAGGATTCAGACCTTGAGATTGCGTCTGGAATTCCTTGAATAGCTAGCTTAATTTGAAAGGTAATTAAGTAAAATCATCGAAGAAAACAAATCCATTCCAATTTACTTTGGCCTGTAAATCTGCTCCAGATCGAACCACTCTTGTGGGGTTAGGGTCAGAGTCCCCACAACTTGCAGTGATTAAGCAGCAGATGTCCCCATCCTGAAAGAATCTGTCAGTGACCCTTTGATGACATCTCTGAAAGCTTATTAAGGACAGTGACATTGTTTTAGGGCAGGAATGTAATTGCTGTACTTCAGAAAAGCATGATTTAAGTTAGTTTCACTTGGGAAATGTTGAAGGCCACTAGCATTCCCTTTCACTACTTTCTCTATTTGTTTCACAAATGTCTCCTGATATCCAAGTTTGCCAATTACATTTAATGCAGCCCACATACAATACCTTACTGTGTATTGCAGTAAAAAAATAAATAAATAAAAAATTAAAAGGGGATTCTGGTTATTATTTGTTAGAGCAAGAGTGACACTGGCTTTATGAAAATCAAGAGCAACGAATTTCATGTTGTAGATTTCTGCCTCGGTGCCATGGCACTTAAATCATAGAGCTTTGGGGAAGCCTATGGTTATGGATATGAATTACTGGTCCTACGAGCCAACATGTGCAATGAGCATTTAAGGATTTCTCAAGTTCTGCTAACAAATTTTCACTGAAGTCATTAAGTCAAATTTAAATCAGAACTTTTTGTTCTTTCTTTTGTGTGAACACTCAATGTGCTAGGAATAAAAATACCTAAGTTGTGTTTTGCTTTTGTTGGTAATAAGCCTGTGCTGTGATAATTGTGTTTGGACGATGTGTTACTTTCAGGCAGCTAAATGCCTGGCTTTGACATTCTCATGTAGCAGTAGTTTGCTGTGTTGCACAAGGCTATTCTGGCAATAGTTGGAATTTATTTAGAGAGCACGAGTGAGGCAGGTTCCACCTCACTGCTCTTTTGATGCCTTCTGCATCCTGAAGGAAAAACTGCATTATAAGAAGTCAGCTTCAAAGAATATATCATAGTCAGAAATTCAGTCCTAAGGTATGCTCTTGTCCTATTTTGTTAAACTTGACAATGGGTGGTTTTTACTGAACATGAAGTTTTCTGCTATTGACTTTTTATGCAGATTTTCATGGGCCGGGATCTATAATTTGGTCTTCTGTTCAGATAAAATGCAATCATTAGACTCACATAACCCTGCTGCTCCTAAAGACACAGTAGCTAATTTCTATGTTTGAGTCCTGTGGATTTGCAACTGCTGCAAGTTAACATGCAGATTTTAGAAAGCTTTTACGAACTCCTGTTTTTTTTTCCCTGGGGAACCTGACCTTAGCTCATGAGAGGAAAATTGACTTTATTCCAGGATCCTAGAATTTTAAAATCTTGTCTGATATTGTATACAGATGCTGAGAATAATATATGCTGAAAGAACTGAGGCCAAGGGCATAGTATCCATGATAAAATTGCCTGTCCTTTTCAAAGCAGAGGTCACCCCTTAGCCTGTCTTCTCTGTGTGGCCACCCTTTGCCTCCCTGGGAAAATTTGAGAAAGCAAACAGTGTGTGTGATTGTGCTTCAGCATGCCCTGAAGCTCAGTGAGGCAGCCTCTGTCAAATTATGGCTGCATTTGACTTTCAAATTTGAAAATCCATTATGGAACTCTCCTATTTTGTTCCATCTAAGTGTTGATACTGAAAATGAGGTCTGGCATGCGGCATTCTTTCTGACAGATTCCCTCTTTTGTGGCTGTGGATTTTTTCTGTGTCAGAGATAATTTTCCCCTCCCAAAGTCTCAATGTCCCTGTGAAAACAGCGAAGCAGGCTTGCTTTCTGGTCTTTCTCAGACTGTCATCTTTCCTGGTGTGGAGTAATTCTGGTCAGTGAGTAGCAGGGAGACTTACCAAAGGAACTGGGAGGTAATGGGGAGAAGGGTTCTCTGTGGGGAAGATGTTGCTTTTAGTAGAATCTCAGAGCCATTCTTCTTCTTTCTTAAAAAGCTCCAGCAGGAAATTTAGTAATCTAAAACAAATTTTAAAAATGTAAGTTCATCTGTAGAGCACAAATGGCTTTGTCTTAATTTTAGGATTGCCAAAATATATGCATGCAAGAACAACACAGCTCCAAGCTTAAGTAATAGGAAGCTCAAAAGCAGTTTTTTTAGGTTTGCACCTGAAGGCCAGTAGTGCTTTAAAAAGCACTTCTATCATAACTGCTTCAAGTATTTTGCAGCAAAGTCTGTGATGGCTGCATTATTTCTCACCTGGAAGTTTTGTTCCTGTGTGAGACAGTACTTTGAGGAGTGAAGAAGCAGAGGGCTACGTGTGTGCCTCAGAAGGGCAGCATCCAGGCAAGCAGGCTGAGCAAAGAAGGAAGAGAAGGAGCCAGGCAATGAGACACCTCGGATGTGTGGTGAGTGGAAGCCAGAGAGGAGCAGCCAGCAAGTACCAGCTGTAGCGTAGCCTCTCCCGGGCAGCAGCTGTTTGGCTCAGCCAGATGCAAACAGCGGTTAGGAGGGACCGGAACAGGAATGCAGAACGTGTTTCTGAGAAGGGAGGCAATGCTTGTCGCATCAAGTGGGGTTTTGTTTCTTTTGGAAATGTCTGTTCTGTTCATAGCTCTCCAAGACATTTTGGAAGGGAAGTCTTGGTCGCTCTGATTTTTATCTCCTTGGGTCCCTTTGAACCCCACTGTCCTCCAAATAAAATTGAGAACGAATGTGGTGTTGAGGACAGATGTATAAGCAGAGACAGAACAGTCACTCAAATATGTCTGGCATGGAGCAAAAGATACTCTTGAGTTTTGTGTGTATAGCCATGATTGATTTGTCTTCTGTATGGTTGCTGGAACTTCATGAATCATATTAATGCCGTCACTGAACTTCTTGCAGCCTTATATGTCCCAGGCCCAACTAATACTTTGTTATTTTTAAACTACTATTTGGAAGGACAACATACACTGTAGATAATTATAGTGAAAATAAAACATACTGCAAAAAATGCCTCCAAAACCCAAACTGGTTGCAGACAGACGTGACCAGTAACAGTATACATGTATTTAAAATGTGCTGCATGCTTGACAGACAAAGAGTTGTGGGCAAGAAACAGAGGAAGATTGGTGGTTTTGGATAGTCTCTGTAAAAGACCCACTGCTTATGAAATTGGTGTGGCCATAGGCTAAAGAAGTATAATTGGGAAGTATGGGAGGAAGATGTGATTATAAAGTGGGAATTGTCTCAGTCAAGGAAGTGGCAGCAGTATCTCACTTACTGAGAAGAGAGAACAGGCAAACAGCGACAGCAGAGCGAGCGGGAACACAAGTTTATTCACAACAAGTAATGGGCATTCAGATAGGGCAGGCGGTGGAAGTGCACCTCTGAAGCAGTTCCTTTCCTTCAGGAAATAACACAAGTTTAATAATGCATTAATAATACTTTAATAATGGCAGATAATAATGTGCTTTTCTTTAGCAGTAGCATGGTATTCATAGAAGAAAATTTGACTCGGATTATTCTGAACAGTTCCCAGAAGGGAATGATGGGCTCTTGCTTATGATCTGTAGCAGTACTTACGGAATTGATGCTGACAGGGCCCTAACTGTATAAAGACATAAATGATACCTTCAATGCTGGAGCAGCAGTAGCCAGTAAAACCTTGACTTTTGTTTGGTAGGAATGAGCTTCTGCATGAAAAAATTACATCAGAGAGCACTTTGAAATACCCGTACTTGTTTTCTTAGTTGGACTTCACATTTTCAGTTTCAGATTACTGATTCTTTTCTGTTTGTTTTCAGTTTTTATAACTGACCAAGCCCTGAGACAGAGAAATAAAGTGTGCAGAATTGAGATGTTCTTGATTTCATAAGTAGTGTTTGTGTCTGCAATAGAAATCCTACCTTTTAGTGAATGTTAATTATTACATTATCACATTTGAGAGCATTCTTTTAAATCTTAGGCTTCTAGACACTTCTAGAGTTAATTCTGGTCAGATGAAGTTATTTGCTTACAGTTTGATTTAATCATTTTGCCAGATTTTCAGCTGGACAGCACACAAAGCTTATTTTATGAAGTAAGAACCCAGGTGCTATTATGAGCATGTACAGATTATCATCACCTCCCACTGGACCAAACAGAACATTTACAGCTTCCAGGTTTTATTTTTAAATCACTTACACTCCTAGGACGAGAAGTGTGATAAAATTAACTGTACATCCTTATCTTTAAACTGGCTTTGAAACTTGTAACTGGCCTTAACTGTTTGAGTGGAACGTAAAACTTGTTTTCTGTTTCTGGGACTCATGGTGGCTTGTGGCAGATCTACCAGCTCGGCCAATGGAACGACAGAGTAGTGGCTGCAGAAATTCACTTGCTTCTCATTAAGGGTTAGGAGACTGTTTGGCACTTAAACCTCTTTTCTATGAATCCTAGAAAGCAGTAGGGCCTTTTCTCCAGAATGCAGTCTTTGTTTCTTCCCTATCTTTTATCACAGTATTGGGATGGCTCTGTTGCAGGAATACATGCTCTATGGCTAACCACTCTTAGTGAGTCCTATATAGGTGTGTTATACCTGTGTCCACAGTAGCTTCTCACCACTTAGTTCTTTCAAAATACACTTCCATACCAGGTCTCAGTAGGGTGGAATTTTTTTTCTGATAGTTAAAGAGGAGAAATGGGTCTGAGAATGAAATAATTTTGCTTCACACCTGGTATGGCTTGCTCCTCACCATGGAGTTGGATAAACTCCAGTTTTGCCAGCATAGTTGATGGAAACTATCTGGTTTGGGGTCAGGAATTCAGAATCTGGAATACCTTTTGCAAAGCTGAGAGATCTTTTATGCTGGACGCAACTGTTCAGTGAATCATCTTTGTGTTTTGATCACAAACATTAAAATGTACCTGTGAATAATTCTGGCACTAGGAAATACTTCTCATCAAGAGAAGGTAAAAGTATGCAGGAGGGGGATATGAGCAACTCAAACAGCATTTGTACCACTTCAGATCCTAGGTAGAAATGGCCTACCTGTTAAAACTCATGGGTGACTGCCCTCAGAGTTTGATTAGCAAAGCTCCACTAAGCATTGCATTACATAAGTGATTATTATTGTTACTTGGTTTCATGACTATCCAAAATAAGGTTGGAAGCGTCAGCTGCCTCAAAGGAAGGTAATACCCAATATGAGCAAAACAATCTTAAGTTGTGCTCAAACTGAGAGCTTGCTCTCTGCAAGGAAGGTACGGAGGCCACTTTCTCTTAAGTCCAGTCAGGCTTCTGTGAATTAAACCAATGCTCTCCTCTGAGACTATAAAAGTGCACGTTCCCAAGCTGTTCCTCATTGGTGGTTCCTTCCTGGAAGCCTTGACCAGCGTGGAGGTTCCTGGGTTAAGTCACTTCTTAGCATCTGGCAGGCCCTTGTTTAAGCTCCTTTCCAGGAAACCAGCGTGGACCTCTCCTACTTTCCAAGAACAGTCCTGAGTTCATGGACCTTGGGTTTTTCACTGGGATCAGAGGCTCAGTAGGTAATCACTGGGCAGGTGATTACTGGAAATGAGGTTGAAAAGGAACCATTTTGCTGTCTCAGGTATCCTGGAGCCACCATCTCCAGATGGGTATCTCCTTGACATCAGGGAAATACACTGTGGGTTTCTCTTTGATTCTTCTAAACCATCTGTTTGGTATTTGCTTACCATCTGTAAGCTGTAACTCTCCAGCAGACAACCAAGGTGCTGCATACAGTCTAGGCAAGAAGTTTCCTAACTTATCAAGCTCAGTTTCTCAAGGGCAAACATAGAGAAATGTACAAAAAATGAAATGCTTCCATTGGGAGAAAAAGGAGAGATGCAGCAGTTTTCTTGGAGTAAAATTTTGACAAAATCGGGTGATTTTGTCTCTAGGAGAATAAAAGAACGTGTAAAGAACTACATTTATACAAGCAGAAAAAAACTCTTTAGCTTCAGGCGAATCATAGAGGTGATACTACAAGTGCTAAAAAAGAGTGTTAAGCCAGTGGGGTAAACTGCTGCAATATTGTGACAGGATATTTGTGTTTCGTGGAATTGTCAGAGTTGGAAGGGGCCTCTAGAGATCACCTAGTCCAACTCCCCTGCCAAAGCAGGATTGCCTACAGCACGTCACTCAGGACTGCATCCAGGCAGGTCTTGAAGGTCTCCAGAGAAGAGGACTCCACAGCCTCCCTGGGCAGCCTGTTCCAGGGCTCTGGCACCATCACCAGCAAGAAGTTTTTTTTCAATTTTAAATGGAACTTCCTGTTTTCCAACTTGTACCCATTGGTCCTCATCCTATTGCTGGAAACCACTGCAAAGAGAGTCCAGCTCCATCCTCCTTCAACCCACCCTTTAGGTACTTGTAAACATAGATAAGGTCTCCCTTCAGCCTTCTCTTCTCCAGGCTAGAGAGCCCCAGCTCTTTGAGCCTTTCTGTATGGTGCTCCAATACCTTGATCATCTTTGTTGCTCTACACTGGACTCTCTCCAGTAGTTCCCTGTTTGTCTTGAACTTGGGAGCCCAGAACTGGACACAGTATTCCAGTTGTGGCCTCACCAGTGCAGGCTGGCCACATTCTTCCCTATGCTGCCCAGAATTCCATTGGCCCGCTGGGTGACAAGGGCACATTGCTGGCTCATGGAAAATTTATCTACCAAGACCCCCTGTTTCAGTGTAGAGCTGGTTAGTGTCAGTTTGGTGTGGCAGCCCAGGGTGAGGATGTGGATTTTACCCACAGCATGCAACTTGTCAAAAGGATGTAACAAATGAGTGTAAAACGTACGTACCTGCTTCAGTCTTGTCATCTTGTACATGTGTGTCTGTATACAGGGGAGTACAGCTGCAGACCCTGCCAGGGAGATCATCCTGATGTCCTCTATGTTCTCAAGTAACTAGCATTTAACTCCCTGTGGCACACTCTGCTCTCCTAAGAGTTAATGACCATCACTGTCCATTACCCTGCGGATTAGGACCTCTTCCCCTGGGCCTAAACTTTCAACCCCTATGACTTACATAGTCTTTCCAAATCTCAATAGTTGATTTAAGAATTTAACCGGTTGCTTATAAAAGTCACTTCCAGTAATTTAGTTCTTTTACAGAATAGATGCCTAAAGAAAAGACTGCTCTGGATTGAAAGAAGGAAGATAAACCCAGAACCCTGTAACTTGGCTAACACCTTTTGTCCAACTCATTTACAAATCACCTTTGTCTAGTTGCAGTGCTTTTTCTGTTTGAAAACATCCTGAAAAAGCCACGATCCACCTGCTTTGGCTTGTATGAAATTACAGCATTGAATCTGGCCCATCAAACGATGTGTTGCTGTACTCCTTGTTGGTGTTTCCCTCCCAGTAATGGCATGTGCAGTTTTAGGGCTGTGCACGCTTTTGGTATGCTTATAAAGAGATTTCTGTGTGATCAGAGGGAGAGAGGGAAATGATCTGCAGCTCAGGGACTGCCTAGAGTTCACATTGCCTTTGTGCAGGTCAGGGGTAGCTCTGCAGAGCCGGCAGAGGTTCAGAGGGCAAGAGGGAATGGAAATGAAAGGGAGAGCATCCACCAGGATGAAGTAGCCTCAGGCTTTTGCTCTTCTGTATGCACTCAGGTTGAGGGCCTGATTAGGTAGTTTCATTGATCAGATGGGGTAATAGAACAGAGACTGCACATATTAAATTGGTTAATGATACGTTGAGTGGCCCTCCAGCTGTGTTGGAGGGGAGGATTAGGACTTAGTGACTTCAAGGTGCTCTGTACCTCTCTGATGTTTTCCAGAAATTGTGGTGATTTGACCTCCAAGATGTTAAATCATTTTGTGTAGATTTAAAACCACTACAGTGGTAAGAAAAAGAGGGGAGGGTTCATATGGGAGCATGGTTCAGATGATTAAAAAAGTGCCCATGCAACTGATGATATCCACATAGTGAGGTCAGTTCTTTTGCCGTGGTATTTGTACCCACAGTGTCTCAGAGTACACTGAGGTACCTGCTTGTACCTCCACGCGTCATTCTTCACATCTTTATTCTATGATTAGAATTCCAGTAGAGCCTTTCTTTGACCTGAAAGTCCCCTGTATTTTGAAATAGTTAGAAAAGCTGGAAGTCCCAGTGGCCTGGGGAAATGTTGTCGGTGGGGCATTTAATTTTAAAAACCCATATTTATGAAAACACGGCTTCAGTAGGTCTCTGATACGGTTGCATCATATTTTGTAGGATATTGGCAGATGATGTTGAAATTAGCATGAGACTTCTTGTTTCATAAGCAAAATGTACATAATTAGAACTCTTGAAGGCAAAACCATTTATTGTGGTTCTAGATGCTTGAATTAGTAGTCAGAGGCACATGGCAAGTGAGGTGTGCACAGAACAAGGCAGAGAACTGCACCCATTGATTTCTGTTTGGTATCACTGGCACTATCTTCCTGTACAGCAGAATTTCTAAATAATCCTTAAGGAAAAGGATTTGGTAAAAATCCACTGACAGTTTTGTGCAGCATTGCCTTTTTTTTTTTTTTTTTCCCCACTTGCTAACAATTGTGCCCAGACAGTGAGTGTTCAAAAAATCATAGGAGCATTTGCTGGAGCAACCTCTGCAGGTCTCTAGTCTGAAGCGGGACTGTTGTCACCACTAGATCAGATCAGTGATCTGCTGTAGGCAATCCTGTGGCTTGGTGTAGCTGAGTCTTGGGACCTACCAAGGGTAAGGAGACCTCCCACCTCTGTGGTGACCCATCATGGGGCTGCACCGTCTGGCAGGGGAAGAATCTGAGTGTCCCAAACCATGGGATGTGGCTGTGTCACTTTGGCACGTCATCCGGTACTATGGAGCTTGCGTCCATTGTCTAACTCCCTTCAGCTAGTTGTAGGTTACTCCTAGGTTGACCCTCTCATCTCCTTGTCAGCAGCCTGAACTGGCCCAGCTCCCTTCTCTTCACAGACTCCATGCCCCAGGCCCTTGACCACCTTGGTAGCCTCTGCTGGCCCCTCTCCAGTTTCCCCACATCCATCATCGCCTGGGAGAAGAGAAGGGGACCCAGAATTTTACAGGGTATTCCAGCTATGGTCTCACCAATGCTGAACTGAAGGTGACAAAACTCCTCAGTGCCCTGGCCACTTTCCCCATATTTGGCTTAGGTTTGCTTGATTTGTGGTTTTCCTCTAATACTGCTGTTTTCCTTCCTTAACTTCTTGGCATCTGGATTTTTTTCTTAAATCATTTCACGGACTGCTGTTGCTTCTTTACAAACTACAAGGTACCACAGATTCTCAAGGATGGCACAAAGCTCATTCTCCACATAATGGAGGCAGAAAAGCTCCTCTTGGTTTTTTCCCACCCATCCCAAACACCTAGCATTGCATGGACTGAATTTCCTTCCTCTTCTTCTGTGGATTTTAAAGGGAGCCTAGACGACTCTGTCAGACAGCTAAAGCTGGAAAAAATTAATCTCACCCTAAGTGGAGAGATGAAAGGCTCCTATTTGCTCGAGCCATTATGTTTTAAATGTGGTTGAGAGTTGGCAAGAACTGATAGAAGAAAACATATTGCTCTCCAGGAAGAGAGACAGGCGCAGCCTGAAAGCCACAGTTTGATGTATCTTTTGAGTAGCGTGCAAGCAAGCATCTAGCTACCTTTTTATCTTCCCGAAGCTGCCCTTTCACCCTCTTTAATCTAATCTGATGCCTGTGATCTTGCTAATTCAATCGCTGTGGCAGACAGACAGTTACTCAAATGCACAGTCACAAGACAGACAAGGAGTGTGATGTTCTTGTGCCAATTTACACCCCTGTTTATCATTTAGCAGTCAAGCTTCAGACCAGGATCCCAGTAAGCTATTGTTGTTGCAAAAGAAAGCTCTTCTCGAAGGAAACTGCCAGTTTTGCTCAGAGGAAGTGCAGCGTTTTGCCTCCATCACGGTGCTGTACATTTTGATGTCTTGTATGAGTTCCCACAACACTGTAGTAAATAAAAAAATAGAATGCTGTGCACTCATACTGTTCAAAATGGGAAGATTTCTTCTCTTCAGTGGCTACATGAGCAGCTTCCAGGACTTTTTTGGTTTTTTTAAGGTAAAGGCTGGTGAGCCAATTAAAGAGTTTACCACCACCAGAAAGGAGAGTTCCTGATGTCAGTGTTTCCGTGGTTGTGCGTGCTCTTGTCCCATCACTCCTGGAGCCATTTTGATCGTGTTGACAGAAAAACAGCTTGAAGATTTCAGGGGACTCGCAGGAGAGTCTGACAGTTGCCAGAGCTTGGCAGGGAGTGTGAGAGCTGAGGGAGGGAGGAGGAACCCTCTCCTTTCTGGTGGCCCTGGGGGTCAGATTGGTCAGCCACCTGTAGGATATACCCAGCCATTCTGAGGTGCACTTCTGTAACTGTAGGTTGGGGTGATTAGGGAAGAACATCAGGCTTTCAGGTCTGTTTCCCCACCAAGTGTGAGTTAATGATGTAACTTATTTATGCCTCTTAAGACAATTTTCCATCAGGTTGTTTTCTTGTTTTGATTTGAGGGTTTTTTTGGGGGGAGAAAAACATTAAATCTTTATAGCCATTTTTACCCTTATAAAATGAAGTCTGTTTCTAAAACTCATTTACATCTTCCTCAGCAACACTAGAGATTCAAGCAAAGCAGGCACTTAGCAACAAAATTGGACTCAGAATTGAGATTTAGAAGTGAAACTCAGCTACAAATGTGAAGCTACAAATGAGGAAGCTCATCGGGCTGGGGTAAATGTGAGTTAAGCAAATCAGCAGGCAAAGGGAACTTCATAGTCTCTTGTTTTAACTGAGATTATTAGTAACAGAAGCGACAACTTTTTTGACGTTACTATATTGAATATCTCTTTAATTAGAAGAAATTATGAATAGTTGATCGTCCTTAGCCATACAGATGTCCTGGGACCTACAGAATGAGAAACATCTTTCCAGTGAGCATCTGTAATGCAATACACATTGCACGGATTAAAACGCTGCCGTCAATTTTGGATCCAGCCCACTGTGTTTTGATACTAAAACCTTGTTGTCTTTGAACTGACATTTTGAGCAAAGGAAGAGGCAGCTTGGATTCGGAGCACCAACGCTGGCCCGAGTGTGCCAGACCACCGGCCAGCCATCGGCGGCCTAGGAACCGTGCCTGTCCCTGCTGCCAAGACCTACAGAGACCCACCCAAGTCTGAGCTGAAGTCATTGCTGGGCTCTGGGTAAATCTAGGGGATTCAGGCAAAAATGCAGCCTCGCTGCTCACTGGGAAGAGCTTTTCTTTCCTTGTTATCTGGTTGTGTTTCTGTATCTCTCGTGTTGCCTTATTGTTGTGGGTTTGACAGTGACACTTGCTTTCATATTTATATAAAGGCCTGCTTTTATTCAGCTTTAGCAGAATGTGGAAAGAGGGGGAAACTATTCTATGCAGTGAAAGCAAAGGAGGGGAAATGATAGATCAGTGGAGAAGGAAAAGCACCCATTTCTTGAGGTTCCCCAGAGAGATGTTCCTAAAGCTGCTTTACCCAGCAGTATTCACAATGCAAATGAGACCTAATTTTCTAAAAACAGGTCAAAGGAAATTTGTGACCTAAAACGTCATTTCTTGCCACTGCTGTGAGGTGGTACCATCCATCTCGGTGAAGAGGAATTACCCTCAGAGAGCAGAAGAGGCTAAAGGATGGGGGGCAAGAGGAGATCTCCAGAGACTTAATTCTTGGTCAGTTGCTTTTTCCAGAGAGCTGAGGGATAAAAATACTTCTAACAGATACTTTCCAGTCCTTCTGATGCATGTCTGTGTGGCTGATTCAACTTCCACAATTAGGAAAGATTTGTTGCTGCTAATTTCCTGTACATCTGCTGTGCTCTCCGAAGCAGCATCTCTGGCTGCAGATTAGAGTCAGGCTGTCACTGTCTGTTGTTGGGCAGCCAAGGGCAAAGAGAGGCAAGCTGTGGCGGTCCCAGCAGGGAGAGCAGAGGAGCACCCTTGGCTACTGGGCTTGGGGTTACGCTGTTGACCGGAGCCTTCAGCAGAGCAGAGGTTTAATTTGCAGAACTGTGATGGGTTTTGGATAACATTAATGGCAACTATTTAACTATAATTTTGGCCTAGAATTTAATTCACATTGTTACTTTATTCTCTCCTGTCATGAGCCTTGAAACCTATTCCTGGGTTTTGTCACTCAGTGCTTTTAATTTTTTTTGTTTCTTCCTCCATATAGTCCCTTCCCAGCGACTGTAATATTGCCAGCAAGTTAGTAATGATCTCAGATGAACAGAGGGATCAGGCAAAGGGAGAAAGTCAGTGTGACTGTGAGATGCAAGTTGCAGTTGGCCAAATGTTGTTTTATTTCCTCAAACCACATTTGAATCCAGTACCTGGTATCCTGGCTGCTAAGCACAGCTATGTTCTTTTTGCACATACTGAAATATGTTTGAAGATAAATCCCGTGCTAGGTGTTCAGCTCAGGAATGCCTCTGCTCATCTTCAGTATTTGGGCTAATAAACAGTTTGGTCCTTTTGTGCAATATGACGGACCAGGTGCGTCTTTTAGGGCCTTCTGTAAAATGGAGTTTTACAGTCTGGCAGTACTATTATCCAAAACTTTAAATGTATATTCACCTATATGTACTTTTTAGAATAATAATCAGCTTCTGTAAAATGCAGTTTTACAGTCTGGCAGTACTATTATCCAAAAGTCTTTTGGATGCATTTTCCAAAGGTCACCCTTCAGACCAAATCCTGCTTCTACATTCAAATTCTGGCTTTTTGGTTGAGCTGTCAGAGATGATGGGTTTGTTGCACTGACAGCTGCAGGTGTTCCACTTCTTGCCTCGTAGCTGCCTCACACAGTGCGGAGATTCAGTGGGAGATTTAAATAAATTATTTCTGTTGCTGCAGAAGGCAAAAAGGCATGGCTGGATTTGTGCCATGTGTTGTAGGACTGAACACACTGTGATCAAATTAATTGCTTTGACTTTAAACAGGTTAAAGTCTGGACTTTACTTGACAGCTGTTTCTGGTTAGGATTTTGAAGTTCCCTTGCACTGCCAACTACCTGCATGTTTGGGCATTTTTGCTCTGTAAACAAGGGTGCTTTCTTCTGCTTTGAAAGGAAACTATTTTGTCAGAAGAGTGTTCAGTCCCAGACTGTGGCCGATCGTGGACTTCTGTAGCTATTCCTAAACATTTATCGTGTGTATGTAGCCCTGATTGCTATCAACATTTTTCTCCTACTCCCTTTTCATGAATGGCCTGCAAGTTAGTAAGGCAGGGAAAGGGTAAGGTAGAAACATAATCTTAACTGACCATTCCAAATTTGATACAAGGTCCTTACTGGTCTTAGAAGTAGTGTTAAGAAGAGCCCTCTGGTCCAACTTCCTGTGTGAATAAAAGCTGTTGCCAACTCTGCATGAGGTTGGTCGTGGCATTGTCAAGTGGCCTCTGTAGACCTCTAAGAATGGAGATCTCACCATAAAGTGAGTTCAAGGGGTCCTAGTACTTTACTGTCTTTTGAACTAATTCAGAAGAGAAAGCAGAGCACAGCCTTGTTACCAAACGGATTTTAAATTCTGGTGATATGTTGATCCAGCATTTGGAGAAAGCCTGACAAATTTCTTTTTACCCATCCAGCTTCTGTTTTATGGAGAATCTGATCTAGAAAGAAATCAGGGTTTACAGTCTAGTCCATCTCATGATACTGGATCCAAGAAGTGTGGCCATGAAACCATGTCATTTTTGTGCTTTGGTTGGCTCTCTGCTTACAGGGCAGGGATGCAAAGGCAGAACAAGTGGGGGGAAAAGGGTGTGTGTTTGTAATAACATTTCCCACTCCAGTTTGTATCGTGTGTGCTCTTTTGGGGCTGAATCTCCAATGGGCAGTGATTCTGGGAATACAGAATTTGTCTTATGTAGAAGACCTGAGGTCTTGCAAGCAAATATAGAAACTTTGGGTTAACTTTTTGTCAGAGAAGCAAAGAATCTGGATTATATCCTTTTTGGTTTTCCTGGATGTTATTCACATGCCCTACCTAAATTACATGTTTTTGCAATTACAGATTGCAGTTGCAAAACTAATAGCCTGCAGATGCTATGCAGAAGCAGAGATCTGCTGCAGTGAATTAGAGAGGGAGGGGAATTTCTTTTTATGGGTAGTAGTAATAAAACAATTAATTCCTTTTGGGTCTTACAACTTTGTAAAATCTGCAAAGACAATTGTGACAGACTTAACAGGGAGTTGAAGATGAACTGCATTTCTGTGCTGATGTAGCCCATGGGAAGGACAGAAAATGGCAGAGAAACGCCATTTTCAAATAATTTGGAGCAAACTTTTATAAATTTTAGGATGCTAGTTGGAGAGAACCTTTAGAAGAAAAACGGATCCTTACATAACAGGAGGAACTTTTCCACCAAGACAATCTAGGATTTTTTTTTTGTATTCACAGAAGCCCAGAGCTGAGTCAACTATTCATATACATGTATCTTTTCCAGTTTATCTTGAAATTCAACTAATTTCCACAAATAACACACACACACACACACAAATTATCAAAGTGTTATGAAGTTCTTAAAAATCTCCCTATGCAATTTTAGCCAAAACTGTTTACTTAAACATAGAATTCTGTTCTTCACATCCTCTTACTCTGCGTTTAGGAATTTTTTTTTAATCTGCTGCCAAACCAAAATTACCTCATAGCAAATGCATGCATTGTTCTTTACTTTCGGGCCTTGCAAAGCAGTTCTGCAGACAAGTTTAATTGGCTGCATTTTTCTCCAGCCTCTGTCCTGTGCCCTCCTTGTTCACAGGGGCTTTCTTTTTCTTTCCTACACAAAGAGCTAAAGACAAAACTACACGGAAGAGTATATTTATGATAGAAATAAAGTCCAAATGGGGTGCCTTTGCTTCATTCTCCCTTGCAGCCGGGCTGGCTTTGCTGCGTCTCATCATGTGGCTAATTAATATGTGTACATGCAGGCTTCTGCTAACTGTGTTTTCCTGGAGTATTCCCTGTTCAGAGGGGAAAGCCAATGGTATTTCATTATTCTGATTTAGGATGTGTTTCAAGTTCAAAAGTGAGATTCAAAAAGCTTGATGGAATTGAGGCAGGTTCATCTTGGGTAATTTCAGAGTGAGGGATGGGCAGAGGAAGGGAGAGCTTGAGCGCAGTTGGTCGTTTTGCAGCTGGTGTCGCTTCATTAACAGGATGAAGACAGATGTTTCAGTAGGACAGAAGATTAATGGGCCTGTCTTCTGGAAGTGTGCTTATATTCTGATTCCCAAAGTGAGACAGGATTCGTTCTTGGAGACCACAGGGTAGTTTCTACTGTTTGGCATTTAATAGATACTTAATTACCAGCGTCTTTCAATGTCATCTTAAGGCATAATTCCTCCTTTTTAGCCTTGGAAGTTCAGTAAAGGGATTGTAAACAATGCAAATAGAAAAACTGAATATTATATCAATTTTTTCCACCTTTAGTTGACATATGCTTTACAGGTGCCTTTGGCTGATCTAAGTAATACTTTGCATGGTAGTCTGTGGTATATTAGACAGTTGTTGTGTTGTTCTTCTCAAAGCTTGATGGAGTAGTGAGATATTCTTGCTTTCTCAATTGTAACCTTGATCTCCTACCTAGAGGAACCGAGTAGGATACCAAATGAAACAAAGGGCAGCAAGTTAGGCTAGGAGGCTGCAGGCTCAGACCAAGGAAAGGGAGCGAGTCGTATAATGGAAGTAGACTTGTGGTACTTCTTGCCAAAATGCATTATATATGCTGTAAGTTTACATGTATTGAAGGGAGGCCTGGGAAAGTTCATGGAAGAGAAATCTATTAATAGCTACTTAATATATAGAAGTCACATCTTTTTTAGGAAATCTGTAAAAGAGTAATTGAAAATATTTGGTGGCTGGAAGACAGGTAGAGGATGGTGTCATACCTGTACACACTGCTTGTTTCCGTCTTAGCGAAATGAGCTGGCTTTCCTTAGGGTCAGAAGAAGACGGGATCAGCTCTCAGGCAGCAGGAGGAATGCCCAGCCAGGACAGGCAGGAAGAGGAAATCGGGAATAGCTTCAGCAGCTGGGAAGCTTTCTTTCCCTCAAATCATTGTGAAACTGGGTACTCTGCTTTTACACCTTAAGATATTTTTTTGTTCAGAAATAGAAGCATATAGTGACTGCTTGTTATGTCTTGGATCTTTTGGGAGTCAAGAGCTACTGGAGAGATGATCTGAATAAATGTCTAAGGCTGAGACATTTAAAAATCTAAACCAGATCACTTTAATTTGGCCTCTGTTTTTTAGTTTCCTTTTGGTCTTTAAAGCAATGCAACATAAAGTTAATCCAAGAGGAGAAGAGACAAACAGTAGTTCTTGCTTTACTGATTTCTGTCTCTGTGAACTGCAGAGAAGGACACTGTTCACAGCAGGTCTCCATTATCCTTAGTAGTCTCTGTAACCTTTTTAGTTCTTTATCCAGAAGACATCCTTTGCCAGTGGTTCTCCTTTACAGTGAGAAAACTCTTAGTGTTGACCTCCAAAGCTGAGCCGTGCTCATGGACGTGCTGCAGCGCTGCCATTGAAGGGAACAGAGGAAACTCCTCCAGCAGAGGCTTGTGACAGAGTGAATTTTCCATTCCTCTGAGGTCTCTGGGATTTTCACAAGGCTCTCTGACTCACAGCGAGGTGCTTTCCGGTTAGTTTAGTTTTGGAGTCCAGGCCATATCACATCTGGCAGTAGCCAGCACAGTTGGCAATAAAAGGCTCTAAAGACTTCTTCATTAAAAGGTCTCTCATGTGGGAACTAAACTGGATAGCAGCTCTCTCTTCTGCAGGGACAGTGACCAGAAAGTGTTTGAGTGCAGTTAGGTGTTATTTATAAAAATTTGTCTGGGAATGTCAGAAAGGTGTAATCTTACACTACAGAACATTTTATTGACTGTGGGATGGAGCTATTTCTGGTAAAACACTTAAATAAAAAGCCTATCTCATCACTTCATTGCTGCGTGCAAAGTATAGGCTGTAAAAACCACCTGTGCACAGAAACACAGATTGGAACAGCATCAGCGTGAATAGGAGCACCTTTGGCAAAAATAAAACCAGAAAAAGAAGCTCTGTTCCCACCGCTTCTGGGAGCTTTCCTGTTCTGGGACAGTTTGCCCTTCCACCCAGTAGGCTTAAAACTTAGAAAAGTAAGTAAATTCAATGATTAGAGATTGGGACTTGAATTCTCAATTACAAACTCTCTTCTTTAGTATGCTGCAAAATCAAATTGTGTTAATACACCCTAGCTAACCTCAGGTTTAATATATGCAGAACTTTCACAAATTAAGTTAAATGGTGATTGCTAACCCCAAAACAGTAAAGCTTCTGGGGCCTCCCAGGGTGGGCTGTCAAGAACTGGTGCAAAGAGGCTGGGACCTTGTGAATTTTTATTGCAGGTTTTCTGTGGGTTCCTTGCTGTCACTATCCCATCTTTCACTCAGTCCCCTACTCATCTTTGCATGTCATGGATTCCCTGTAAGGGTCCATGAGAGGGTGCGTAAATTCACTTGGAATTCATTAAAAAATGAAAGGAAAAAAGTCACATCAACTGTAAAAGCAAGGCAGCTTTACAGTTCGTGGTATAATAGGCAAGTATTGGGGCTGTGAGTCACACTTTGCGTAGAGGTTTTGACTGGTTTCCTCTCTTCTGTTCTTAAAACCATCGCTATGCTTCTCAGACATAAGGCTCAGACCAAATTAGTAGTAGGACAGCATTTTTTTCAGAGGTGTCCTCCCCTCTGCAGTGACCACCCTGTTTAGTGTCTTCTGGTAGCAAAAGCAATATTGCAGGAACTGCTGGCATGTTCAGATGGACCAGCACTGTTTCCAGTGTGGGGTATCGTCAGGGCACCATATGGTTGCCATCACCCAACCGAATCAATAGTGAAATTATACAACTATTTCCTCTACAAATTTGTAAACTTTCATACACGTCCTCTTCGAACTGACAGAGGAAACTAGAAACAGAAATGCCAAGACCTGATTCTCATTTACACCATGAGCTGTGCGATGTGCTTGGCAGCGTCGGCAACTGCTGGGGTAAATGAGAATAGGCTCGTAGGCCATGAGTGCATTGCCGTGAGTTCTCTTCCCTGGAGAACAGCCTACTGTTGTGTCTAGAGAGCTGCTGAAGTTCAGCCCTGGGTCTCTTGAGGATCAAGTTCCAGCTTCACAGGTAGTGTTTCCCAGTTAGGAGTTATGTGCCAAATGCCACGATGCTGCTTGGTGCAGGTTCTGTGTAGGAGATCAGGACAGAAATCTCCACATCTCTGGCAACAGACAGCCTGAAACAATTATTATGAGAGTTTCAAGAAGTGTGAAGTCTATGGTTTATGAAATTAAAACTGGCTCATTGGCTCCGTCAGCCCAGGGTTTCAAAACGTCCAGCTCCTCAGAGGACCTGTACAGGGCAGTCTCTGAAGTCAGATGCAGCCTCTTAGGCCTGTGAAAGCACGTTTTTGTTTCACACTCTTTGTGTGGCCAAAAGAGTATGTCTACAGAAGGTCCAGCATCATCTCATTGACCTGAAATCCCCAAAGGTGTTCTGAAAAAATAGATTTGAAAGACACTATATGGATTTGATGCACAATTTCTTACTGTCAAAACCCCACTTGTCTTCTGCCTGTTTCACCTTGAGATCACTAGGTGTGGTTGGGTAGTTAATAGATAAACTTTTAATCTATCAGGGCATGTCAAACCCTTCCAAGAACGGTGCCATTAAAGAAAAATATTAAGCCCAGCATCTTCGGGCAGCTGCCAGCACTGTAGTGGGATGTAGGAAGCTCTTCAGCCTGTATCTGCAGTAGTTGTAATGTGGTTCTGGAATCACAGCATGAAGATTCAGGCTGGAAGGCTTGGAGACCTCTTAGTCATAAACAGCAATGAAAAAATGCCCAGCTACAGTGTTTGTTTGCTGTAAGAAGCCTTCTGAAGCTGCCTGGAGAGACTACCCTTTGGCACGCCGAGGCTCCTGGCTCTATTTGCCCGCTCTGCTCAGGCAACTGTCGTTGTTGGTTGCAGTATTCTAGCCCAGAGCCTGGTCCCCAGGGCAATGGTAAAGATCAAATCTCCTCATCAAGGCAAGTTACGAGAACAGCATGTTAAGGTTTTCCTTTGGCCTTTGGTATTTTAATCCCATCTCCTTGGAGTTTTTCTTCCTGTAAAGTAACAAATGTCACTTGATTTCGAAACGATCACCCTTAGTTTGTCAGGGGTGGATCTCTAACAGAAAGCTTGGACACCTTGATGAAGTCTTTGTGAGGAGGGAGTTTGGGCCTCTCTTGCAGGAGTGGAGTCATGGTTGCCACATGGATGACATCTGTACTTTGGAGGGTACAAGCTCCAAAACACTGGGAAGGGTCAGAGGCACGGCTTGCCCTTCAGCATGAGCAGCAATGTTTATGTGGGCAGATGTGCTAAATACACTAATAAAGCACAGTTAAATCAAGTTATGTCGATTATTATCCAGTAGGTAATGCTTTTGCCCAAGACATTGGGAAAGGCTATTGAAAAACACTTCTCCGTACCTAAGCACAGCCGCTAAGAGGGTAGGAAAAATCTAGGGGAATTGATTTGACAGATAAGTAACTTCAAGGGTAGGAGGAAAGACAGCTCATGCTGAGAGTGCAGAGCCTTAGTGGGTCTGGAAATCCGTTCCTTTGTGTCCCATGTCACTCGGGTATGCCTCAAATGCATGCACATCTCCTCTAACATTCCCCATAGCGCTGGTAATACTTTCTTCCGTCGAGGGCATGTTGCAAGGACAAATTCCTTTGTGTTTCATTCAGACAGACAGAAGTCTGCAGATTGCCTTAGAGCTAGGTGGCATACTGTTCCCCAGGGAAGCATCTGTTGCTGGGGGTAGTGTTGCTGATAGAACATGCATTGCAAAAACCAAAATGAGCTATATTGCCAATTCTAATAATTAAATGCCAAGAGTCCAGCTTATGAAATTATGATAGCTTAGAAAGAAATAAAAATAAAAATGACCCTTAAGTAGCTGTTTTCTCTCTGTTGAATGAAACTTCATGGTACGCAACAATGATATTTTCTTTATGTTCTCTAACTGCGACAGCTAGAAACAATTCTTATATTTTTTTTTAAATGAAAGCTAAGATGCCCACAAGTTGTCATTCATCTAGGTAGTAGAGACCTTGAGAAGCACACCACATGTCATGAGACTCAGGCTGAAGCTGCAGGAGCAGCCAGTTTTGGAATATTCTAGTACAGTGGAACAGGATTTCCACTGCCAGTTGACTGTGGGGGTTAGAGATACATGAGGCTCCAAAGCTTAATCCCTGTTAGAGCCCTGACAACACTGATCTTATGTAAGAAGCCTTATAATCTTTATTGCAGTTCCATGTGTTGTTGAGTCCAGAAGCAGATCAGCAAGCACTGAAATAGCCAGCAGAGATTCAGTGAGGAAATTCATTTTATAGGGGCACCTTATTTCTAAATGTTTACAACTCTGGTTAATTATATTCTAATTATATAGTGTCTGGAATGTTTTACGGTGGCAAGGGCTTACTAAATATATTATAAGAAGTTTAACAAGTAACAGCTTCAGACTTTATCCCCAGGAAAAAGTGTGTTTCTGTATCCCAGCTCATTAAATTAAGGTAATATGTTTGTGGCTGGATTTTTAGTATCTATATCTATATTTGTCTATCTGTCCATCTCATCTGGCTTCCATATCACTGAACTGTAGAGATAATCAAAAGCAAAATGAGAATGGTAGAGCTGGGGTCTCATTTGAAATATTGTCTTTCCAGGCTGATATTTTTCCAGTGGTTCTGCCAGCAGTCTCAGGTCTGCATTGTTGATTTAAATTGTCATCTCATCTAAGTGCAAATCTTGGCCCAGGCCAAGGCCATCTGTTGTTGGGTAATAGTTGTGATTTATTCTGCCGCTGGTTGACATTCACACTCACGGGCCAGATGCTGACTTGTAGGATTTGCTTTTATTCATTTTCAGTTTTATACCATGGGTTAATATCACAAATAGTGTTTTAATTTTAGATATTTTTGTCTAGTGCTTAAAATTAGGGATGAGTTATAGCATCAACCTTCCCCTCTGGAATGCAGTTCAGCATACTTCCAAAGAGGATAATGTATTTTACACGTTAGGCATACATTCAAACAGTGTTTCTAAATTTGTAATTTCTACCTAATCACTGATCCATATACTCATTTATGTGGCATATACATAGTTAGGTATCTCTTTCAAATAAAAGTTGAGGACTATTTGAAGACTTTTGGACTTAAGAAGGTTGTAGACTGCTAAGTTGTAGGCAAAATACTTATGATACTCTGCAGCATACCTGCTGCTATTTTTACCTTCTATGTAGAATGAGGGTAATTATGAAACTTTGCAAGTTAGGAATGTTTGTTCAGAGGGATGCTCCTTCATGAGAGATAAAGATTACTAGGGAGATGGGTAAATCTCCCTTATTGCAGATTTTTTTTTAAATGTTGCTTTTTAATAGAGATAGGGAATATCCCAACTTGCAGCAGATGTCTGTGCATCTTGCATATCATTGCTTGGTAGCAGTTTGGATGTACAGCTGATTGTTTTTTTGTATTTCTTCTTCTCCAAAGTTAGTGTCAAAACACTGGGGAGTTGTGCAGCAGCTCCAAGGTGTATTTGGATACACAAATGTAAGTGCAAATTAGTTCATATTCATTATCTCACTGTTTTCCCTCCCACGCTGTTCAAGCTGCTTTGGTAAAACAGGGGAGTAGTGGGTGAATTGGTAAGTGAGCATACCACTTGGCTGCATAGTTTAGGAG
Organism: Jacana jacana; assembly: GCA_013400555.1. Taxonomy (NCBI): domain Eukaryota; kingdom Metazoa; phylum Chordata; class Aves; order Charadriiformes; family Jacanidae; genus Jacana; species Jacana jacana. Next base: position 28,468 of record VZTM01036441.1, read on the forward strand.
ACATTTCAGGGTCTGGAAACTAATGAGAAGTTAATTTTAATGTCTTGGGTAGCAGAGCAGCTTCATCAAAAATAGTTCTCTGTGCACGTTGTTTCAGATCCAGAGAGTTTATCTTGTCAGGTTGTGTGTGGAGGGATTGCTAGTCGCAGTGCACAGATAAGAGGTATCAAAGTTTTCATTTTACCAGTTTCTGTCTCTAACAGAACTTTGTGTGGCTGAGCAGGAGGTGTTGGGCTGCCAAGATTTGTGCAAAATAAGTTCACTTTACTAGGTTAGAATTATAATATTGGCAATTTATGTATGTGTCTTCCTTATATTTTGTTAGGTTTGAATGTCTGCAATTGTGGTCTAGAAAACAATGCTCCTTTTGTTTCTCTGAATTCAGGGAAAGAGAAGACTGTCTGGTGTGATTCATTTGATACAGTTTCAGGTGTTTGGTTGGTTGACCAGCCTGAACCAAACCTCATTCTCGTGATCGCCACTGGAGAGGAGCAAGCTTCTCTGGAGCTCCTGTCATCTCCAATGCTATCTTAGCGTAGAGCTAAATACCTGCTGGAGCTGACCCCTTCAATTGACTGGTCTGCCAGAAAATTACTTGGTGGGGTTTTTTTAAGCCAGGATTATGAGGAAGCAGAGCAGATAGTGGTGAACTGCTCATTTCTTCTTTACGGCTCTTGAAACCCCATTTTAGACTTCTGTGAATGACTTGTTATTAAATCTAAGTTCTGGTATTTAAAAAAAACACAAAGGCTTCTAGGTGAGACAGAACGAAGAACTAAGAACATCTCATTTTAGGTGCAAAGCTTAGAATAAAGTCTTGTTTTCAAGCAGATCAGTTTGGTGGAATCTGAACCTGCCCAGCAGTATTAGCGCATAGTTTGGCTGCGTTATAGTCATGGCAATGAAATTTGTTAACTGCAGAGTCAGCCTGAGCCAAGTCTTTGAATTTAACCATGATGGAAGGGGTGCAGAGCTTGCAAAGGCCAAGTCTGAGGTGATTGTACTCTAGTTACCATAGGACTCTCATGAGAAGTTGGCACTGCCAGAGTCTGTCCTGTGAACTGCAGAAAGAGAATCACAGGATCATCAAAAGAGGTAGAGAAAACCTCTACTGGTGTCAAGCCCAACCTTCTCCTTGAAGTGGACCCGTTGCTGACAGTAAATAAGGGCTGCAGCCATGGCTTTGTATAGCTGGGTCTTGGAAACCTCCAAGGCCAGAGGTCCCCTGGAATTCTCCAGGATTGCACCATGCTCTGGGTGAAAAACTGTTTCTGAATGTCCAACCTGAACCTGCCGTGTTGCAGCCAAGACCCGAGGAATTTTTCTTGTTTTGTTGTAATCCAGAAATTTGGCACTTCTGTCATGACAGTGCTTTTTATTTCTGTAGAGGTATTCTGGTTGTAAAGTGTTAGTTTTTAATACATTTCATGCAGACAATAAGTAAAGGGGCCATTATAAGCCAAACTAGTCCAGCGTTGAATAATGTACCAATCTTCAGATATGTTGGCAAAAAACAGTAGTTACTTGTAATGATTCATACGTGATCCCCTATGCAGGACTGGTGTTTTCCTAGTTATGATGTTGTGGACTCTCAGAAGCATTGAAGAAAGAAAAGCCAGGATAAGCATTTTTTAAGCAATGTTAAAAGTAGTCATCAAATCATGACAAGGTCATTGTTACAAATTGTAGTTTTAATGGACATCTTATCTTTGGCCTGTTCCCTTGGGAGCATTGAATTGCAGGAACAGCTTTTCTGTGAAGTTCATCATCTTACTTAGTGTTGTCTTTATCTCAGTGGTCCACAGATGAAATGGGAATTACATATGCAGTCTGAGAATTATACCATAGTGGTTTTATAATTTTGGTAGCAAGATGTTTTTAATTATGGTCATTTATTGAAGTAACGTTTTCTTCTCATGGTCAGACATTTGGTTTTTGGGGGGATTTTTTTGGTGGTGAGCAAAAAGAGAGTGGTATTTCTACAACGTAGCTACAGAATATCTTGATATCTTGAACACCCAACTTTATGTGTAATTCAGTTCCCTGAATCTTGGACATAACATTCTAGTGTTTAGATATTAAAAGGGGGAAAATACAGTTTGCTGACATTACGGTTTTAACAGCTCTGTCCTGAAGGAAGTAGTAATTCAGTCTGCCAAAAAGATAACCTTCACCAAAAGGCCAAAAGCATGAGGTGTTTGTGTGGGGAACCAAAAAGCTGCATGTAAAGTTTCCGAGTGCCGAGTCTGTGAAATATAATGGGAGTTTTGCAAACGGGGAAGCATGAAATGAGAGGAAAGCACCAAACTTGTTTCCACATTTTAACCACATGAGACAAGTGGCCAGATCTTGAAAAGTGAAAGGCAGATGTTCAGATTTGGTTCTAGAACAGTTGCAAAAACTACTCAGTGAGTTGGTCTCCATGTTTGATGTGGTGGCACTTGCCAGTCTTTGTTCTTCTCAGAGACACTGGGAATAAATTTGTCATTGCTGGGATTGGGAGAAGGGCAAACAAGGGGGCTGGGAAAACTTTTCCATTAATTCTTTGGGACCTGGAAAAGTTATCTAGTGATTAATCTGTTGTTTTACTTAAAGGCCTGAGTTAGATATTTCAACTCAATTTATCAATTGTGTAAAGACAGTCTTTTGCTCCTAAATACAAGGAATATTCTCTCTATCTTTGGTCCATTAAGATCCACATAGCACGATAATATGCCTGAACTGATGCCTTATGTTCTGTTACTTCTGGTGATAAAGGAAGAACCATATTTTCCCAGGCTACAGGTTGAGCAATTTCAGTTCAGCAACAGCAGAAAAAAATATGAAGAGAGGCTGCATTTGTTCTTGAAGGTCAGATCCATACCCAGAGCATCTCCTGCAGTTGCAGCTTCCACAGCTGAAACCCAGGGTAGTTTAGTTTGAATACAGCTGTCTTACAGCAGCACCCAGCCATCTCACAGCTGAGATAAGCTACTAAAGCACAGCTTTGCCATCAAACTTCCCTGGTAGGTTTTGTCAGCAGAGTTCATATTTCACACCCCATCACAACCCTGACTGATAAAGTCCTACAGCACGAGACGTGTGGTGTAGAGCTTGACACAGATATAGCAAGATGATGTTTATATATAAAGCAGGCAGCACTGCAAGGAAACACACCATTTCAGCAAAGCCCTTAACCACATGTTTAAATATCATTGAAGTCAAGTTAAATTGCTTTAATCATCTACACAAGTACTCTGTTGAACAAGGGCCTAATAGTAGTTTCCATCACTTTCCACACGATCAAGGCTTTTTCATATTCTGCTGCTTGCGATAGGGATCTCTTCTCGGTTACACAGCACGAGCTATTGCTGTGACTTTTGGAAGACTCCCTCAACGATTTGAATTTGCTAAGATGGTGTAAATATTTCATGTGGAATGCCTGTAAGACAAAATGGAAAGGAGTTTTCCCAGCTCTGTACTTCCAGAGTAGATTTAACACTTCTTTTCCCCTATTTTCCAGGACCACCTGTTACTGCCAGCTACCACACATAACAAGACCAGGAGACCAAAGATGTCTATAGTGTTGCCAGCTGTAAACATCAATGGTAAGTCCAAAACATGAAAGAGAATGATAGGAGAATAATTTCAAAGAGATGTGCCTGACTTGTATGTGGAAACCAAACTTAGACCAAATGTCTGTCGTTACAGCTTTGAAAAAGAAGTCAAACTGGTCATTACTGGGCTGTAGTTGCCAGGGTTCCCGCTGGAGCTGGGGTGCTGGCAAATCACCAGTGCCTGGTCACAGAGACTGTAAGGAGAGGCTGCGTGCCTTGGCCTCTTCTGGCTCCTTCAAGGACTCAGAGGTGGTGCCATCCAGTCCCAGTCATTTGCATACAGCTGATTAGGGCTTACTTGAACCTGACCTAGCTTTAACTTGGTGGCTATAAAGGTCCCATCGAGTGTGGAGGCTGTCCTCACCCTCTCATTTGGGTTCCTTCTACACCTGCTTATCAGGGCAAATTCCTCACCCACACTGGTTTGTTAGAGTGCTGACTGCTTTCCATCAGCTTCCTCAGCTGTTTACCACTCCGTTATACAACACTCAGCGTGAGCAGGACTTCTCTGCACTGCATGGTCAGGATTAATCACAATCATGTTACAGTGCTGCAGGACAGCAGAAAAAGCAGCTTTGCACTATGGGCACAGGCTTATTAGCGAACAGAAATGTTCTTGATCTACCTTTTAGTCCCACATGAGAATCAGGATGTGAACTGTATAAATATATCATTAATTCATATGGTGAGGAACTGCCAAGTTAGAACATGTTTGGGCCACAGGGTCACTGTCACAGTCATTAAATGTATCTAGTGAACCCTGTAACAGTGTAAACTTTACTTTCTGAATATCTGTGCATGTGATACTTTTTAAAAACTTGTATGTTTTACAGTACAAGTGAGTCATAAACCCAAATGTTTATGTTAAATTCAAGCATGCTGAAAACATTGTCTGATGATGCGAATTTCCATAAACTGAGGGAGAAAAAAAATCAGTTCAGGCTTCCAACATTTTGATAATTATTTTTTCCCATGTAGTACAGTAATTCGAGTGTGTTACACTGTAACTAGCTATCTTAGGGGAATTTTTATTAGATGTATCAGAATTATTTTTGGCATTTATCTGCCTGAACCTCCCTTCTCATGTCGATTACAAAAATCTTTTTCTGGCTGAGCTGAATTATCACATGCAAATGAGCACTTTATCACTTGAAGAACAATCACTATTCCTAAATTACAAACTATTTCTTCCTAATGCGTTACTGAGTCTTATTTTACTTGAAATAACTCTTTCAGATGTTTAAGTAACTGTAGTTTGGAAAATACTCATCAGAATCCAGTGACACATCTTATCCTTCATTAATAATGAAGCATTGTGAAATTACAGTTACTTGAGTTCTGTGGGATTTTTCGTTAGAACATCAGCATAATCCAGGAAATAGAAAAATGTCCAGGGATTTGGGCAGTGATGTTGAAACAGATGAGACACAAATATAGCATTAAGTAAACAACAGCATCAAACACTGCTTCCTCTGTGACACTCAGCCAGGTATAAGGAAAAAAATTACAAGATACAGAAGATCCAGTAGGTAACTCGGCTTGGTTTTTAAATCGATCATTAGTAGATTACCTGGAGGAGACAGTTCCCTAAAAGAGTTCTGTCTGGAGAAGAACCCATTTTCCCCCTTTGAGAACAGGCATCTGGAAGTTAGCTGACAACAAAGCTTCCTCCCAGCTGTCTGCTGATCTTTTAAGCCCACCTTAATTCTTTGCCCACCTGCTGAGATTTGGCTGTGAGAAGAGGACAGGTCTCCCTGGGAGGAATTGGGAAAACTTTCAGCAAAAGAACTTGTCCTCTCCTGCCTTTTCTCATGTCTCAGACAGATCTCTGTGCAAGAAGAGAACCTTTTCCACTGCCACTTTCTTGTCCTTCCTTTTTGCTGCCACAAACCTGGCAGAGGAGATGAAGGGAATGCAACTGAAGGGGCCTTTGTTTTGAAATCTTTTTGGAACTTCATCACTTGCTTTATTCTGCAGGATCTTTCTTTTTCTGTGTACTAAAGTTTACCCATGACACTGTTTCCAAACATGAAACAGCTTGCAGTTCAATCAAGAACCCTTTGAAGTGCTTGAACAGTCTTTTCCCAGTAGGGTTGTCATCCTTTTCTGATTGCACTTTGATTGCTTGAGTGCCTTCTGAGCTCTACTATAGCCTCTGCCTTTAGCTGGCTTGAGCCGTTCCCACCACCATCTGCAGAGACCAAGAACAGGTACAGACAAAGATTAGGAAGTAAAATGAGTTGTCAGTCACTGTCTGACATGACTCTGCATGGAGGTTAATGACATGGTTCTGCAAGATGGATCTGGCAGTTTTCACAGGTGTACAAAGCAGAATCGAGTTTACAGCTTGGAGAGTTTTTCCTGGAGGGGAGAGTTGGGATCAATCCAGCCGGCGGCAGCACCAGCGCTTTGCAGCTAATGGCAAATCTTAACAGACGTGCGTGTGTATGTGTGCAGTCAATAAGATGGAAAATTAAGAGAATTTTATTGTACAAAGCAATAACATTACTTTATTAATTTTTAGGATAAAAACTATTCAGTTGTTGTATGTCGGAAAAGAGTGAAAATAGCCATTGCCTTGTAACGTTTTCTTACGTGCTCCTTCTCCTGGTCAGCTTGGCTTGCCCACACCCCTCTGTGAGCACAGAGATAAGTGAACAAACTCCCCACTGAGGGCTTCTCTGCAGATGCACAGGAATATATTTAATACAATAATAAATGTTTAAATATTTTTTTTTTTAAAGTATGGTAACTTGGTACATGTTGGTACACGTTAATCCCTCCCCTCTTACCAATTCCACCTTCCCCACGCTGTTCCAAGCCCCTTTCCAAGCTTGCTGGGTCACCCCCCCAGTTCACAGCCAGCATTTTCTGCCAGCTCCTTCATTTCTGCCTCCCCAGATGCTTTTGCTGCCCGTTACCCTCCTCCCATTTCCCTGCTGGCTCCTGTCCCTCAGTGCAGCTCTCCCCTTCACCCCTGCAGACAGCAATGCTCACATTTTGACCAGTCCCTGCCCAACAAAAAACAAAGCCCCAGCATTTGTGGATTCAAGTGATACTCAGCAAATCTCCCCAATGGTACGTTAAGGACCTTAGGGCTGGTAAGCCTGGAGGGAAAAAAGCAGAACTGGGTAGTCCTCGTCCCACTAGACATGGTTTTGGGGGCACCATTGGTGTGGCTTCACTGGGAGGTTATTCCAAGAAGAAATATCTTGCAGTTTCTCATGGGAATGAAAGCCAACTGCAAATCACAGTTAAACTCCAGCTTTTGTTTTTAAGCAAGTCATGTTTGTTATGCTGGATTGCAGCTATTATTTTAGAAATCCAACTATGCACTTGAGACCAGTTAAGTCTCCAGTAGATTTCATTCCTAAATTTGCTTTTATTGTAATTCAGAGTCTTGTTGGCTCATTACACCAATTCCAAATGGACGTATAGGCAGTGCCTTTCTTGAAGTTTAAATGAAAACATCTGCCATTAGCCTTGTATTTACTTAACTGTTGTAAAAAATGCAGTGGGTTATAAAATCGATCTTTGGATCAAAATAATCTATGGAGTACAGCATAGCTAAGCCACTTTTCCTATCCCAAGCACAAGTCTTTTGTCTCTGCAGGATGCCTGCAGCTCTCTGGCGCAACACACACTACCAGTAGTCCTTTCCTGCAGCACACAAAAGTAAGAACATATGTACAGTGGTTGAGTGTAGGAGGTAGCATTCAATGTTTAGCCCAAGAAGCCACTTCCATTAATGCATTTCTCCCTAGGATTAGGTTAGATGCTCTCACAGCTTGCACTTTCCCTTGGTAGCAGCAGCTGTAAATGTGCATGTCTGTACTCACCATGAGTACTGGTGGCCTTAGCAGCACATAAAGACCAAAAAAGCCTTTTTTCTTCTTCAGATCCCTGTGCAAAACAGTTCCCCATATGTAAAAGTCCTTCCATTATTTGTTCTCTCTCAATTGAAGGCTGATGTCTCCATTCTCAGCCAAACATGAGCTTGATGAGATCCAAGGTCACTGGTGAGATCCAAGGGTCATTTTCTGGGAGTTGGTAGCCATGACAGAGAGAGGTTTGTATTTCATACAAACATTTTGGGCTGCATAGTGAAGAGTGTGGCCAGTAGGTCCAAGGGAGATCATTCTCCTCCTCTACTCTGCACCGGTAGGACCACAGCTGAAATACTGCACCCAGTTCTGGGCTCCCCAGTTCAAGAGAGACAGGGAACTACTGGAGAGAGTCCAGCATAGGGCGACAAAGATGATCAGGGGATTGGAACATCTCCCTTATGAGGGAGAGAGCTGGGGCTCTCTAGCCTGGAGAAGAGAAGGCTGAGGGGAGACCTTATCTTTGTTGACAAGTACCTAAAGGGTGGCTTGAAGGAGGATGGAGCCAGACTCCTTTCAGTGGTTTCCAGCAATAGGACGAAGGGCCACAGGCACAGGCTGGAACACAGGAAGTTCCATTCAAATATGAGGAGAAACTTCCTTCCAGTGATGGTGACAGAGCCCTGGAACAGGCTGCCCAGGGAGGCTGGAGTCCCCTTCTCTGGAGGTTTTCAAGACACACCGGGATGCAGTCCTGAGTGATGTGCTCTGGGCAATCCTGCTTTGGCAGGGGAGTTGGACTAGATGATCTCTAGAGGTCCCTTCCAACTCTGACAATTCCATGATTCCGGATGGGTCCTTAGTCTGATGTCACACCTGATGTCAGCCTGCATTCAAGATAGTTGTTTATTTCCTTGACTCTCTATAACTTGCACCTTCCTGGTTCTTAAGGGACCCTGTCCTCTTAGGTGTTGGCTTTTTCATGAAACACAACAGCAAAATACTCTCTTAAAGGTAGATATTTACTGTGAAAGGAATTGTGAGTTCTACAAAGTCCAGGTGCTCTATTGTGTTAGCCAGCTTCTCATCATTCCCTCAGCCTTCCTCTCCTAGCATCCGTTGTCATACTGATCATAGACTCATAGAATTGTCTAGGTTGGAATGGACCTTTGAGATGATCTGGTCCAACCATCAACCGAACTTTGATAAAAAAAACAATCACCCATAACTAAACCACGTCTCATCAAGTACTATGTCAACCTGTCTTTAAATACCTCCAGGGATGGTGCTTCAACTACTTCCCTGGGCAGCCCATTCCAATGCTTAATAACCCTTTCAGTGTAAGCATTTTTCCTGATATCCAGTGTAAACCCCCCCTGATGCAACCTTCCCTCCACTTGTCCTATCACTTGTTACTTGGGAGAAGAGACTGGCCCTCGCCTCTCTACACCTTCCTTTCAGGGAGTTGTAGAGGATAAGGTGTCCTCTCAGCCTCCTCTTCCCCAGGCTGAACAACCCCNTCCCCAGGCTGAACACCCCCAGCTCCCTCAGCCTCTTCTTATAAGACTTACTCTCCAGACCCCTCACCAGCCTTATTGGCCTTCTCTGGACCCGCTCCAGAACCTCGATGTCTTCTTTGTGGTAAGGGGCCCAAAACTGTGTGCAGTAGATGAGGTGGGGCCTCACCAGTTCATAGTGAGGACGGGGGATGATCAGGGGGATGATCACCTCTTGAGTCCTACTGATCACGCTGTTCCAGATACAAGTCAGGATGCTGTTGGCCTTCTTGGCCACCTGGGCACACTGCTGGCTCATGTTCACCTGACAGTTAACCAACACCCCCAGGTCCTTTTCTGCCAGGCAGCTCTCCAGACACTCTTCCCCAAGCCTGTAGTGATGCATGGGGTTGTTGTG
>VZTM01036441.1:38232-96352 GCA_013400555.1 Jacana jacana
AAGGCTTATGAGGATCGATTGAGGGAGTTGGGGTTGTTTAGTTTGAGGAAGAGGAGGCTGAGGGGAGACCTCATCACTCTCTACAACTGCTTGAAAGGGCACTGTAGAGATATTGGTGCTGGTCTCTTCTCACGGGCAATGAGCGACAGGACAAGAGGGAATGGCTGCAAGCTGCAGCAGGGTAGGGTTAGGCTGGACATTAGGAAAAAATTTTTCACGGAGAGAGTGGTCAGTCAGTGGAATCAGCTGCCCAGGGAGGTGGTGGAGTCACCCTCCCTGACTGTGTTTAAGAGCAGATTAGATGTGGTGTTGAGAGATCTAGTGTAGGGGGGAACTTGTAGAGTAGGGCTGATGGTTGGACTCTATGATCCCAGGGGTCTCTTCCAACCTAAATGATTCTATGGTTCTATGATTCTCCTCATCCTTTGTCATCATCTTACCTCCCATATCCAATAGAGGACGGAGATTATCCTGAATCCTCCTCTTGTTTACTAATATATTTATAGAAATTCTTTTTATTATTTTTAACATCCAAGACCAAGTTAAGTTCTAGTTGGATCTAACAAACTTCAAAAGTGCTCTGAAGTAATACAGGGTCTAATTAAAATGGTCAATAACAAATCTAGTGGTAAGGCTTTTTGATCAAAACTAGAGGAATTTCTGCCATCAAGCAGCACGATTATTTGCATGCTACAAAGAGCATTCTTTCGGCTGATAGCCACTTGCAAAAGCCCCTCACAGATGTTTAAGGTTGGTAGCAAACTGTCTGTGAAAAGTCCATAAGGCAAATGGAACCCACACAGGCTGAGAAGGAAAATAAAAACAGAAGTTCTTTGGGAAGTGACAATGTTCTGTAAGTTCCCATGTCTTGGGGTTGAATAAATAAAGTCTCCAACTTCCGCTGCCTTTCAGGGTCAAGCAAACAAAAGATGCCATTTCCGTCTTTTGGAGCAAGAAGCAGAATTCCCAGTCAGTCATCAAATGAGGAAGGTCTAAAACAATACATACCACTTACTGCAGCTGTCTTCCCTGAAGGTTACTGCTTAACATTTGGGTAGCCTTCTCTCTGACTTTGAATACCTTCAGAACAGTTTCCAGGAGGCCCGTGGCCCCTGCTATCTCTAGGTGTTCTTGGCTCATTCTTCTCTTCATGCTTACAAGCCAAATCTTGGTCTCTGTGGCTCCCTCTCACAGCTGTTGTCCTTGTCCCAACACTGAGAATCTCATGACACTCTAGTAGGTACAGAAGACTCTCTTGCCTGCACAAGTATGACATTTCCCTCAGTGTTCCTGCTTTTATCTCTGAGAATTGCTGAGAAATCAGCACAGCCCTACACAGCTATAGAGTATGAGCAGAAGGCTCTGGAAGTTGTGTGTGTAGGATTACAACCTATCTGTGAGATGAAAGGAGGGTGCCTGGTAAGGTTTTTTCAGAAGGTCACTGAGAATCATTCAAAACATCAGGTTCTCAAAGCCAAGATGGAGGAAAATATATCTGAGAATGTCTCCATGCTCTAAGTCTACAGTCCATTTTGAAAATGCTGCCCTTCTGCTTCTGGAGCTGCCAGTTGAGCAATAGAAGTAGTTTGGTGAAACCTGACCAGGGAAAAATGAGAGCCATGGTTAGCTTTCGGTTAGACATCGCTGCAACAGCCAGTTACTGAGCCTGGACAGAGAAACAGGGAGAGCCTTCTGTCTCCTGTGGGCAGTCGTGTTGCTGTGGTTCTGCTGTAATGAGGATGGTTTGCTCATGTCGCAGACACACTTAATCTCTCATGCCTACGTAAAGCTGTGTTATATAGAGGTCAGGATTGAAATAATGGTGGAAAAGATTTTATCAAGGAATTTTAACTGTAGATTTTAGTCATTGTAACATGTTGCTATTCTCTTGGTCTGTTTACAAAGTAATTTAAAAGCAGTTTATCAAAACAGAATAACCCCCCCCAAACTTCAACATCAGAATTGATCATCGCCTAGATTCAACATTAAATAGGAGTTTTGAACAGATTTGGTTGTCTCTGAGAGATTTTGCTCTCCCCAGCCATTGTTTTTTGATATATATTGTCCTTGACAGGATGGGGAAGATTAAATTATTCAAAAAGCTATGAAAGAAATCATTCAAGAATCTGCGCACAAAAGTAATGGTATCTGTGTCACTTGAGTTCATGTTTACTTAGTTAGACAGGAAACGATCAAGAAATGAAATCATAAAGGCTTCTTCCCCAGTGACTTTTCATAACGAGCTGTTTACCTAAACTGCTAAATGAGTAGCCTATTTTTGTGTATTCAAAAGAACAGGAAGATGATTTCAGATGATCTTCTGTGCCTTTTTGCTGCTTCGTTAATATGAAAAAGAGTATCTCTTGGGCCTTGTGTGACAGAGCAGGCCAAGTGGACTGGTCTTCCCTTGATAGACAGGGTAAAAGCTACAGATGGCATTTTCTTGGGAACACACTGTTCCCAGAGGGGGTAGAGAATGAGTCATAAATTAATTTGACTTCATACTTAGTATTTCCAATGCCAGTGTCGAGTTATTACACCAGATTGTTTTTTCCATATAAAAGACACTTACATAAAATCCACAAAGTAGAAAAGAAACCCGTGGCATTAGCTGCCAGTATGGATGCCAGTGTGGAGTTGCAATGCGGAGCCAAATTCAGTTTAGAACTGAACAAGTGTGTGGTCTTGCTGCAGAGACCATCTCTTTTAGGTGTTGGTTAACTCTGAATGCTGATAGTGCCGTGTAGGTGCGCTCTCACACCAAGCTTTACGGAGCACCATGTCCAAGAGCTGTGCTGCAAAGCAAAGAGCAAATCTTCATCCCAATCTGTGCGATTACCGTCACCATCTCAGCTACAGCGCCCTGTGTTTGTGCAGCACATCGTAATTCTAGCCTTGAGCCCAGCTGATCTGCCGTAATACATTTTCAAATGTTGTAAATTCAAGATTACATAATTCTGCCTAGTGTTAAATTATAGGCGGCAAACACAGTTTTATGTTGGTAATACACAGGCCAGCCCTGATTACTGGGAGCTCTTCATTTCTGCAGTGATCTGACACATAATTATCCATAATGAGCTCACCCTGTAAAAACATAAGAAATTGCAACAGTGCTGGTAGAGGAGGTTCACGAGTTTATGAGTTCTGTCTTGAGAGCATCACTGGAGTAAACCTAGTGAGTAGTAAAAACACAGCAGTCCAAGAGAGTCTTTCTCAGTGCTTGGGTTGCAGTCTCTAAGGAGATGGCTGCCCATGGGGCCAGGAGTTCTTTCCCACCTTTTCACATCCCAGGTCTAGTCCTGCAAACTGCAGCTTTCCTCACCCACTTTGTCCAGTCCACCTTACCTCTGGTGCTTCCTGGGTGTCCTTCAGGCTTGATCCTTTGTAGCAGGGTTGCTGTAGGAAAGCGTTGGAATAATACATCCCAAACATCTGAAGAACATTTTCAGTTTCAGTCGTCCACCACATGCACATTGTAAATCATCTGCGTCCATCCGGCCTTACTCTGTAGTAGCCCCAGGTGAAAGGACCATGGCATATTCCAGTACATGGGATGTGTACTTCTGGGTGAATGTAGATGGAGAAAGGATTGCCAGCCCAAGCTGCCCCTCACCACAGGGAGGGAGCCACCTCTGTTTCAGAGCAGGATTCATACATTAAAGCTGTAAATTTCCTGTTGCTGTAGCTGGGAAACTGAAACCTTTGAAAGAGGCATCTCACTTTTATTAGTGTGGTGTGTTCAGGCAGGCACTCTGCAGCATATGTATATCATTGCTTTTTAATTAACTGGCAAACACATTGAATCAGAGAAACTAATGTGGAGGAAAGTACTCACCCCATGCAGACAGAAGCTTCACATAGATGGCGTTGAAAATACTCTTCTACAAGCAAAAGCTGATCACAGTACCTAAATAAATGAGTTAACTTTACATATCCAAGGGAGACAGGTGGAAAATTCAGCTCATTCTTTGGATATCATCCAACCTATAAAGACATTTCAACTCTAAGTGAATACAGGCTCACACCAGCCTCCACTCTTAAATCAGTGAGACTCTAGCACAAGGATACAAATGATACTGAGTGACAGATGCGGTGCATGTCAATGAAAGAGTGATGCTGTCCCTTGAAAAAAAACATGAAGTAAAATACTTAAATTAATTTGATCAGTAAGTGCCTACAAATTGAAATGGAGAAGTACATACTGCAGTTCAAAGGTGAGGGTTAAATGAGAATAGGAAAGAAAAAGCAGTATGGTAAAATGCTGGCAAATAGTATAAAAATTGATTAAAGATTAAAGGCTCAGTACAAGTCTTTAAAAGGACCTTAAAAAATCCAACACACTGAGGTAAATTAATAGAAGTAGGAAGATACCTTTTAAACAATAGACATTGTAGCCAAATGAGGAAATAGAAAAAAAGAGCACTTTTTCTGGCAGACTGAATGTCAAACCATAAGAAGTCAATCCAGAAAAAGATATTGAGGAACAGTGGGCCTGAGGCATAAAAATATAATAAAAACATTTTTCAGAGGACGCCTGCCAGGGAATCTCTAGTGCCTGCAGAGGGCCAAGGTGTAAAAGAGCACTTGAAGTCAGCGCTGTTGAAGGAACGAGCAAGAAGTTCTTTTGCTGGTGTTAACCACTGAGGCTTTATGAATACCAGGAGAATGGCGAGTGACAAATGAGGCAAACTTCTTTAAAATGGCCTCAGGAACTGTAAAAAATGAAGTCTCACTTCTGCACAAGTTGGCTGAATCTGTGAGATTTGAGCATGTTTGGGGATATATGATAGATTGGGAAGAGCTGGCATGGCTTCTGCAGAGGAAAGTCCTGCCTTAGTGCTCCATCACAGGCCTCAGAGGGATAGCAAGTGTGAGGATAAGGGTGGTCTCAGCACAATAGCTTACCTGAGTGTTCAAAAAACTTGGAAAAAAGTAATTCTTCAGAACCTGCTAAAAGAAAGAAAGTTTTTGTGAGGCAAGGGGGAAAGCTTACTTGTGGATTGGTTTCTCCATAAAAGGTATAAACGAAAGGTGGAAACAGATGGTCACATTTTGCAGTGAAGGGGATGTCACCAGTAGACTCCCGTGCAGGTCTGTGCTGGGGTCCCTGCCCCTGCATCTCCAGGCACAGCTGGAAGATGTTGGCGAGGAGTGAAATTCTGTCCAGCAGGTAAAACTCGGTGTGAAAAAATGCAGAAGAATTTACGTGGGAGAAGCGTTCTGACCAACCATACAGTGGCAGATAATGGAGCTGCCACTGCTCAGAGAGCCACTGTGCATTTTTGCCAAAGTGTCAGCTTAGACAAGGCAGAAAAACAATACAATTTTTTAGAGGGGGAGTAGAAAACAAAGCATGAACCATCTTTACAGCCCTGCTGAATCCCCATCTTCTGTACTTTGCATTTGTGGTCATAGATGGTTATGGAGTTATAAAGCAATATAAAATGCGGGAGAAGAAGCAACAGGAATGAACATGGAGCGTAACAGCTCCCCTACCAGAGTGACTTGAATCTGACAGCAATGGCTGGGGGAAGGGTTATAACAACCTGAAGAACCACTAATTGTGTAGATAAGGTGTCTGGGAAGCGGGTACTTACTATTTCATGTATAACCAAAAGTGCATGTTTGCCCTGACTTTCTAATGGTTACTGTTAGAGGCAGAAGCACAGGTTGGATGGGACTTTGCTACCAAGACTTTGCTCTCCTGCCTTTGCAGAAGAGCCATCCTTAGGTAGTACCAAAGCTAGAAAAGGAGAGCAGCCAGTCTGCTAGCACAGCAGGAAAAAGAAGAGTTCGCTAGCGTTTAAAACCATTGGGTCAGAAAGGTTTTCTGGCTTGAACAGCATCTGGAGGATGCTAGACCCATGGTGGGGACCAAAGGGAACATGCCCATGCCTCCCAGTCCCTCCCTGCTGCACTCAGAAGAAACAGTCGCCTACATGCTGTCCTGGGACAAGCCCTCCAGCCCTTCTCCTTGAAAGAAGCCTCTACTGGAATGTGTTTTTAGGCTACTCTCCTGTGTGCAATTATTTGTCTCATAAGCAGCTACGTCTGGATTAGCAGGCTGTGTGGGGAATTTGTTTATACTTCTTGTGCTTCCCAAGCAGACGTGGAATGGTTCTGCCGAAAAGCGTTGCTCTCTCTCCAGCCTCTGTCCTTCACTCCCAAGAGAGCTTTCTGTGCAGCACAACTGCTTTGCCCTTGTCTTTGTTTTCTCTTCTCTTTTTTTTTTCTTTTCTTCCCATCTCATTAGCATTGCCACAGCTGGTAAGGTTTCAAACATGGACACCCTGCAGCAATGATACCCTGCTGACAACACACATACAAACAGACAGTGCTGTCAAAAATGTCTTAGTGGTTCTGAGAAATACTCTACCTGAGGGAGCTTTAAGTGATGTGCCTGGGGAGGGCCAACAGTGGTGGTTCTGATCTTCACTTTTTGACATCAACTCCCTCTTCAACGCAAGAGCAGCCACTTGATCCACACTGGACACTCTGTAGCTCATGTTCTTTCTCTTAGAGGGAAGTGACCATGCAGCATGGAAGAAGATTGGAAGGGGAGGTGGGAGATCAGGTGGGATGCGGTCCCTTGGAAGAGCCAACTTTCCTTCCCTCTCCCTGAGACCTCGTAGTCTGGACCAGGTACTGCAAAGCACATGTGGCAGAGATATGCCACTGGCCTGGCAGGCACTGGCCTTTTCCAAAAATCGCATAGTCATGTAAGTTTAGGGGACTTTGTGCTCCTCATCCACAGCCAGAGCTGATTTCTCATGTGGGTCCATCATTTACTTAGGAGGCCACAGAGAGCTTGGTTTCCTCCAGTTTTCTTGCTTAACCCTTGTTACCTCTATATATAATCTCCCTTGGATAGCCTCTGCCACCAGTGCTCCAGTGGCTTAGACGTGAGGAGAGATCCTGTCTCCTTGCTGTCAGCTTGTGGCTTGTCAAAGTGACTTTAATTACACGGATCCAGTGTTTCTGGCCATGGCCCCTGTTGCTGTATGCACATAGAGCCAGCAGCCCAGCTTACTGCTTGAGGGGTGCTGGGAGGCCTGGAGAACCAAAATGCCCAGGATCTCAGTTAAGCTGCATCAGGGATTGTGGACAGCTGAGTCCACAGAGGTGAGACCACTGCAACTGGTTTGTTTGGAAATAGTTCCAAGCAGGAATTTGAGAAGTTATTTGGGTCACAATATAACTTTCTCCCTCGCCTCAAATAATCCTGTCTGACAAGCAGATCTGTAAATGTTTTAGGAACCCTGCTGCGTTGTTGCAGTGAGTGTATTTTTAGTCTTTGTAGCTGTTAGAGTAACACTGCTTCATTTATATACTTATTTGGTAGCGTATACCAACCCTTCAGATGGAAACATTGTGCAGATGTGTGGGGCAGGGCGGTCAGGGCTGCTCAGTGGCGATGAGATGGAAGATTGCAGAGGTGACAGAGCAGAGAAAGCCCCCCTGAATTATGTCTGAGGCCAGCTGCAGCCCTTCAACAGGTCAGCTCCAGAGCTGCGTGCAGCTGGTGCCCTCATCTTCTTCTGAAGCTTGTGCTTTCTGAACTCTGTGCTACCCTAGACATAAGCTCTGTTTTGGGCCAGGGCAGGTTGCACTATAAATTGTTTGGGTAGTTTGGTGCTAAATCCTTATTTAAACCAAACTTTAGCATAATCAACTTGGCACAGCTAGCACAAAGCAGCCAGGTACTGGAACTCATCTGGCAACTCTTTGAAAGCTGCCTGGGTTCCTGCTGGTTTGGGGCTGCAGAAGGGGCTGTAAGTGTAAATTAACACAGACACTGTTTGCTTTTGGTGAAGCAAGTTTCCTTGTTAGAAGGAAATGTAGAAAGTATAAAGGATGTGAGTAACTGTAGTCTCTGGTTTTTGGGTGGGACTGCAAGGGGTAAGACGAAAATTCCTAGTTTATTTGGTAGAACAAGGCTCTATCAATGTACCTGAGGTGTGAGCACATCTTCAGAAAGCTGCAGATCTCTTCCACAGTGGTTGGTGACAGCCTTGAAACACTTCCCAAAGTCAGGTGGTATGTCAGGAGAGCTCTGTTTGCAGCCTCTGCAAATTGTGCGGTTTTCAAAACAAGCATTTTCCTGCAGAAAAGCTTTTTGAGGAGGGTAAATTATCCTCCCCAAAGTGGAAAAGGCTAAGTGGGAGAAGGTAAATAACCAGAATACCTTGTTCCTGTCCTGTGACTGCATCCATAGGGCCAAACAGGCCGCTAATGTCTATAGATTTTGAGTCTAAACATTTCTCGTCACCATTCGTTCTGATTTACTGCAGAACAGACACTATGTTTTCCATTACCCATCTGTCAAGCCCTCTGCCTGTCTTCGGCCTTTCTCTAAGACTCTAAGCACCTCTTACAGAGGTAGATGCCTGATCTCAAAGATGGACATTTGAACATTCAACTCATTGTTACACATCAGTACTACTGAGAGGAGAAGGAGGACGTTGGTTTTAATAAGCCAGTTTTGAAGATCTAGTACTTCAAATATGAAGACAATCTTCCATCATCTTGGGTAATTTGTAACATTAGTTACTAGCCTCAGCCTGATTTGCTAAATGTTTTGGGTTTGGACTGCTGACTTCAGCTTTCATCAGTTGGGTCTTGCAACGTGTTTTTTCAGAAGAAGCTGCCTTAAACCCTGGAGAACAGTACTGGGGAATTACATTTCTGTTCCTATACCAAGCTCGTGCTGGGAGTTTGGTACAGTCCTCAAGAGCCAGCGAGCCTCTTTGAGAAGGTGCAGTCAGAGAACAGCACTGCTTGGCATAATTACCTTTGCTGCTAATTTGGAATAGTCTGTCATCTGAAGCATGGCTTTTAAACCTGTTAACCAATAATTACATGCAGTAGAGCCTTTTGGCCCACAAAGGATAGCTTCTTGTGCCTGAGGCCCTGTGAACGGCTGTATGTTCTGAACTTCAAAGAGGAGCAATAAATCTATTTATAAATCCAGATACCTCTACAGGAGATCCGTTCTTGTGTTTTCACTTATGTAATCGCTCAAAACATCAGTCATAGGTAATTCGGCACAAAAAATACTTAAGAAGTAATTCAGTGTTGCTCTGGGCTATTAACCCGTAGCACATGTTGGCAGTGCTGACCTTCTAGCCGGCAGTGACTTTGAGGTGTCAGTCTTCCTTCACAGACACCCCTGCCCATGTCCAACTCCCTGCAAAGGGCTGGAAGGTGAGATGGGTGCATGCTCAGGCAGTGCAGCAAAGGGTTGACCTGGGCATTGGGAGAAGGCATTGGGTATGTACCCTGACCCCTCCAGGGATCAGCCACACACAACTGCCAAGCTCAGCGCTCATCCTGGCCTTACTAGAAATCCCACCTTGTGCTTCATTGGTGTCTCCCGGATGTTGGTACTGCTGGACTGTCTCATGGAGAGGGAAGGAAAGCAAGCCTGACTGCACCATTTTTGAAAAGATTTAATGCAGGAATCACAAGGCAAAATTGTTGACACGTTCTCTGGATGAACCCACAGCTCTACTCCAGATATTGCCCACTTGATGACAAGGAATTAGGAGTAGCACAGCTGAACATGTGCAACTACGTAGCCATTGGATTTCAACTGATCATCAAGGAAACATGGCACAGCAGTGTTCTCACTGCCATCTGAACCACAGGCGCTGGCTGGCATGCCTCCCCACCCTGTGGCAAATGTCAGCTCAAGTCTCACTGAAAGGGCTTCATCCAGGTTTTACTCCCTCGTCTTCATTATAGCAAAGAGCAGATGGACAGTCATAACAGCTCAGTTGGTCTGTGTTGGCTTCTTTGTGGACCTGGGCTCTGTAATGGTTGCAGTCTACCCTGAGGGGCTTCAGTCATGAATAGGCACCTGCAGCTCACAGAAAGGAAGGGTCAGAGGGACCACAGCGACTGTGAGTGCCTGTGCAGAGGGAGGGTCAGGTACCCCAGGTCTTGTCTGACAGGTGGTCATCCAGCCTTTCTTTAAAAGCTGCCAGTCACAAAGACCCTCTGGTCTCCCAAGGTAGCTTTATCCAAGCCTTATATTTCATTATCTTTAGAAACTTGGTCAAAGATAAACCTGTTTCTCTTTCAGTCAGTCTGATTGTTTCTAGTCCTGCCGCGCTGTTGGCTTATGCACAGTAACCCTCTGCAGTCCTCAAGCTTTTTCTGCACTGCTTCTGCCTGGCTCCATTTTGTACTCGTGTTTTCCAGTTCTCCTGAGCGCTGTACTTCACTCTGGCCTTGGTCGAAGTGCATCTTGAAGATTTTGGACAACCTCTGCCTTTTATCGAAACTGCAGTTTAATCCAGTACTCCAAGGTGGTTGAAATCTCTCCAGTTTAGCATTTTCCAGAAAGTATGCTCTCTATTCCTCATCCAGATCATGAAACAGCTTAATGGCATCGAGCTCAGGCCGGAGCCATGTGGAATCATTTTTGCAATGCCTGCCCCTTTGACAGTGAGCTAGTCTTTCCAAACATCAGGCTGTGCCGGCTGCATTCAGGTCACGTTCGCCTGTTGTTTTGCTGGGAGCATCACGTGGGCTGACGCAGAGCATCAGCCCCTCCACCCTCTGGGCTGGGGTGGGACGGATGGGGCTCTCTGATGGTGGCCAGGCCTCCTGGGGCTGGCACGGCTTGCAGGCTGCTCCTTTGAACACAGCGGGTCCAGGCACCCAGCAGCATCACTGAGCAGCAACTGCTGTCTGTGGAAAATCCCACCTCCTCTACGGTAATGAGAAAGGCTTTTAAGTGTCTCTAGTGAGAATTGAGCCACTCCCACTACTGTCCTCATCCCTGTGAGACGAGACCCTTGGCAGAGGCTTCTCGCAACAGGGAAGCAATTCTTCATTGGTAGAGCCTTCGTCCCAAAAGGGGAAAGAACCAGATACCTATATTTTAATGAAGTGTCACTCCTGTGCTGATTCACATGCTCAGGGCAGGAATCTGGCACTCTGCAAATGTCAGAGTTGGGTGTGTGAGTCCCCTCTGTGCCTGCTGGCCAGGGAGGCTCTTTGTGAGCGTGAGTCCTCCTAACTGTCTCAGCTGTGGTGGCCTCAGAAGACACGGCACCTACTGCATAGGGTAGCAGAGCTGTGGCCTACTTAATTGTGGTCTGCTTAGTCCTGGGGGAGCCTGGGTCAGTGCTGGGAGAAGTGGGATCTTGTCTGGCCAAGACAGGCCAATCTGGTTCCCATGCTCCCTGCTGCCACCCACACAGTGCAGCTCCCTCCCTCGCACGGCCTGCTCTCTGGGAGTGCTGTTCTTCTCCATGCTGTGCGGTGCCAGGGAACCTAATGATAGCCCTCTATGCTGACCACGGTGGGCACAGATGCAGGAAAGTCTTACTGCCTTTACTGAGGGGTTTTTCCTGGTCCTGGCCACCATCCCATCCCACCTCACCCACTTGTGGCTCTGGAGCACATTTTGTCACATAGCCGGGATCCTGCCGAGCTGTCAGCTTTGCAACGTGAGAGCTGAGGATCTATATTTTCAGCTTGCTCTGTCATGGAGCCAATCTGTTCTTGTTTGCTCTCTCCAGACCAAAGGCCAGGCTTTCACACACACACACAGAGCTTCTTGTGCCCCCAGCTGTGCCATGCAGCCCCTGTCCTGAGCAGTGCCACCAGCTCAGCCTTCTCTGTGTACCAGTCCTAGGTCTGTTGGGTGAGAACCAAGAGCATATCCAAAGGATGAGAGATGGGGTGATCTGGAGCAATGGCCTCAAAAAAAGTCCCAACAGGGAACACAACACCCAAAGCTTTATGAGCAGCACTGTGGCCAGGAGGGACGAGGGCTTGTCGGGGTGTTTGGATCAGCAGTACAGAGACATGGACAGCTGCTCCTGGCCTCAGTCGCTCGGTGGCACATAAGTAGCTTTTTCCATTTCATTTCTGCAGGTGGGAGCTTTGATTTCCCTTGGAGGCTTTCAGCCCCCTTAGCAAGGGTTTGCTCCTGCTTTTCATTACTATACCAGGCATACTTGATCTAATGGCTTCTACAGGTGGCGTGGGGTACAAGAAGGTCCGGCTGCAGTTGTCAGCTGTCATCCAGAGTCAGAGTTAATCCAGGAAAACAGTAAAAAATAGTAATGTATAGTGCATTTCTCCAGTCCATACGCTTTTCATTAGGTGATCTTCCATCCTCCTTAGCCCAGAAAGAAGAGTCTGCCGATGGCAGTCAGTGTTTCTGACTCTGAAAGGCAAAGATTGGTCGTGCCTGGAAATCTGATCTCAGCTCTCACATTCCTGGACACACTATCTATGCAGGGAATAGTCTCCCACCTTTCAATCCAGGCACCAGATGCTGGCCACGTGCACAGCCTCTGCCTGCAAGTCCAGGAGCTCCTGCAGCAGCAGACATGGCCTGGCCTGGGGCCGCACTGAGGTGATGCAGCCTGGCATGCCCTTGCTGTGGGATCCTGTGTGCTGGCCTGGGTCTCCCTGTGTCTGGGGGCTTCTCAGGCAATGGCCTTGTCATGAAAGTACAACAGCCAGGTCAGCACAGTAATGAGGTGCAGTTAATTCTTTTGAGAGATAGCAGTTTGACTTTTTTTATTAATAATCTGGTGAAGAAATTCCTCTAGATCTTCAGTGTCAAGAGGGTTCCAGTATTCTTAAACCAACAAAAAGAAAGTGAAACAGTCAGCTTTCCTAAGTAAGCCCACTCTTCAATCACCCTTACGCTTTAGT
The DNA here is from genome assembly GCA_013400555.1 of Jacana jacana. NCBI lineage: Eukaryota > Metazoa > Chordata > Aves > Charadriiformes > Jacanidae > Jacana > Jacana jacana. The sequence goes on from VZTM01036441.1 coordinate 50,914, forward strand.
GGCTCAAGAGCAACAATTCAGTAATAAATTTTATACAGGCCAGCTCCTTAGGTAATTATGTGCAGATGAAGAAGTGGAAAAGACAAGGCATTCATTTCTAGGTGTGACCGCACGTGCTAAGTGTGGCCTGTGTCCTTTGAGGTGTCACGAGCAGGCTGTGCTGTATGGTGTGGGGCTGCAAAGAGGAAGGGCTTCCCCGCTCCAGCTACTGCTCCATTAAAAAAAATGATCGAGAAAGCTCTGTCTTTGGTGCCATTAGGTCACTGGGTTGCAAAACTAACTCTGCCTTTTTTTTCTTTTTTCTTTTTTTCTTCTTCTTACTTTTGCAGAAAATGTGATCAATGGGCAGGACTACGAGGTGATGATGCAGATTGATTGCGAAGTGATGGACACCAGGATCCTCCACATCAAAAGTTCATCTGTCCCCCCGTACCTCCGAGAGCAGCGCAGAAATCACACTGACACCTTCTACAGCTCATCTCCCTCTGTCCCAGAGACGCCCCATGCTCTCAGAGCCATTGTCAAATCCCTGCAGTAGCTGCTGCGGTGTAGCCCGTGCACCCGGCATGCAGCAGGTCCTGCAGCCAGAGTCCCTTGGCTGGCAGCCCCCGGGGCTCCTGGCACATGGGCACAGCAAGGGCAGACCCCACTTTGCCCATTCCTGTGCCTGACCCTACCCAACAGCCTCATCCTACCCAGGGTTTATGCAGCTCAGCTGTCCCTTTGCCAAGGATAGACCTGGGGGACACACACAGTGTGCGATGCCCAGTGCCAGGGGTGTGGGCGATGCACGCTGCTGCAGTTCTGGTGTCGGCATCAGTATCTGGTGCCTGGGGCTGGCACTGGAGGGGCACGGGCCATCCTTGCTACTTACGCACTGCCCAAAATTGTAGGGTTGAGTTTTCGGTTGGTTTGTTTGGGTTTTTTGTTTGTTTGGGTTTTTTTTCCCCTTAAACCATCTCCTGAGGTCCTGTCATGGATGGAGTGATTCACTTCACTCATAGGAAAGAAGTAGTAAAATATTTATTAAGATGAAACAAGATGATTTAACAAAATTAGTAGTAAATGCGACAGTGTTTTACAAGATTTGATGGCAAAGTACACTTGATTATTTACTGAATAGAGGACAGGGTCAGACAACCTGTCAGGGAGGCCCTCCCATTGAGTCAAGAGGTTCAGAAAGGAACCCCTTGCTTTCTAAACTCCTTCTCTGAGAGGAGTCTAGGTGCAGCTGGATCCAGTCCTAGTCCCAGTTTGTCTGGGACTGTTTGGTCAACAGTTTGTCTAAAGGATTATATATGTGAAATCAATCCCTTAGCTAAGATTTCAAAGTTTTAGCATGCTACTAGTCACTTACCAAGAATATGTTGTGGCAAGGAATCTCTCAGCCTCAAGGAATAGAACCTGAAGTGAGTGTCCACACAAAAGGGGAGATCCTGGCATGCAGTGTGCTGCCACACAGGAGAGCTCAAAGGGCTCTTGGATTGTCCATTATTTATGGAGTAAGATAATTGACCTATAGGTATATTCTCATGGGAACAAAATATCTAGATCCCCACCCGAGACAGTGTTTTGGCTGTTTTGCCAGCCACCCCCCAAACTCCAGGTGCAACTTACTGCAACTGATGTGATGGCTGTGGCCCAAGCAGGAGCTGGGAGGGGGCACGGGCCACAAGGAGGGAGAGAGAGAAAAACAGGGACAACACACCACCACAGGTAGGATGCTGAGCACAGGGGTCCTGCCTAGACACACAGCTGCAGAGGCTTGTGCTCAAGATCAGGCTTCTCTCCCTACAGTGCACTCGGGCCAGCAGGAGAAGCAGAGTCCAGATCTGGGCTGCAAGTTGCAGGGAGAACCACAGCCTTGCACACCATGCTGGGCCTGACCAGACAGCCCTGCTCCTCATCACCCCCATGCACACCACACACCTGCCCCAGATTCCTTCCCGGTGTAGCTCTCCCTTGCCGGGAAGCGGTGGGCTGCAGCGGTGCCATGGGGCAGCCCAGCCCCAGCCACCCAGTGGAGTGGTGGGAACCCACACTTACAGATGAAGCACTACAAGCAGAACGTCCCTCACTGCCACCAAGTGTGGTCTCCATGAGGGACACAAGCCCTTCACCTGCCTGTTTTCGCCCGCAGACTGCTGCTGACGTCCCCAGCCCACACGGCTGTGTGACAAAAGACTGGGGCTGTGCCCAAGGGTGGTGGTGTAGTGTGGCACAGGCATTTGGAAAGACTGTACTGCTGGTGGGTTTGTAATTCTTTGTCCTTCCCCTCTTGTTCTTTGTTTGGATTTTTTTTTTTATTTTTGGGGAGTGGGTGGGACTGTTTAATGCTTTTCACAGCTAACAGCCTGCAGAGCAGCACTGGCACTTCTGGGGCGGAAGAGCTGCTTCAGGTCAGTGGGACACGGCCACAGCACCTGAAACACACACACAGAGACACACACACTCACACCCAAACACCCCTCCTCTGCCTTGTTAGCGCTGACAGCCACCCATCGAGGCCCAGGGGAGCGTGCCATTTGCCCCGAGCACTGAGCTACTGGACGTGGCTCTTGCTGCAATCCCCGGCTGTGGAGCGCTCTGAACTGCTCTCAAGTTCGTCAGCCAAGCCCCGGCCAGAGCGGGGCCGGGGGGCTCCGGCGCGCTGCACTGCCCTGCCGTGCTCAGCTGGGACCAGACGCCAGCAGAGCCCTGGCCTTTCCTAATGACTTCAGCATGTTACAGTATTCCCCCCCTCCACTTTGCAGTTAGCACAGAAGATGATGGGCTTCAGTTTGCCAGCCCACTGCCGTCCCTGCCTTCTCTGACCCACCGCTCACTACACGTTTTTATTATTATTATTATTTGTGTGTGTGTGTGTGTGTGTTAGGAAAGAAAAGTTGATCCTGCAGCAAGACAAACAGCTCGGGGGAGGTGAGGAGGAGGGTGCAGAGCAATACACCCCTCTTAAGTATGTGCCTTGCAACACTATGGAAAAGTTTTGCCCTTTGCCACGTAGTCAGCGCAAGCTGCACCGGCCCCCCGGCCCCTCGGCGCTCGCTGCTGGGAAGCGGCCGGGCTCGGCGAGGGGTTTGGCTGCGCTCCTCGCACCAGTTCTGTTTTCCTGGCCCTGGCCCCACCTGACTGTGGGCCAGCTCACACAATACTCAAAAATAAAAACCCCGGTGGTGCCCCAGCCGGAGGCACACGATCCCCCACAGCCCCGGGCAGGGGCAGCCGGCTGCTGGGGGGGGGCGCCTGTGTGCCACAGGGGTGCCACAGAAGGGACCCAGAGGTGGTGGCTGAGCTTGGCACAGCCTGGCATGTTGGAAAGGGCAGCTGCTGGGGGCTGGAGAACCATCCTCAGCCATGGGCTCTGGCGGTGGAGAGCGCTTTTTGTCTGGTGTAGTTCTGTTCTCTGTCCCTAGCACTGAAGGCAATAAAATGGCTCTTTTATTTATTATTAATTACTATTTTTCTTGTTAATACTGTTTCACTTCAGCAAAAGAAAAGGCCAGCACAGTCTCTGCTGGCTCTTGGGCTGGGGGGTGGTGGTGGTTCTGCTTGGCACAGCCTTGCAGCTGCCTAAGGTACATGCACCCAGCTACCTGCCCCCATCCTGCTCCTGGGGAGGGGGCGCCCTGCTCACCCACAGCCTGGGGAAGAGGAGGCTGTGGGCAGAGTGTCTCACCGCAGCCTGTGGTGACCTGAGGGCACGTGCAGTTGTGACAGAGCCAAACTCTTCTCAGGGCTGAACATGGCCACCCCTGCCCCCAAGCCGCGGTGCCAGGGCCAAGCTGCCCAGAGTCCCCAGAGGTTCCCTTCAGCCAGCATGCCTTGCTGCCACTTGGGTTGCAACCTGACATTTCCTAAAGCAACCAAAATCCACCCACAAAAAAAACCCTCATGCATATTCCTGCACCCAGAGGGTGAACCAAACCCAAAGAAAGCCCCGACAGCTGCAAAGGTACTTGATCTTTTTATTATTAACAGCAGGTAAATACAAGATGCTGCCGGGCTAGAAGGGCCGGAGCCGTTCCTCTGTGACGGGCTTCCAGTGGCCAACAACTGGCACCAGGGCAAGCACAGCAGTGAGGGGACAAGAGCTGAGACCCTGTGGGAGACGGAGCGGCAATGGGATGGGGAATCAGGGCTCGCCCAGCCCCTCAGCTCCCTGCCCAGGCAGCCCAGCGCCTGGCAGAACAGAGCTGTCACCCGGCAAATGCCAAAGGGGACTATTTTGGGATACAAAATGAACAAAAGCCATCTACACGTATTTACAGTGTCTCCCTCCCACCACTGGCTCACTCCGCATGTAAGTTGGGGCTCAGGGTGCTCCCAGCCCCCCGGGGCAGGTTGCAAAGAGGGGACAGTCCTCAGTGTAAGCATCAGCACCAGGGGCTGCTGGAGCTGCGCTCACAGCCCCATTGTACAGCAGGATCTCAAAGGGCCTGCTGGCCATCAACTGGGAAGATGGTCCTGAGAGATGAGACATTTCCACAGGACACATACCCTCTCTACCAGGACAGGCAGACATCAGCGTCCCACTAGCACCTGGTGCCCGCAGCAGAAAGGCCAGCTTTGCAATGGTTCTGTGTCTCTTGCTGATCGTTTTCAGTTATAAAACTCATCAAGAAAACCACATCTGGGCCACCTCGTCCTCCGCAAGCAGGAGAGGCTGGTCTGTCCTCCCAGTGGGGTGACCCTCCCCACAGGAAGGGAAAACAGAAGCAAGGTTACAGCCTAGACAAAGGGGGTGGTTCTGGCCCGGGGATTGATCTACAATCCACCATTAAAAAAAAAACAAAAAACAAAACCCAACAAAAAAAAACCCAGCTTGAAAGAAAACCCCATCATTTACTCTTTGATTTGTACAAAATAACAATAATAACAATAAAAATAATAATAAAAAGGTGCTGGTGGCCCCTGGCTTGCAGTGCCCCACTGTGGCAGGGGGTCTCAGTAGGCAAAGATGACATGGTAGGTGACTTGGTGCCCATTGTCCCAGGCATAGAGAAGGCGGTCCTTGGGGTTATAGTCTATCTGCGTGGTGTAGGCGTACTCATTCTCAAAGAGCAGCCGGGGGATGATCTGCGTGTTGGTGTGTGTGTCAAAGGCGTAGGAGATGTTGGCGTTCCTCTTGTTGTAGCTGTCAACTGCATACAGGACCCCACAGATGACAAAGCAGTTCCCGTAGAAGTTCTTCCGCAACCCTGTCCGCCACGTCGTCTCCTTCTGGGTGCTGAGGTCAGCTGCATTCAGCTTGCTAAGCACAATCACCTCCTGGTTGAAGCCCTCATAGCTGATGGCTGGGTAGATGACCCACAGGCCATTCTCATCCACGGCAAAGTCCACATCTGAGTGGCCCCGCCACCTCCATGGGGTAGATTCCTCATAGGCCACATCATGCAGCATGGCCCAGGCAGCCACATACCTCTGCTTCAGGTCATATTTGATGATGTTGCGTGTGAAGGCCCGGTTGTAGTAGAAGGAACCATTGTAGACAACATGGCCCGTCCCGATCCAGCTGTATGGGAGCTTGTAGGAGTTGCTCCAGCGCCCTGCAGAGACAGAGGCAGGGGCATCTTGCTGGTGAGACCCTCCCTTTGCTTTGGGGTTGGTGGCCCCACGACAGCAGCCCCCAGCACCCTCTGCTCCCAGGCTTGTCTGCACTCCCTCCCCAGCCACTGGCCACAACCTGGCTGGGTGACAAGCAAGTCCAGAGCCACCATGGACAGCCTGACCTTTCTCATGCTCTGAACCCCACACTGGGTACCGGTGCCCAAGGGAGGGTCCTCGGGCAGAGCATCCCCCCCATGGTGCAGCATCCAGGGAATGGGGATGCTACTTGGACCTGCCAAGCGGCAGGCAGTGCAGCATTAAGGATGGCGCAAACCCACCTTGCTTGAAGTTGTCAAGGTTCCTGAACTCCACCAGCGTGTTCCCATAGTAGTAATTGGTGACATAGATCCGCTCCTCCCGAGCCAGGGGGTCCTTCATCCAGGCTCCCTCATTGCGCCCGTAGGTGTTCTGGGTGGTGGGCCCAGAGATAGTGGATAGCGTGTCTTTGCAGCGCCCTGTGCAGGCAGAGAGAGGCTTGCAAGGCCCAAGGCAGGGTGGCCATGCTCTCACCACTCCTGATGGGAGTCTGTGGGCATTACTCCATTTCTATCTCCCTGCCCACCCAGCAGCCACCCACTCCCATTGCCTCAGCCTGGGCTCAGCCCCACAAGGCCCAGCTGCACCAGGATGATCCCAAAGAGCTCCCCATGACCGCTGGCCTTCCCTGACTGAGACCTATCCCAGATCCATCTCCAAGGAGGTCTATTCCTACCCTGCCCAGTCCCTCAGACTGGAAGGGGACTACAGTAGGTTCCAGAGTTAACAAACAAGTAAAATCTGGTGCCCCAGTAAAGCGCTTGCCCAGCCATCATCTCCATAACACCTCCCACCCATGACCAAATTCATATGTGCTGTGCTTAGCAGGACATGCTGTGGGCATGAGCCAGCTCCCATATGCACAGCTGGATTGCTGTAGGACCTGCAAGCACTCACCAATGATGTTCCTGATGTCCTCCTCCTCCAGGGCCTGCTTTGGTGTGGTAGGGATGGTGGGGCTGACAGGTGTCGCAGGGGTGCTCTCCAGTCCCCAAGCTTCTGGACTGATCTCCAGGGCAGGGCTTGTCTCAACATCACTCGAGGTCACAGCAGTGGTGGCCACAGTGAGACTGTGGATGAGGCTAGTGGCTGTGGGCAAGCTCTCCGTGGCTGTGGCCACCACTGTGCTGGCCAAGGCCAGTAGCTGTGGGGTCCCCTCTTCTGTCAGCCCTACTGGGGCAGTTGTAGTCTCCGGGGTGGGGGTCAGTTGGCTCACAGTGGTGGGTTCCGACGTGGGCCCCATGGACATGGCAGGGGACAGGGGCACTGTGGCTGTTGCAGCAGTATTGGCAGCTGGCAGGGTGGTGGGGCTGCTGCCAGGGATGGGTGGCCATCCCACCAGGGAAGGCTTCCTTACACCCTCACCTGCCCGGCCACTGGGCCTCAAGAGCTGGTCCTCAATCAGCAGGTCCACAGTGTTGTCCCCACTGAACAGCTCGTCTGCTGCCAAACACAGGCACAGGTGTCAGCATCACAGCAAGGAGGAGCAGGTCTCCTACAGTCCCTCTCCACCTGCCCCACCTCTGTGGCTCCTCTGTCCAGGCTTTCTTGTATTAAATCCACATGATTTTCCTCTTAATTTCTGGCTGGATGATCAGCAGGGGCTCATGGTACCCACAGTAAGAGGTCAGTGAGACTGTATCACATTCATGCCCACCACTTCAGGCTGAGTGGAACAGAAGGTGACCACCCATGCCCCTTTGCTCCTCTGCTCAGGCATCTCGCAAACCCTTGCACACCTGTACTTGCTGACCTTGCTGCTGAGCTGGCTCTGCACAGAAAGGGCACTTGCCTTGTTTGTCAGTGCTGCTGGGCCCCAGTGGCTTTGCCCCCAGCTGTCACTGTGGCCAGAGCCATGAGGAGCACCTTGCTGAGGTGCAAAACAGCCAGCCAACAGCTCTGAGCTGCCTCCCTGCCACCATGACCACAGCACAAACCTCCCTGCATGCCATCAGGCAGGTGGATCTGCAGGACTCACATATGCACTAAACTTGCATTTACTTTCAGAAAAGGTGTTGATGCTGGGTGTTTTAAGCCACAGCAATGACCTGTTTCCTTAGCTACGAGGGATTATCCATGGAATAACACCACCACACTGCTCCTATATGCAGGGCTTAAGGGCTGCAGAGTGGTGAGGTACCAATTGTCCCTCCTGCCTCCAAGCCCTCCTTTCCATGGTGGCCCCACATACTTTGCCCACATATTCCCAAGGGACAAGGCAGGATTTGGGGACCAATGCTGGGACACAGACAGTTATCCTGGACACAACTACAAACCCAACTCACTTTGCTCCTCGATGTCGTTCTCTGACTCAGTGGACTGGGCTTTGTAGTAGGTGACCCCTCGGACAATGGTTGGCTTGGAAGGAGGACGGCTCCTTATGCGCAGCTTTCTCTGCAAGAGCTGCTTGGGCTTCTCATCCTCTGGAGAGAGGTGCAGCTCTGGGAGGGACTCGACAGAATTGATCTGCTGGGAGATGGTTTCATCTTTCAGGAATCTTTCTTCATATTTGCCCTGGAAGAGATGCAGGAGATTATTGTGGGATGGGTCAGAATGGCTATGTTTGGGGGACAGGGCAGATCAGACTGGCCAGCTGAGCACTAGGTCAACCTCAGTCCCTTCTGCTGTGGGAAACCCCACAGGAGACAGCGTGGGTGTCAGGTCAGTGTTGCTTCTGCCTCACCTCGGTGCCACCCTGCAAACCTGGGACTCGGTGCTCAGTAAAGGACAGGCGGTGGGATGCAGGGCATGCAGACAGAGCTGAGGAACCCAGGGTGGCATTAGCATGGTACACCCCTCACTGCAATCACTTGCATGTCCACCCCCCAGACACACCCTTGCACACCAGGGGTTGATGCCGGCAGCTGATCCATAGGGAGTGTGCAACATGCACTGAGCTTCGGTAGAGCAAAGAGGCCAAAGGCACCTTCCCAGTAGGGCTGGAAACCCCCTGGGGCAGAGACTGGGAACCGCTCCTCACAGGGCAGGAATCAGGAGCTTCCCCCAGGTTAGGGACCAGGAACCTCGCACAGAGGCAGCCACCAGCTGCCGCAGCTCATGCCTGAAAGATTTCATCTCATTAAAGGAAATCAGAAAGACAGCCTGAAGGTTGAAGCTGTGCCCATTTGGCTGAGAAGACAAGTCCAGGGTTCCTCTGCAGCCCTGCTGCAATTAGCAGTGAAGAAAGGAGAGTATTGGGAAATGAGGTCACTCAGGGTAATAAAAGCCCCACACTTCACTCTCCTGCCTGGCCGGGGCTGGCTCCTCTCCAGCAGGCAAAGGAGTCCCAGCTCAGGTCACAGCCCGGGGAGCAGAGGGAGAGGGACTGGGAGAGCTGCTGGACACTCTCTGCCACAGGACACGGGTATCTCCCTGAGCAGAGTGCACTGGCACATCGTGAATGATGCTATTTTCCCACTGATCCCCAGCACCTGCGTGGGAGCCCACCCTTCTCCCTGCAGGGTCTTGGGCACTCCTATGTGGGACCTGCAATGCCTACTCTCTGCTGCTGGGGAGGGGGGAACAATGTGCAAGCTGTCCTCACCCCCAGGAGATGAGCAACCCTGTCTGGAGATGAAAGAGCTGCAATGACCATTCCCCCTCCCCAAACACCTCCTTTGCTCCTGCAGAGGGGATCCTAGGGTGAAGGCAGGATGTGCCAGAAGCCACCCAGTATGGACCAGAGCAGCCTGAGGCCACTGTACACTGCATCACTAAAGCAGCAGGGGGTCAGGACACCCAGAGTGGGTCTTTTCCCAAAACACCCCTCTCAACCCTCTCTGGGACAGCATGGGAACCTCTGCGCCAGGCAGAAGATGTCCCTGTGCTGGACAGACCCTGCAGGGACTCCCATGGTCTGGGGCAGGGTACCAGAGTCAGTGGGATACCCAACTCTCTGCCTGGAGCCAGCCAAGCACAGGGGCTGGCTGGGGAGGAGTAATTCCCCAGGGAGGAGGGCGACAGGCTGTCCCTCCACTGATCCCCCAAGCCCTGCTAATCAAAGGCTCCAAGTTTCCCAGCATTTCCCAGCCGGCTCCGCAATGACATCACTCTTTCCAAGCAGCACGGCAGCCGCCGCTGACCTCGAAAACCAACAACCCCGTGGGAAGGGGGGAGGCCTGGGGAGCAGCTTGCTCCTGTTCCCTCCTATGTCCCAGCAGCAGCTGGGCTGTGCCAAGAGAAGCAGGCTGGACTCTGAGGCACAGAAACGAGGATCAGCCAATCTGAGAAGAAAATAACCCCAGGCCAGTGACCTGGATGGGGGTCCACATCCCGGAGACACCTTCTGGGCTGGCTTGCACAGCGACTTCTATCTGTGCAGCCCTCTGGGGCGGTCATACCTCGGCATGCGTGTAGGCAGCCTCAGCGTCCCGCTGCAGTGAGCTCTCGATGTCAGCAAGGCTGTTGGTGACGAGGCTGGAGCAGTTCTCCCTGCCCTTGTGGTAGGGATCCTGCAGATCCTCCTCCACATTGGCTCCTGCCCGGTGGCCTTCCTCTGTGAAGTTCCTGGACATGCCCTAGAAAAGCAAGAGGGGAGACTTTATCCCATGTAAAGACAAGGGATGCTCCACAGTCCCCAAACCACAGCCCAGGAGCCAGCGAGCTCTGTGCTCCCATCCTGGGTTCACAGCTAGGCTTCTCTGAGGACCTGTGCACTTCAGCTGCTAAACAGGTGTCCTTGACCCCGGTGGAATCCAGAAACCCCGTCCCTGGTGAATATATCCCAGCTCCACTCTTTGCCATGGGAGCTGGACAGTGGCCTTGAGGTTCTTCAACAACCATCTTCAGCCATGCTTGCCAGGTCATAGAAAGAAGACGAAAAGACAAGATAAAACATCCTAAGTCCCAGCCTCATGTCCTTTGCCTATGGCAGCCAAGCGCATCTCCCATTTTCCTAGCAGGGTCCTATCCTGGCTGGATGATGCCTGCCTAACCCACAAGGCATATCTTCAAGGTCATCATCCCACATGTCTGATTTCTGTTCTCCTGGTCCTGTCCTGCTGCCTGGCCACGCAGTGCCTGCACTCATGGACTGCTCTTCCCCACCACACTCTGCTCCCACATAAGAGAGGAAGAATTTGTGAAGAGGAAGAGAGGTGTTGGTTCTCAGAGAGCTGTCAACCCTCAGAGAGCTGTCCCAGACTGCGAGGCAGCTGGGGTAGACAGCTCATCGGGCATCCAGGGCAGGCAAACCCCTTTGCCCTTCTCAGTCCCCTAACCATAGGCACATCTTGTCACCAAGAGGTTGTGGCAGTCTCTGCTCATTGCTCCTTGGTCTGTTACATCTTAAATGGCAACTGCTGGCACATCAATCAAAGCATTTTTGCACAGAGACTGGGGGTGGTTACCCTTGATCCTTCACTTTCAATCTGTCATGTCATTAATTTCTTCTAAAATCCACCATGACCTCCATCTGTGACCTCAAAATTGCCAGCTGATGCAACAGCTGCAAACTACAGACAAAGCAGAGAAGCTGCCTTGCTAAAGAAGGTGTTAGCTCCAAGGACCAAGTATCTGGGGGTTCATTCCTTTGACCAACACCATTCATGTAAAATGCCTTGTTATACTGAGAACAACCTATAATACCTTCTCATCTCTGCAACAATGCCATCCCAAGTTCAGTTAGCCCCCAACCCCCTCCATGAGTATCTGAACTCCCAGTCTTTACCCAGAAGTTGTGAGAGACAGCTTTATCATGCAGCTTCAGTGCTGAATCCTGTAGTGCAGGGACTTTGCAACAAGCATCTTGCTATTGTAAGAAAAGGAAAAAGGGCCTGATGGCGGTCTCCTAGGAGCAGGGCAAGAGCAAAAGTAGCTTCAACACCCTCCTCCTTTTGGGATGATGGCTGATTCCAACAGCCTTGTGCCCTTATCACTTATTTCTGTGTAATGTTTGGTTTATGACCTGCTCAGGGATAAAATTTGCCTCCCCTTAAGTGGGGAGGCACCACCGAAGCCTGGCCCGTGATGCTGTTTGAGGCTGCTCAGCTGCTTTGCTGGGGAGCAGCTGCCAAAAGCACACCCGCCTGGGAGGCCAATGCTTTGAAGTGATGCCAGGCTCTCGTTCAGCATCTCAGCTGTCCATTATATCAGATCCCACAGCTGATGCAGGGTGTGATCCTCCTCCTCCTCCTCTTCTCAACAGGAATTTATGTGCTAAACCAGACGCAGGAAGCGATTCACACCTGCTGCCTGCACCAGCTCTGCCTTGTCTCAGTGGCACTGGGAAATCTCCATCTAACCCAGACCTCTCCCATCCTCCTCCATCCCATCTGAGTGCCCGCAGGCAGCTTCAGCTGCTTGTTTCATGATCCTACAGCCCCACTTCCAGGAAATTAAAGACACAAATCTGTGAATTCCCTGCACCACCTCTGGCCAAATTACTTCAGCCAGACCAGACTAATTCTGCCCGTGTGCCTCACTGTGACAGGCTGTGAGCAGAGCAGCCACACTGTAAGGTCACCCCAATGTGCCCAGACAGACGAGTGCGACCAGCACCACTCACATTGAACCTGTGCAGGAACAGGCTGGTAGACAGGGCCACTTCTGTATGAAGACAAGTGCAAGTGAAGCAATCCTTTGGATCATTTGTCAATACCCAAACTCCTAATACTTACCTTAGCCTCCAACTTGACCGTCAGCAAGGTTTTTGAGAAACGTGTGCTCCCCACTCACTGATCTGATGGCACTCTGTCCTGATCCATTTAAAGGTGGCAAGTAGTTTCAAAGTGAGACAAATTCATGGACCATAGATCCATGAATGATACCAAAAAATGGGTTGTCCCTTCCATCATCCTGAATCCACCTATCTGTGGATATTAAACAGTGATCTGTTCTGATGGGGCCCTTTCTGTTCACCACAGCATACCCTGCTCTGGGCAAGCCCAGCTCACCATATCATGGGACAGGGGCTCACCCCCAACACAAAACCCGTGGCTACCAGCACCACTGTGACAAAGCTCCCTGACAGGGATGGCATGGTGTGGGGCTGGCAGCACAGCTCCCACCTCCCTCACTCCTCTCTCCTAATTAGCAAAGGCTCAGCAGCAAACCCAAGTAACAACTGGAGAATACACTAAACCACAGGAAGAGGGTGGGATCGTGAACAAAAACATTGATTCTTTGTTATTTTTAGACCTCAAAACCCCTCTTCCCCCTTCTGGGTCAATCACCGTGCTTGGAAACCTAGAGCCCCACAAGCAAGCTCGCTCCTCTCGGTTGTCTCCTTCCTGACCCCAGGATGGAGCACGCTGTGCCCTCCCAAAACACTTTGCAAGTGGAATTTTGGCTTTATAAATCATCGCCTCTCGGCTCCTGGCTGCAGACAAACGGGACTGCTCCACTTCAACAGGAATGTGGAATTACTGTCCCAGATACGGACCACGGGAGAAAACTCCAGTATTTAATCTGGCAACCTGTTGCTACATAGCTGTGTGCAGCTCAACAAAAGGCAAACCCTATGTTGTACTAGCCAAAGAAATATTAAACTGTATGGAAGTGAAGATGATTTCACTGCAAGTCTGTTCTAACAAAAAACAAAAACAAAAAAACCCAAACAAACAACAAAAAACCCAAACAAAAAAAGCCAACCAAAAAAAAAAAAGGAGGGTACTTATTCTTTTTAGCTGCACTGAAGGTTCAGCTCTTTTTAAATGCAGGCCAAGATGTAACTTGGTCCTTAAGGAATTTGACCTCCTTTGCTACTTGGCTACCAGCTGTCCCAGTGAGCATATCCCAGCATCAGCCTTGAGTCGCTCACCACCGCATCAAACAGCACAAAAGCACCTGGTTGAAAGCAACTGTCATACCAGTACAGACATAAAATTGCGAGGGAAAAAATTAGTAAAAAGGTCCTTTGAAGCCCAAGGAGGTGCTTGCTCCGGTGAGGCCACACCTGGGATCTCACACACAGTTTGGGCCACAAGGGATAGGGGGAACTGGGGAGGGTCACAGGAGGCTGACCAGGTGGTGATGCCCTGGGCACTACCTGTGAGGAACAGCTTGGAGAGTCTAGTCTGGTCTAGTTAAGTTTCAGCCAAACAGTTGATTAATATTTATGCCAAAAGGAACAAGGCTCTGAATGCACCAAAGGTACTCAGTACTTGGTTTGAGGCAAGTCCCACTGAAGGCAACAACCTCGAAGGAAAACAAGACTCATCTTACCTTCTCAAGCTTTTCCACCCGACCCACCAGTTTGGTTGTGACCGAGTGCAGCTTCAGGAGGTCCAAGCCATAAAAGGCACTTTCCAGCATCTCAACAATGGAAGACAGCTGCAGGGCAAAGGGAGCACACTGTTAGTCAGAGGCCCTTGCTGTAAAGTACCCTGCGTGGTATAATACACGTATCCAAGCATAAGTTGATCAGAACACAAGTTTTTCTTTACACAGCGCTTCCCACGGCTGCTGCTGTCAGGAGCACAGCACACAGAGCTTCAGGGGTTCAGGAGCATGTTTTGGATGCTGGGGATTAGTAAGCAGAACAAGGAGGAGGCACTGCTGTCCTTGCCAGCTCTAGGCAGGCTCTCTCACAAGCCCAAAGGCTCAGCTACACCATCAGTGGCATGACTGGCAACAAAAGAGGGAATAAGCATAAAAGTGAGTTTTACATCAGACTCGGAGTTTGTGCCATCCCCTGCTTTTTTTTTTTTTTTTTCCCTGGGACAAGAAGAAACTTGTTAAAAAAATGTAAAACATTCACAAATGCCAGAGTGAAGCAATTGAAATTTAGTGCCAGCCTGGTAAGAGTTTGCTTCCCTGGTGGACAACTTTATCGGGGGGATCAGGGACCTTCAATCACCCATTTCAGAGACAGCCTGAATTTAATTAGCCTCCTTCCTGCAACGGAACGGTTGCATCCCTGTATCCTGCCCAGCACCAGCAATACCCTCCTTTTGCCTTTCTTAAGGTCCCTGGAGGCCGCTCTGCAGAGAACAGCACCAGGCCAGGCATGGGCTGGTGGAGAGAGCTCCCAGGCCGTCCCCTGCCTCTGCTCCCACACACGCCTGCTTCCTCCAGTCCCATGTGTCCCCACACGTATAGTGCAGTATTGCAGACCTTACAGCCCCAGTGGCCAAGAAGTATTTTCTATGCATGGGAATTACTATGAAGCGATGACATTTTCTCCCAGCAGCTACAAACTAGTCAACAGAGCTCCATAAACATGGGAGAAGTACAGGCAGCGCTGCTGGCAGCACTCTGAGTTTCCATCCCGGCCTCTGCAGTCTCCCTGTGGAGCTGACAGCAAAGGAAAGATTTTTGGGGCCAGATAAAATGGCAGCATTAAGAGACAAGGACTGTTTTATGGCTATGCATGCACTTTCCACCAAGAACTGGACGGAGACAACCAATACAATGCACACAACCTGCCAGACAGCCACTAGAGACATGTGCTTTCCTTCCAGGCTGGATAATTTCCATCAGCGCACAAAGGTTGCAGACTTTATTAAGCACCTTCCAGATCTTCCCAAACACAGAGTCCTTGCACAGACCCCTGAAATGCACACTGTACCCACAAGCAGAGGAGCAGCAAGCTGCAATTTCACAAAAATAGCTCTTAGAGTCAGCTACCCCTGCCCACACCAAGCTGACCCTCCCCAAAGCATCACGCTGATGCACACACCAACTCACTAGTTCCTTCCTTTCACCCACTGCAGACTTTGGCTTTCACTGTCTGATGGTCTGTGCATTCCCATGGGAACCTGATTAAAGGCACAAATGGGACAGAAACCTTCAGTTTGGGATGCCCAGCACAGCCCTTTGGCACTGTGCCCCAGGGGTACCTCTCTTCCCTAGGCTTCTCTAATCTCTTCCTCACCATTCCCTTGGGGATGCATCCTCCAGCCCATCGATCAATAAGGCAGCGTTCTCATTTTGGGGACCTTTCCACAGCTCTCCCACAGAGTACCTAGGCTTTTTGAGTCAGAGCATAAGAAAGCCTGGTAAAACACAAGAGACAGAGCACAACTACATACATCCCACTGCTGGACCAGGCGGGAATGATGTTCATCAGACCAACAAGGGGAGTAAAAAACCTGGGGCTGTTAGGAGCAAGGAGGTGGTCTGGCCTTGTCCTCCTGCACGCCCCGGTGAAGAGCATGGGAGCTGCTCCCCATGACTCACATAAGAACTGAAGCAGTGTCCTCTCTTGCCTCCCAGCTTCTCCTCCTTGCTGTTTCCAGCATACCCGACCCCAGGAGGGACTCTGTGGTCAGCGAGAAAGTAAGCCTGTTTTCACAGCTCCCGGGGTTTGACTTTTGTAGCAAAGAAAAACCCCACGTGTGTATATTTGGATAAATCTTGTGAAATCCTTTGGCCATGGATCCTTGCAAAATGAGCTGGAGAGCCTGGGCCAGTTCCTAGAGGACAAGCTTTCACACCACAGCTGGCTGTGAGCAGCTCCCCAGTGGGAAAAGACAGCCAGAGCCAAGGGCGCAGCTAGCCATGCTGCTCTGCTCCTCCTGGAGGCTGACTGGCTTTGGAGAGGATGGGGAGAGAGGTGTGAGCTGCTGGTGGAGGAGCTCTGCCTGCCTCTGGGTGAGGGACTTCAGGGCATCTCTTTCACCCTGCAGGGTGACCCCTCCCCTAACCACAGAGAGCTGGCAGCTCCCTCATCCATGACAGTGGGGCGTCCTGGCTTCTCCTGCAGGCAAGGGACCACCAAACAACTCCAAACTGGGACTCCTCCTTCCCTGAAATGATGGATTATGTGCCTATGCCTGTTTACCTTCCCTAGCTGCAGGGGAGCTTGGACAAGTAGCTGCTGTCTGCAGTCAGACAAGATGAAACACATCCTCAAACTCCAAATTAATTAGAACAAACCCATAATGGTGGCCCCGGCAGCAGGCTGCCCCACAGCACCTCGCACACTGCCTGCCTTCCCACCTGAGCTGGGACCAGCAGCACTGCCACACGGAATGTCCCATCACCATCCACATGAATGCCACCAGCCCTCAGCCTTCTGCTCTGGGGACTCCCCAGGGCTGGACCAACCCTTTTGGGAGGATTTCTACTGTCCCATGAAGATCACAAACTGGGAACGCCAGCTGCTAGAGCAGCAAAAGTAAGCATGCAAGAAAAGTCACAAGTACTTAGAAGAAACACTGCCACATTTGGAAAAGAGGTAGATATTCCTAAAGGGGTAGAATATTAAATAGTATAGAAGCGTCAGCATTTAAAACAACAAAAGCCATCCTGCCATCAGCCAGCTGTGTAACACGCCCTCACGCTGACGCATCAGCAGCTTTTGGCCCATGGAAGCCGAAACAGCTTTTTCCGTGGATCCTCGGGAGCCCCTCTCCACGATGGGAATGAGAGCTGGCAGCTGCTGAGCGGAGCAGAGCTGTGTCCCTCCCCCTCGGAGACACTTAGCACTGGACAAAGGGCAGGGAGCTGCCCAGTCCCCTCCTGGGCTTCCAGTGCAGGCAGCCACAGCGGACCCCAGGCAGCACGGGATCAATTGGGCAGCATGTTGCTGAGTGATTCATCAACTGCAGCTGCTCGAAGCAATCCCTTAAGCCGAGCTTGATTTTTATATCCAACATGCAGAGATAAAAGTAACTAGGAAACGTTTTAGAGAAAAAGTCTAGGAAAAATGTTTTTTAGAAAAAGCTCTGAAAGAAAAGGCTTCGGCAGATCCTCCTGAAAGACCCCCTAATTCAAGCTGCTCTCCTACCTTCAGGTCACTGCTCTCTGCCTCCCGCAGCTTCTTCAGCCTGAAGTCCCCCTCGCAGGGATTGAGTGCCGAGGGGGGGGCCACACACGCACACTTGCAGCTGGGTCCTGACGTGATGGTTTCCACCGTGTAAAAATCCTCTGCTTTGAAAGCGCCTTCGTTAATCCTTTGGCAGGCGCCACGGCCCAGGGGCCTGACCAGGCATTTGCACCGACAGTCGGAGCCTTCAGACACCGCCTTCACCTTGTCGTAGTCACCTAACAACTGAGCACAGGTCACCGACAGTTAGCAAGCTTCTCATCCTCTGCTTGCCCAGCAAGGGGCAAGGACACCCTGGACCTTAAGGTCCAAGCAAGGATACTTTGGACACCCGGAACCTCCAGGAAACTGGCTGGCTCTTTCAAAATCTGCTGACCAAGAGGTTTTCTAGAGAGCACAGAGCTTTCTGATCCCTACCTACAAGGGGAATAAAAACTGGCTTCTTCCACAGGGTCTTTTTTTATTCCACTTTGCATAGAATGGACCTAGCTGCTTTGAATTTTAAATAAGAGAATTTTAAATTCCTGCTGTCTTTTAGTGATCTGTGCCCAGTAGACCAAATAAGTCACCTGCTACACCGAGCAAGGTTTCTTTACGTGGACAAACAGGATAAGGGTGCCCTAGAAGGGCAATTGAAAGCTACCCTATAAGCAGCGTAACCTGGTGGTGAAGCAGTATTTCTGATTAGCCCCATACAATGTCAGGAATTTCCTTTACGGAGATTTGCAGACAGCGCTTCTGAAAGCCCGAGCACAAAAATAACTTTGACGGTATGTTTCCAATAGTCTCCACGTTAGCCGTTTCCGAGGGCAGATAATAGCACACAGTCTGATCAGCCAAATCTAACAGAAACCTCCACCACATCCGACTGGCAGGGAAAGAGCCTGGATCCCTCCCCTCTGCACACAAAGAGGCTCCTCCAATTCCCCTCTCAGGGAGCTCCCCGTTTTTTGAGACACCTCCTCACCCGCCCTCCTTGGGAAGTCATGGGACGGAGGCTGTGAACTGCTCCCCGCTGCACTTCAGTGAGCTCACGGTGCCCCGGGAGATAAAAGTCCCTCCAGATCTCCAGATGCGCTCCCCCAGCACCGCCGGTGAGCGCTGGGTGAGCGCAGAGCATCACCCTGTGTGCCGTGCACACCCGCATGTATCCAGCATCGCCCAGCACCGCCCAGCACGTACACCCAGGGGTACGCACAGCAGCCCCCAGCACCACGCAGGTTGCACACAGAATGCACCGCCGTCCCGGCACTGCCCAGCCCCACGCCGCAGTACCCAGCACCCCCGACGTGCCCGGCATTCCCCCCCGCACCCCGCACCCCAGCCGGTACCTGGGAGAGGATGTTCTCCTGGTTGTCGGCCTCGTCCTGCAGCGGCTCGGCGGAGGGACCGGCCGTGCCGGCGGGGGTGAACCCTGCCCGGCAGCCGGCGCCCAGCGCGGCCAAGCAGAGGANCGCAGCCCAACCCCAGCTCGATACGGTGCGTGGGCTCGGTGCTCAAGCTGCCTCCGTGAGAAAGGGAGAGCCCTATCCTGGGGTGAGGGCTGATGCCAGGGGGCAGCGGGAGGCTACGGGGACTTGGGCATCGTCTGCCCAAAGCAGGTTGCGGTGACCTTCTGCACATGGGACTTCTCCAGGGGGTTGCAACCCACCTAGCAGCATGTCTTCTCAAAATACCCACATTGCCCTTCTGCACCGAGCAAACCTGCGCATCCCCAGCCCGGCGGTTTGCCAGGGAGCTGGGGGGAGGGGTTTGGGGGGGTGGAAAGCCATCTTTACAGCCCGGCTCATTTTCCATCTCCATCTTCCTGGCTCTCCTCCTGTGTGAGCTTTGTTTGGGTCATGGGGAAGCCATCCTGATGGCACAGCACGGCACAGCACAGCACAGCATGCCTGCAGCTCTTCGGTAACTCTAAATCCGCTGGGGTCACACAAGCAGTTCATGTTTCGGGGACAGGCTCGTAGCCATGAGTGCAGACCTCCATGTGCTTACTGAAATTTAGGATGACGCCGTCGGGAAACGGCCGCGCTCTGGCAATCCCGAATCCTTCTGCACCGTCTGCCAAACGGAAGCGTCCTGGACACACTGTTCCCAGGGAAAGCACAGGCACAGCATCCTCTGCTGCGTAGGTGTCTGCACTGCAGTGATGATGTCTGGGCCTCACTAATCCGTGATTGAAACCTGAGATTCCCTCGTAAATATACCGATTGCAGTCAAACACATGCCAGCACCATGCCTCAAGTTTGCCACATGTTTTACCTCAAAGCCTGCCCAGGGATCAGAGGGAGAAGCCACACTCAAGGAGGATGGCACAAGCAGCCACAGAAAACTCTCACTAGAAACAAGGCTGTGCATCAGTGAAGCACCCTCAGTCCTTAGCATACATGTGTCCCTGAACCACCCCAAACCTGGTGCCTGCAGCCCTCGGACAGAGCACCTCTCTAGGAAAGGCTCCAGCTCTTGTGTCCCATTGCTCTTTCCCAGGGACAGACTGGAGAGTTGAAGCTGCCAAACACAAAGAAAACATTTGGTGTGAGAGAGGAAGTGACTGAGGCATGGGGGGACAGCAGAAGCTGCTGACTCCAGGGCTAGGACCACAGGCTCTTTGTGGCATGGCACTGTGCCTTCCTCTCCTCTGGCCTCCCTGGGAAGCAAAGCTTCTGGAAAAGGTGGCACGGATACATGGGTTCCTGTAGAACAGAGCAGGAGGGGAGGAAGACAGAGAGGGTGGGAGGACAAGGACAGACAGCCTTTGAGCAACTGGAGAGCAGCAGGATGGGAAAGGCATTTCTAAAACCTCCCCCCACCAGCCTCTCTCAAGGATAAAATGTCCCTCAGGCACCAGCTCTTTCACTTCCATTTCCACCACTTACTGCTGACAACAGCTGAGCTTCCTCGGGGGCAGCTACTCCATCTGTCAGCACAGACTGTCCAGAGGCTGAAGGATGGGGGCTTCTGGAACCCCCAGCTCATGACCTGTAGGGCCTCTGGGTCTCAGGTGGCTCAGAATGCTGGACCCCCAAGCAGATATGTCACCATCAGGGCTAGCAGCTGAGAACAGCTCCAAGAGGTCCCATGGCAAGCAGCACCTAAAACTTTTTAAGCCATTTTTTAACAGCACTTTCAAAGGCTGGAAAAGGAAGGAAAACAAATCAACCACAGTATTTCAAAATGAAAAGGAAAGATTTCACAGATTACTGACATTCTGTGCTGATTTCTTTTCTTTATAAGGGGAAGAAAGCCTTTCTGGTGGTATTTAGCTTGGGTTAAAGACAAGTTTAAGCCTGTCCTTTGGGGGCAAGAGGAGACAGCAACAGATATTTTGGGTTTGCTTTTGTCATCTCTAAACATTCCCCCTTCAAGAATATTCCCCCTTCAAGAAAAAAAACACACACACCCAAAAAAAAAAATACCCCCCAAAAAAAAAAAAAAAAAAAAAACCAAAAAAACCCCACAAAACCCAAGACAAACCCACAGGCAGAGGAGGACAGCAGAGCAAGCAAGCGTGGCCCTGGTTTTTCTGCCTTGCTGAAGGTGGCTGGCCCAGACCCTGGCCTAAGTTCCAGTGACCCCACATCTGGCCCCATTCTCTATTGACTGGTCTCACACAAAGCCTGTGCTGTCCAAGGAAGCAGGTAGACTGTGCTCTTCAAGTGCCACAAGTGAAAACATCACCGAGTCTGGGGAAAAGGGAATCTCACAGCCCCATGACAGGCAGCACAGCACCTCTGTGCCTGCAGTTGTGTGTGCAAAAAAACTGCCCTTGCCCCAGATCCTCCTGGAAAGTGTTGCTTTGTGCACCTTCCACCTCCCTGTGCTGATCTGGGCCCCCAGGAGGTCTGGGCAGTGCTTTGTGAAAGGCACTAGCAGCAGGGGAATCTGAATTTATGGGTCCAGTCGGGCCACAGATATGATGGTGGGGCTGGGATCATAGGTCTGGGAATCACAGGTCCTGCTCTGGGACGCCAGGGCTAGGCAGTCACGCATTTTCATTTTAGGGGATGCCGAGCTTGGCAGGGTGGAGGGTGACCGCACATGCTGCCGCACATAGTGCCCTTTGGGGACAACCACTGCCGACCTCAGCTCTGGGGCGGCCGGGCCCTCCCCTCGCCCGGGAACTGCTCTCCGGCGGATGCTCAGTGCCGAGGGCGATCGGCACCGGTCAGGATTCGGNCACAGCACCACCGCGCGGCACCGCAGCCCCACGCACGGCACGGCAGAGACAACCCGGGTGCTTGGCGTTGTCACTCGTTAAAATTCTTTGCAATTCAAATGCTTCATATTAGGGGCAGAGGGCCAGTGCTGGCCTGCCTGAGACCCTCCCCGAGCCTCCGCCAGGCTGAACAGTCCCAGCTTGCCCAGCTTTCCTCGCAGGAGAGATGCTCCACTCTCTTCATCATCTTAATGGCCCTCCACTGGACTCTTTCCAGTATGCCCACGTCTCTCTCATGCTGGTCAGCCAGAACTCGTCACAGCAGTCCAGGTGTGGCCTTACTAGTGCTGAGCAGAGGGGAAGAAGCACCTCCCTCTACCTGCTGACAGCACTCCCCCTAATGCACTCCAGGACACTAATTAGCCTTTGCTGCAAGGGCACCCTGCTGGCTCTTGTTCAACTTGGTGTCCACCAGCATTCTCAGGGTCTTTTCTGCCAAGGTGCTTTCCAGCTGAGTGGCCCCTGGCATGTACTGGTGTATGTTCCTCCACTGGTACAGGACTTCGCACTTTCCTGTGTTCAACTTATGAGGTCTCTTGTCAGTCCATTTCTGCAGCCTGTCTTTGGATGGCAGCAAGACCCTCTGGTGTGTCAGCCACCCCTGCCAGTGACGCAGGTGGGAGGGACACACCTGCACAGGACATACCCCCACTAATTTAGGGCCACAAAGCTGAGAAACACCTAGCGTTCCCAGTGGGATATGTCAACTTCCTTGTTGTCTGGCCCGGGGGTAAGCAAGGTGAGCTAGGGGCTGTGGTTGATCCTTGCACACTCCTGGTACATGCTGGAGCTCTTCCCAGCACCTCCCTGTGGCCTCAGCTCCTGTGGCTTTTGGTCCCGTGGCCTCAGATGTCAGCATCACATCCTGTTTAGAGAGAACACAGTTGCAGGAGACAGGTCTCTTCATTAGCATTCCCATGCCAATTTTGCAAGGCACTATAAGCTATTCTGGCTGTGCCTTCCAGAGGTCACATGTAGAAAGAGGCTGGTAGAGAATGTAATCATGTCTCTGGGCTCTACAGCTGCCCATAGCAGACAGGAGCTCATGAAGACAATGCTTATATAATGCCAAGGGCCAGCAGAAAGATATCTGAACATTTGAAGTGACAGGTGGACTCAAGAGACGCCATGAACCTGGGACAGCACATGGTTGGATGCCAGGAGGCCATGCAGCCTGCTGAGGGGCAACAGCACGTGGTTACAGTGCCTCATGCATCAGCTCCATCACTCAAACTTGCTGCAGGTGCCCAGAGTGAGGAAAGCTCCCTCCTACCTCCTTCTGCTGAAGGAGGAAATTCATGACATGGACCAACATGACAAGACAGGAAAGCACGTGGCATGTCCCTGACTTGCACAGTAACTCGAGAGGTCTCCCTACTAACCACGGCAGTAACACCTGTGTTTATGCCTCTGAGTCAAAGGAGACCTGGGTGAACAGGTATCTGCCCCAGAAACCACGACTTTCTGAGTCTGTCCAATCCTCGTGCGGGAGGCATGATGGCATCGAGCTTGATCTTTCAGCATCCCTCCTTTAGCAAGCCCTGGGCAGGCAGAGGAGCTCTGTCCAAGCCAGAATAGGAGACATATTTAAAAATGTCTTAAAAATAAATTTTAAAAGAGTGGTTTTTAAAACCTGGAGCAGACCAGGAGACCTACCTGTGTCAGATGGGCTAGCTGGCTGGGATGAGCCCCATGCTTCCTAGGCAGGTCTGTTCAACTTCATAAGAGCTTATGAGAGTAGCTTAAAGCTGAATTTAGAAGAACTTGCACCAAGCTGAACTGCATAGGCACTGAATACAAAGCTCAGACCAGAACACCATAGCAGGAGCAAAATGGGACTTCGTACAAGTTCTACCTTATAATCATATTATACTGAAATTCATGTATACTGACTACTGTATACTGACTACTCTCATCCACCAAGCAGTGCCTGGGGACTGACAGTTTCCATTGGGAGCAGACACCAGTGCCAGGGACTTTCGGGACTCACCTGGGGTTTCCTGCAGGTTGTGGGCACCTGTCCTGTGCCAGCACCAGTACTTGCGAGTTGCAGGCAGCATGGCTCCAGCAGCAGCCTTGGAGACCCTGTAGTCCTGCTCTTCATTCATGGGAGCCCCCACCCCATGGTTACCCCAGCTGAATATGAGCCAGCAGTGGGCCTGGTGGCCAAGAAGGCCAACAGCGTCCTGGCCCGTATCAGGAATAGTATGGTCAGCAGGACTAGAGAAGAGATTGTCCCCCTCTACTTGGCTCTGGTGAGGCTGCACCTCAAATACTGTGTTCAGTTTTGAGCTCTCCACCACAAGAAAGACATTGAGATGCCGAGTGAGTTCAGAGAAGGGTAACCAAGCTGGTGAGGGGCCTACAGCACAAGTCTTAGGAAGGGCAGGAACTGGGGCCGTTTAGAGAAAAGGAGGCTGAGCAGAGACTTTACCACTCTCTACAGCCACCTGAAAGGAGGTTGTAGAGTAGTGGGGTTGGTCTCTTATCCCAAGTGATAGCACAAGAGGAAATGGCCTCCATTTACACCAGGGGAGGTTTAGATTGGGTATTAGAAAAAGTTTCCTCACCAAATGGGTTATCAAGCATTGGAACAGGCTGCCTAGGGAAGTGGTTGAATTGCCATCCCTTGCAGATATTTAAAAGACGGGTAGACATGGTGCTTAGGGACACAGTTTGGTGGTGGTTTTGGCAGTGTTAGGTTGATGGTTTGGACTTGATGATCTCAAGGGCCCTTTCCAATCTAGACAATTCTGTTATTCTATGTGTGGCATAACTGGGAAAACAGGTCTGGCCAGGAACTCACCTTTGACTAGCACGAAAGATGACCAAAAAAAGCCAGAGAGGAGTATCTGTCCCTCCTATTTCTCAGCTCACACCCACCGCCTTCCCTGGTACAGGGATGCAGCTATTCACATCCTGCCACCCTGAGATGCCAGCTGTTTGTACCTGTACCCATCGAACACTGTAATTAAACTTTGGCTGAGCCCCTATGATCAAGGTGAGGCTCCACCTCTCGGTGTTTCAAAATATCAATTTCCTTGAAAACAAACATCACAGCAGCACATGGCATCCTCTCTGCTGCGTGAGGCCGTGCAAGATTGTCCCCGGGTTTCACGGTCACCTGGCCAACACTGATGCTCTGCCGCATGCCCCACGCTTCTGGCATGCCCACACACTTCCATGGCTGCTCCATCAGCACCTGGGCACACAGCGATACATGAGCCACCCCTCAGCTTCAGGGCCATTCGGAGCTGTCAGTATGTCCCACCCTTGGTGGAAGCTGTGATAGGAAGGGATGCCCAGGGGATTCACTGCAGCAGTGGCATCCCCAGGCACCGCACATGCGTGCTCACACCAGCCTTTGCACGGAGGCTGCACAAACAGCCATCGGTGCCCCACGCATCACACGAGGTCTCACTGAAACCCAGCACAGTCACAGAAAGCGGCATTTCTAGAGACAAACTGAAAACACAGAACAAGTCATATGTAGAAAAAAAGCTGTTAATGAGCTGAGTCAGAAAGTCAGAAATACTTCCATGTATTCTGGCCATAAGCATCTCGGGCTCACACCTTCCCACCTCCCCCAGACCCTTTTCTCAGCCACC
Source organism: Jacana jacana (assembly GCA_013400555.1). Lineage (NCBI taxonomy): Eukaryota > Metazoa > Chordata > Aves > Charadriiformes > Jacanidae > Jacana > Jacana jacana. The sequence continues at coordinate 76,088 of VZTM01036441.1, forward strand.
CTGCCTCTGCACTGACCCAGCTGTGCTGAGAGCAGCCCTGCAGACAGGGGTCAGGGACAAGCAGGGCCTGCAGGGGAAGCAGGGGCTTGGGGCTGGCCACTGCGCTGCTCACACCTGTGTGAAGCAAGGAAGCAAAACCTTTTCTTTTGATTTCCCAGGCAGAAAAGCCCACAAGAATTTTCTGGGGAAACCTCCAACTTGGACAAAAGTGAGGCTTAGATGGCTGGCTGGCTGGCTTCAGTCATTTTGACTCTGGGCAACCAGCTTGGCTCTCCTGCACAACTCCCAGTCACTGTGGCATCTGCCTTGGGGTATCCCCCCCCTTAATTCCCTGCTCTGCTCTCTCCTGAACTGAACTATGGACCTGAGAGGTCAGGGGACTTGGGCTGCACAGGGAAACCCAGGCAGAGTTGGTCTCCGCTGGTCAGCACCTGCAGAAGCTGCTGGTGGTCAACATTTGGCAAAGGGAGCATGGGTAAGGTCCAGGGTGTATTGCCTGTCCTGCTCCAAGCAGTGCTTTTGTGGTGTCTGGGCACTGTGGTTGGACCCACAGCTCACATACCAGTGCTTTGCTGAAGGCTGCAAAGGCTGACCTTTGTCCTACAGCTATCATGTCACTGCAGAACACCTCAGAGAGGGAGACATGGGCAGTCAAGAGGAAAAGGTGGGCAGAAAATGGGGATTAGCATGGGCTGATATAGTTATGACCTCTCCCTGAGGTCATAAGGAGTGTTAATAAGTCTTATTGCAACTAATTATGAAGCTCAGCTCATCAAACAGCAAGCATTAGCCCGATCTGCAACATTCAGGGAAGGTGAATGAGCACATAGGGTGGATGTGCTGAGGCAGGTCTCTCCTGGACACAGCCACCACGTGCCAGTGGCACATACTGGTGAAGTGCCCTGGGCAGGACATCTGGGAATGGAACTAGCCTCAGCATCACCAGACCTGTTCCAACACACTCCCTGTTTGCCTTGGAATAACAGCAGCAGCTTATTCCACTGCAGTTGGTGCCCATGCCTAACTGAGGATCCTGTGGGCTCATGGGAAACCCAAGGAACATTTGGGAAGGCCAAGGAAGCCATGTCCTGCTGAAAGGTATCTAGGGAATTCAAGGCAGGGATGTGATGCACCTCTCCTGACCCTCGAGCTGTGGCAACTGCTGACAGGCAGAACATGGGTATGTGGTGTGAGGATCTGCTCCACTCCTGAGTGGTCTTACTGCATTTTAAGGCCATTAATAAATCACTAGTGCCTGGAGGCCATGCAGAACATGTCTGTCCCTGGGCTCTGTGGGGCTGGCAGGTCCGAGAGCAGCACCCCTGGGGCCTCCATACGCCACTGCTTAGAAATGACTTCTCCAAACCATCTCAGCAGTTCTGGCTTTTGCTGGCTCACCATGGATGAGCCACAATCTATTCAGATGACAAGAACCTGAGATACTTCTGCACCTGCCTTGTGCTGCCCAGAGAGGTGCAGCCCACAGTGACTCATGGAGCTACTTCAGAGGTGAATCTCAGGAGTACCTGAGCTGTGGGCAAGCATGCCTAGATTTCCTGAGCTGAACATGATGCTCAGAAGCATCACTATCTTCTCAGCCCTGTCCCACATAGCCTCTTATAGATACTGGCTAGCGTCCCCACCCAAAGTCACTGCTGTCCCTTGAGGGTCACTGCTGCCCCATTCAGCCTGAGATGCTTAGCTGGAATGGTACTTGGCGCCATCTTAGTTCTGTGGTACCAAAGCAGAGTTATGGGGGCTCTCTCCATGCCACATCTCCCCCACCGAAGGGGGCCCCGAATGCCCTGCTGTCTCCTCTCTGCCGGACTCCCACATGCCTCCCACTGTCACTGCTCTGGAGGAGCAGATGCAGGTTCTTCCAGGGCCACTTGCAGATAGATGTATGCTGAACCAAATTGAACTCACCAATGCTTCTGCTGAGGCAAACAGAAACAAAGAGCAGGGCAAGACTGGAGCCATGCCTCTCCGGTGCACCCCAAAGTCATCTGTGGTTTTCGTAGCTTCTTTTTCTTGAAAGAACATCCTACATAAGTGTTTAGCATCTGCACCACCTTGCAGCAAGAACTTGCACAACTTGACCCCAGGCTGGGTATCCAGCCACCTCCTCCTGTTTGCTTTGCTGAGGAAGTTTTAAGGGAGAAATGAACGCACAGCTACTTTGCCTCAAGAGGAATGTCATCCAGCCCTGGTTGCTCATCTGCCTGCCCTGCAGTTTCCCCTGCTAGCACTTTGGGCTAATACAAAACCTCACATCTGCAAGAGGGTTTCTGACAGGGCAGGTTTCCCAGGCTCCTCTCACTGAGCACTGAGGCCAAAAAGTGTTAATTACAGCACTGCAACCTCTCCAAGATTTGCTCTTACAGAGGACCACCTACTGATGAGCTAGAAAAAGGAATTACTTATTGTGATTCTTCTCACAAGCTGTTTCTGAACTCATCCACCAGTTCACCCTTGAGGTTTCTACTTTGGGCACTGCTCAGTGTTTTGCAAAGTGACACTGAAAAGCCAGCCTGACCCTGCAGGCAGTCTTGGCTCTCTTTGGGCTTTCCCATTGCTTTGGCTCTGTGGCACATGTCTGCCTGAAGCTCCAACATCTCACCTTTCAAACATTTCAGCCTTACTCTCCCCTGGGAAGCTGCAAAGCAGGGTGGTGTGTGAGCAGCAGCCCCAGGAAGGGCTGCTTCAGAACTCACCTGGACACATGCTTGGGCTGCCTGATCCAGCCACGAGTCCATCACTACTCAGAGCAGGGGTGGCCGGGGCTCCATCCTAGCCAAAAACATTGCCACCCACGCTCCTGTTATCGTGCCCTACACAGCTGAAAGCCAGCTGAGCTTGGGCTGTGTTTGGAGCAATGCAACACATTTGCCCATGAAAATAAGAAACTGGTGACTTGTCATGAGGCAGGATGTATGATTAGATTGTACAGCCCAATTGCACAGGACATCATAGGGCAATCATGATGAGCTTTCATTCTCAAGACTTGCCCCAGAGCATCTCTGGAAAGCTCCATATCTGAGAATCACAAGCAGAAAGCTCCTGTCTCAGCACTGACTCACAGCTATTGCTGCCAGCTCTTCCCCCACCCCACGCCTGGCATTTCTCACCACCCTGCATCACCCCTGGCTCCACCACAGGACCCTATGCTCTGAGCAGAACTGGTTTTCATTGCACAAAAGGCTCAACAACTCCACGTGCATCACCTCAACAGAGGCACCTGACTCATGAAATGGCATCAGCAGTGTTTCCGCTACCTTAGTAAGTGAAAACGAGGGGATAGGATCACATTGGGAAGAGGCTGACAGATACATGTACCTGACTGCTTTCCTTGACCCTGTTGCTGTTTCTCCATTGCTGCTTTCATGCTTGGATGTGCCTGTCGGCCAAAAGGGATTAGCTGGAGGATTAAGTTCTACGCCTAGGCGTCTGTTAGCCTGGAGCAGGGCATGAGGAGCCATCCCTCCCTGCAGACTGGCACCTCCAGAATATCAGCCAGCTCTGCTCCGCAGTCACCTGGGTGTTGGGCAGCCAAATCAGGTGGCACAGCAACCCTTGAGCCAGACTCACCGGGCAAAGTTCACAGAGGGCAACAAACAACTGAGCTGCCCCCTGCCCTTTGAGTAGTCTCCAGTTCAATGCAGTAGGACGTACCTGTGCTTTCAGGATGAAAGACAAAACTTCAGAGGTGGTTACAGTTCCCCGCAGAACAGTCCCATCCTTCGGATGCTGTCCTGGTTTCAGCTGGGACAGAGTTCCTTTTCTATCTAGTGGTTGTTGTGTTTCAGATTTGGCATGAAAGGAATGTCAGTAGAATATATTATTTTAGCTGTTACCAGACAATGTTTATATATTTCAAGAATTTTTTCAGCATCCCATAGAAACTGAGAGGTAGCCTAGACAGAACTACGGAATGGCCAATGGAATACTCCATAGCATGCTCAGTATATAAACAGGGTTAGCCGGGGGTGCAGGCACTCACAGTCACTGCTCAGGAGGGTGCCAGTTCACCAATATACTGGGTACTGAGTGTGACTTGAGTCTTGTATATTGTTTTACCATTATTATTATTATGACTACTTTCCTTTTCTGATACTGTTCTGTTAAACTGTCTTTTCCTCAACCCACAAGGTTTTTTCCTTTCCTTTTCCCTTCCTTTTCTTCCTCTTCTCCCTGCCCTTCCTGGGGAGGAGGGGGAGAACTACATGCGCAGCTGTGTGTTCCTATCCGCTGGCTGGGGTTAAATCCTGACAGATGCAAAACATGTCCAGCTTCTTGTAACATGCAGCAGAGGAGCAAAAGGTGAGATTAGGCACAGCTACGTTTCCTTCTCCAGAAGGGCAGGGACAATGAGGAGGCCCTGGGGTCACAAAAGCAGCGGAGTCCTGTGACAAGTGCTGTAGGTGCTGTAGAACACTACAGCACCTTCTCCAACTGAAGAGCAGTCTTCTGGAGACACCCAGACTGATTGTGCATCTCCAGCTCCATGCAGCCCTAAACCCATGGGCTTTATCCCATTTTTCCAGGTTGTCCCATCTCTCCATCACTCAGCTTGAACTTTAGTGCCTTTTGTTCCTTCTTCATATAACTCTGAGCAGGAATCTCAGCTAGAGCTCTCCAGAGGCCACTTTACATCCACACCAACCACACCATATGCTGCAGCAGATGCCCCGCAGATGCCCCACAACTCCTGAATCCCACACTTGCATCTCCCAGGATGTATACCTGGTGCCTTCACAGAAACTAAGGTGAAACTAAATCATGCAGTGGCTGAGCTCAGACACAGCAGGACAGAAACAGACATTTCCTCTAACCCTGACCCCCAGTTCCTCAAGGGAAAGAGACAGTGCTTTTAAGATGAGCTCAGAAACCGGTTCATAGCTTTACTTGACACCAACAACACAGATAACTCAAAGACTGGTGGTGGTCATTCACACGTCCACACCCTTCCCCGGTCTCTGCATATTTCACAGGCAAAATGCACTTGGACCAGCAGGCACAACTTCCCCTGATAAATGCTCAACTTCAGCCCACAAGTGCACACTTGAGAAAAAAAACCTCAAATGTCATACCTTTGGTCATCCATCTCTGCCCACCCTAGAAATTTACCACTTTATTCCAGGCTTTAGAAAAAAACCCACAACGTATGTACTAGAAAGCGTTTGTTTCCTAACTGTCCTACTTCTTCTAACACCTCCAGACCTTACTACATTCAAATCCTCAGACTGTCACAGCTACAGTGCCAGTACACAGCTTGTACAGGACAACACGTGATCAGTTTGGCATAAGAGCCCTGTCCTTCCCATCTCCCACTAAGTTGCTTTCATCTCATGATGCATTGTGTCAGACCTTGAGAAAACAGGGCTGAGGTAGTATCAGAGAGCAATCAGAGCTGGGATCAAGAATGATCAAGTGCCTCTGGCTCTGGGGTAGGTGGGAAATCCTAAAGTTGGAGGGTGCTCAGTGATACCTACTACAGCCCAGGGCAGAAGCACAGCAAAGTTCAAGACACTTATCTAAACCCAATCAATACAACATGCTTAACTACTCTTCAGAACAAGGAGCCAAATACTGCTGCAGGGTGCTGGGGGGAATCAACTACCCTTCTACTTTGCAGAGATGCTCAAAAACAATGGATAGGGGGAAGAAGAAAAATAAAACCAAAATTCTTTACATATGTATCTCTACAAATTCTTGTCACTCTTCTGCAGTGTTGTGTTTTAACACCAGGCAGCAGCTAGAACCACAGCCACTCACTCACACCACCCAGGGGGGATGGGGGAAGAGAATCAGAAGAGTGAGAAAAAACAAAAAACCAAAACATGGGTTGAGACAAAGACAGTTTAATAGGTAGAGCAAAACTGCACATGCAAGCAAAGCAAAACAATAAATTTATTCACCACTTCCCATCAGCAGGCAAGTGTTCAGCCATCTCCAGGAAAGGCAGGCTTCAGCCTGTGTAGTGTTTACTTGGGAAGACAAACACTATAACTCAGAACAACCCCCCCGCCCCTTCCTTCTTCACCCAGCTTTATATACTGAGCATCACAATATGCCATGGAATATTTCTTTGGTCAGTTAGTCAGCTGTCCTAGGTCTGTCCCCTCTCAACTTCTTGTGCACTCCCAGCTCTCACTGGTGGGGCAGTATGAGAAGCAGAAAAGCCCTTGAGAACTTAGGAACAGTTAAAAAAAAAAAAACAAAACATCAGTGCTTTAGCAACATTATTTTTGTCTCAAATCCAAAGCATAGCACTGGATCAGCTGCTAGTAAGAAAAGGTAACTATCCAACTGAAACCACGACAGGCAGTTTCCTGAAGACCCCTAACCCAACCCTTGAAAGTACTCTAGCCCCACCCCTGGCAGGAGGCACCAGCCTGGGCAGCTCAGACACAGCTTCAGGAGCCAAGATGGAGGCTGTGCTGCTCAGCCCTGCACTATCCTTACTTCCCATGACCCCTGCTAGGCTGCTGGCTCATTAGAAATCATTAAATTAGTAATTCAGCAACACATCAGGGTGAGCAAGCAGCAGAGACGCCTGCATCTCCCAAGTGCCTAAGGCTGGGAAATAGTCCCAGACACCCCATAGGTGTTCAACACATGAAACCACACTGAAGTCCTCACAAGTCACTTGTCTTTCATTAGCTAGAAGGAACAAGAGAAATAAAGCCAAAGAGGTGGCTAACAACTCTCCTGTGGCAGGAGAGTGCAGACCCCACAGCCCCAGTGTGCACAGGCCTATTGTGCAAGGCAACAAAGCAGCCTCCCATCCAGCTGAGTCACCAGCAGCCAGTTATTGGAGTAAAGACACCACTGCAGCAAGGACAAGCCAGTTCCAGCCATTTATTAATTGCAGCATTTGAAGTACACCAGGTACTTGAAGGGCCCCAGATAAACAACAGGAAGAATATTTGGTACAATAAAATTATATAAAAGATAGTTAAATAGATAAAACATGGTAACCTCTCACTCTTGCTACAAACAAAGCTGGCTAGCCCTGCACCCAGGCTAACATCAGCAGCTTCAGTCCTTCCAGCCAGTTGGTTACAACATACATGGCCCCATACCCAGGGGACACCAAGGCATTTGTCTTCAGTTGAGGCAAGGGGTGTGCTTCTCAGGTCAGCTCTTCAGGAGCTTGGCTTCACATGCCGTGCAGAGCCTGATTTCCTGTAAGGTTCAATCTTGTTCAGCAGGTCTGGGAAGCCAGCTCCAGCTTTGATGTCCAAATGAAGAGCAGCTCTTCTGAAGATGGGCCTTCAAGTACTTCAGGATCAGCCACAGGTAATATGTTTGAGCAGTCTAGAGAGTGGTAGAGCCCAGACGGAGGGCAGCATGCCAGACTGTTGCCTTTCCTGAATGCTAAGCCAGATTTATACCACAAGTTTTGAGGCTGAACTGTGCACAGTTCAGTCATGCTTTTGCAAGATACCACTTTGCAACTGTGTTGACAGCCTCCACCTACTCCAGGTCTCCAGTTCTATGCCAGAAAAAAAAAAAAAAAGTCCCATACCAGATAGACTAAATATTTCTCTTCAGTTTTCACATTTCCATTTTCAGGAACTGTTCACCTTCTGTCGAGAAGGAAGATGGGTCTGAAGCCATGTGCCTGCAGAACAGCAGGCAACAAGTAGCACCGGGATGAGGAAAGCCCAGGTCACCAATACAAAACTGTTGTTATCCCACTGAAACTCAATCTAGGAGATCACTGTATCTCTCTAGAGTCTGCTTCTCCAGTTCCAACAGCTTTTGGTAAAATTTCTCAGCAATTTCTTCATCCACATCCATCTAGAAGACAATAAGAACAGCAACGTGAGACCATCACCTTGGTGGCAGCCAGCACATGTGCTGAAGGGAGCTGGGATTATAGCAGGATGCATCTCCACAGCTTCTACATTCACAAAGAGGCAACTAAACACACTTCTATCACCAGGACCAAGGAAGAACATATTTTGAGGAAGCATTATTACATACTCATCTTGTTCCAACCATCATCTCCGCTGTCTTCCAGCCTCAGCCAGGAGTTACTCCAGGAAACCTCACAGATAACCCCCATATCAAATTCAACATCCATCTTGTTCCCACTCCAGCCACAGGACACCCTTGACCCCAACCCTTCCACGCAAGGTAGATTCCTAGCCAAGTCTCCTACCAGCAGGAGGTTGCCACTCCATTTACCTTTCTGGGCTCCACATAGCTCTTCCCCAGTCCAGAAGTACAGCTGTGGTATTTGACAAGTGCATCCAGGTACTCTGGCTTCTGTTTGAACAGCCACACCTAGGAAGAACAGCACAAAGATACCAAGTCTAGTGCACACTGTTCCAACCAGGCCTGCAGTCAAGGATCTGGCTACCAACAGACATAGAACACACCACAGGTGCTTTTATCAAGTAGGGGAAAACTTGATCTAAAGACATTCTGAGGTGGCTCCCCTCAGCTGTGACCAACCTGACCCAACAGTAAACCATGTTTATGCTCCAGTGCTAAACCACTAAAGCAGTTTGTGTGGCTAAACTCACTCACTACTGGCCTTGATGCACACTGTGCCCTGCATTACCCACCCCCAGCCCCTGTGCCTGCATGAGTGCCAATGGGGACAGCAGCATTGTCCCAACCAAGAGGAAACAAAGAGTGTTTGTTCAAAATCATTTACTTCATTGATGAAGGACATAAAGCATCACCTGTGGGATCAACCCTGGTCACAGCTGGTTCCCCACCACTCACTGCTGTAACCTGTTCAGGAGAGAACTACAGCACCCACCCACCAGCTGGGAAGAGATGCTCTTTGCTCAAGGCAGCAAACACTGGAAGAGCTACCTAGAAGGGAAGAACATTAAAACCAAGTTTTTAACTACTTACATGAGCTTCTGCTCCATTATATGGTGTCAGAGTGTAAGTTTTGGCAAAAAAGCGGATCTGAGGAGAAAAGCACATGATAATCTGTATTTTGGTCCAAAGTTTCTCTGGCAAGCCCTCTGCAGTCCAGCCACATCAGACCATCTACCAGAGGCAGAAACACTTAAAGTTGACTACAGGCAACACTGCACACTTATAACTAAAGCATTCCTCTGTCACCATTAACTCTGGTCTCTGGAGCCACCCACCAGATCAGCAGCTTCACTCCATGCCCCCCCCACTGAGCACCCCCAAAGCAGGAGGCAAAGGGCCACACAGACATCTTGCAGGCATCTCTTCTGGAATGTTTCAGGACCACATCAGGCAGAAGGCAGGGAGGATCTGCAATACTGCCAGTCATGAGGATAAGTGAGAAGGCATTGTCTTTCCACAACCAGGAGAAAGATGATCCATCAGGATCAGCTGCTGCCAGCTGGGGCAGCTTAAGCAAAAAAGGCCAGTCTTGCAGCAAGAGCTTCAAGACTTAGAGCAGGCAGCCTGTGTGCAGGCATGGCACTATAGTGAACCTGAACAGCTGAAGCCCAGAGAAAGGCAGGCAAGGAAAGCTTTGGGGAAATAGGGGAAGGGGCAGAGAGCAGCAAGCTTGTCTTTCCATGCCTCTGGAAAGCAAACAGCAGCAGACACTACCTTCTAGAGGGAGGGAAAGAAACTGAAAAATACAGTCTGTTCCAAGAACAATGAGAATTTCAAAGCACAAGGGCCAACTTTTGTCCTGAGCTCTACTACTGCCAAAGTAATAGTGTTTCATAAGCCCATGGCAGGCTGGCAAAGCTTTTAAGGGTTGACAGACACAGCTGTGACTGAAGGGCTGACCCCCAGCTCTACATCTAGCACCAAACCCCCAGACTCAGCTTAGAAATCAAGCCCCCAAGGTGCCAAAGGGAAGGTTTGCAGAGAGTCCAGCCTGCCCAGTCCAGCAGAATCGCAGAAATCACAGAATGTCAGGGATTGGAAAGGACCTTGAAAGATCTAGTCCAATCCCCCTGCCAGAGCAGGAACACCTAGAGCACATCACAGAAAGAGCAGCTATACAGCAGCATGGGTAGCAAGAAGCACTGTACACATCACCTGCACTGAAATATATCACAGCAGGGCTACCTCAACTTAAGAGCACCAGGAGAGTCACTTACCAACCACATAATGGGCATTAGCAGCTTCCACAGAAAAACTGGCAAAATTCTATAGGTCATATTAGACATAACAAGACCAGGACAAACAACACTGGAATACAGACCCTGTGGAGAAGAAACTGAATCAGTGTGGAAATATCAAACAATTAAGAACAGATCATATTCCTTCCCTCATTTTCTCACCAAGAAGCACTAAGAAAGCGAGTATAGAGACTTGTTAATAGTAGCTGCTCTTCTCTCTAAAGTTACCAGAGAGAGAGAGCTATTAGATGTAGTGATTTCTGAGAGGTCCAAATCCTCAGTTAGTTCTGTGCCCATTGCAAGCCTGAGACAGAAGGCACAGCCTCCTGACACACAACTTTGTTACAGTCTACATGCAGCTCAGCAGCAAATGCAGTCACCCCACAAATTACAACCTAGCTCAGGTAAAAGGCAAACTCACCTCTAAGAGGTAAGAGTTCAGCCTTCTATGACTTAACCGCTTTGTCCTGAAGTATTTCAGGAGAGTGAAATCATTATCACTGGACTAGGGCTGCCAACGAAATCTGGCAATCCCTTGTGACAGGGAAGGCAGGTTGTAAATAAGCCTTAGTGTGACAAAGCTGAACAGCAGCATGGAGCCATCAGAAGACAGCAGAGCCTACACTTCAAGTGCTTGCAAAGCTGGCTGAGCAGCCCTGTTCTTATAGGCAGGTACACCTGAAAAGGGCAGCAGCTCCTGGCTCTTCAAGACCAATTCTTTGGTCTAAAGAGAAAGCTAGAGTTTAGAAGGCAGGGACCATTCTTAAAACCTTCTGCTTTCAGAAGCATTCCTAAAAAGAATCCCATAAGCAATCTCTCCACTGGAGAGATCAATCTCTGGATTCTCCACCACCCGCACCACTGGTTCAACCTGCACCATATTTAGGTCTTACCTATGCATAAAGGAACGAGTTAAATTGTTATGAATGACTGCAACTACATAACAACAATAGTTCTAAATAGTAGGAGCTCATTAGGTTTCTTCAAACACGCAAACCCCATAGTCACCTGCTTATTAAATTTCCTGTTCAGAACCACACTTGTCAGGTCAGTAGCATATTTGGAGGAACTGTATGATTCCTGCCCCTTGGCATGCTGATAGTCAGAAAGGCTGAAGGCAGACTCCCTGGCATTGCTGGAAGAGGTCCAGATGAGTCTTGAGGGCTTTTCGTTACCACAGAGTAAAGACTCAAGTTGACGAACCTGCAAAATAATTGTTAACACAGTAATTCAGTGTCTTGCAGTATAGCTTTACAGTTCTTAAAAGCCATGAGCTTATCTTGGCTTTCCTAATCTTGTCCAATCTTCACTGGACTAGCCAAATGCAGCTGCTGCTGCACCTGAGCTACTGCTCAGGTATAACTTCAGCCCAAGGTCCACCAGGAATATTTACAAGCAGCCACCATTCTCACACAGCTCAGTTGAGCACTTCAGAACAGAGAACTGCATATGGTTTACCTCTATCCACTAACTAAAGAAATCCTGAGGTTGTTAACCCTTGCAACAACAACCATCATTTATTGCTATTTTAAAAAAGCTTGAGACCTTTACCTTATCAGTTTGTATCTGTCAGGTCACAGCCTGCATCAGCACCTCAACCTATAGGACTGGCCCCATTTGTCAGTAGCACCTGTACACGTCCCTACCCACATCAACCACCAGACCAAGGGATCAATCTTTGTAGGCAGCCTCACCAGGATAAAGTGTCCAAAGAGGTTGGTGGCAAACACCTCCTGCAGTCCATCCCCATTAAGCCTGTCCGTCTGGGTCATTATGCCTTCTGCAGTGGTCAGCATGTGAAGCACTTTCCTGGAAGCCAAGAAGAAGAAAACATTGCTGAGAGGCATCTAGTGCTCCCCCACTTCAGTCCTTCAGAAGCATCCCCTCACCTCACAGGCTCCACATGCTCTCTAGGTTCACCTTCAAGAGCTCTATTAATCCATGAAAAACAATAGGTGGAAAAAGTTTACAGAGTATCCCAACCTCTTTATCTTCAATTGTCTCAAATACTGACTAGACCAGAGAAGGCTTGTCCCTTCTTTCACTTCATCACAGCAAAGTGCCATTAAAACTAGGGTCTTGTTCTTCAATTCCACATTCAGGTAATAAAAATCAAGCTCCAGCATGGAGCTAAGCCCTAGGGCCATGCCTAATTCAGTTAAGGAAAGCAGTCTAGCATCTACATTCAACACCTCAACAGCTATTAGACTAAACACAAATCACTTCGCTCCCTGGCTTGACTTCTCCACACTGCTTATAGAATTACAATGCTCATCCCCATAGTACTTCTAGAATAAGCATCAGCAATTAGAGTCACAGAATACAGTGATCCACACCATCACCTACTACAAAAGCCTAGAGTAGAACCAAAGGAACAGTAAGGAGACCCAGTGAGATCAAACTTCACCTCACCAATAACAGCAGTGCTTTTCACCCAACACCTAGTGGCAGGACACACAGGCTTTTGGTGAACCCTTGCCCTCCCCCTACACACAACCAGCCTCACACCAGGCATCAGAAGGAGCACTGGTTGCCTTGAAGCACCCTAGCACTTCACCTAGATGTCAAACCCACCCCACACGGAGCCAAGCATCCTACAGAGATGTCCCTGTGTCTTGCTGGGGAAGGGAGATAGGGTCTTCAGCCCTGTACTTAAGGGCACACCTTGACCATGATGATGCTGCTGCCAGCACCACACACTGCCCACAAACTGGGAACCAGACTTCCCCCAACATCTCCTACCCTGTGAGGAGTCCATGCCAGAGAGCCTTGAAGTTCACATGCGGGTTGGGCATAATCCCAGCATTGAGGTAGACAAAGTCCAGGCGCTGAAACCTGCATAGGGAAGAGTACAGGGGTGAGGGGTGGGGGATGGACAGGGGGGTCCAGTAGGATGGAGGGCAGAGTCCCGATACCTGCAGCGGAGCTCTCGGGCAACACGTAGGACGGAAGCCAGGTTACCCAGGTCCACTTCCACGGTGGAGACCTGCGCGGCGGGGTACTCGGTCAGGATGAGGTCCCGCGTGGCTTCGTTCTTCTGGCCGTTGCGGCAGGCGATACAGAGATGGATGCGGCCATCCTCCTCCAGCAGCCGCCGGCACAGCGCCAGCCCCACGCCGCTGTAAGAGCACGGTATCAGAATACAGCCCCGAGCGGGCTGCGGAGAGGCGAGGCGGGGCGGGGCGGACTCGCCCCATCCCGGCTCGCCTCAGACCTGCCCCGTTATAGTGCTATTCCCACCACTCACCTACTAGCCCCAGTCACCAGCACCACTCGCTCCATCACGGATACCTGCACCCGCCACTGCGCCCCTCCGCCTCCGTTCCGCCCTATAAGGGTCGTCCGGACGTGACGCCCCGCCCCGCCCCGCCGCTCCCGCCAATGGGTGCGCGCCAAGGGGGCGGGGACAGCAGCGCCGGTGGCGTGATGGTGGGCAGAGCGGGGGAAGGCGGGGCGCGGATGGACACGCCCCCTTCGCTTAGACACGCCCCAACAGCCGTGACGGCCACGCCTCCATTGTGCAAAGCCACGCCGAGCTGCTCGGGTCACCCCCCTCCCCTGCCGTCCCTTCTCCTGCCCTCCCCTCCCCTTCCCTTCCATGGACAGAAGTGCCACCAGGTCACTGTTTCCCCGGGGCTGCTGCGGCAGAGAGGTCTGGGCGTACGGGGTCCGCTGGAGACCTTAGGTGCAGCCCTGTTCCTGGCAGGGCCGGTGTCACAGGTGGAGCAGGGGATGGACAAGCCACCAGCCCCCAGCAGCTCCCTGTTGGTGGAGCTGCTCCCCAGGCACGCCGCTCGCTATTTAACCCATGGCCCGTCCATCCCTCATGCAGGTGCCCGGGGACAGAGCCCAGGGGCTCAGGTCAGCAGAAGCAGTGTCCATGGGGCAGATGTCCCCCTACCTGGCCCAGCGCTCCCAGCTTGCTGAGGCAGGGCTGGGAGAGTCTGTGATGCTCCCTGAGCAGGGAGAGGACACCCGAAGGCAGAGGCAGACAGGTAACAATTTCCTGGCATGAGCAAAGCCTGTCCCCACTCCTGATTCAGCCACAAAGTGTTACAGAGTAGGGCTGATGGTTGCACTCAATGATCATAGAATCATAGAATCATTCAGGTTGGAAGAGACCCTTGGGATCATCAAGTCCAGCCATCAGCCCTACTCTACAAGTTCTCCCCTACACCAGATCCCTCAACACCACATCTAATCTACTCTTAAACACAGTCAGGGAGGGTGACTCCACCACCTCCCTGGGCAGCCCATTCCACTGACTGACCACTCTCTCTGTGAAAAATTTTTTCCTAATGTCCAGCCTAACCCTACCCTGCTGCAGCTTGCAGCCATTCCCTCTTGTTCTGTCGCTCATTGCCCGTGAGAAGAGACCAGCACCAATCTCTCTACAGTGCCCTTTCAAGCAGTTGTAGAGAGTGATGAGGTCTCCCCTCAGCCTCCTCTTCCTCAAACTAAACAACCCCAGCTCCCTCAATCGATCCTCATAAGCCTTGTTCTCCAGGCCTCTCACCAGCTTTGTTGCCCTCCTCTGTACTCGCTCCAGCACCTCGATATCTCTCTTGTGCTGAGGTGCCCAGAACTGGACACAATACTCAAGGTGTGGCCTCACCAGTGCTGAGTACAGGGGGACAATCACCTCCCTACTTCTGCTGGTCACACTATTCTTTATGCAAGCCAGGATGCCATTGGCCTTCTTGGCCACCTGGGCACACTGCTGGCTCATGTTCAGCCGCCCATCGACCAGCACCCCCAGGTCCTTTTCTGCCAGGCAGCTCTCCAGCCACACTTCCCCAAGCCTGTAGTGATGCATGGGGTAAACCCAAGGGTCTCTTCCAGCCTGAACGATTCTATGGTTCTAAGCTGCTGCCGACTATGCACTCGTCAGGGGTGAGATCTCCTCTGCTGCAGCCAGCAGGACTGGGCCAGGGAGACCAGCCAACTCCCTTGCAGGGCACAGCCTCCTACCTCTGCCCTTCCCTCTCCCGGGCCCCATACCCTCCCTCAGTCCCTGCCAGTGGACACCTGAAATGGATGCTGAGCCTCAGAGCACCCTCTCTGCCACCCAAAGAGATGGGCAACCGGTGAGAGTCAACCAGCAGGTCTCTTGAGCATCCTCCCTCTATCTTTTATGCCATTACACGTGTGTACTCTCCCAAGCATCTCAGGGCATGTAGTGCAGCCCCAGAGCCCTGCAGCAGGTGGATACTGGCCAGGCTCCTGGAGGTGACCACAGAGGAGGTGAGCTGCCTCCTGAAGTGCCATAAGGAAACCATGCAACCAGATTCACGTAGCAAGTGTCTCTTCAGCGGGTTTGCCCCTATATACAGGTGCATCTACTGAATATATACATGCCTTAGCAATAGTATACTGGAAACTGTGCCACGCGTGACGATGGTGCCGAACTAATGCATACAAAAGTACGGAGGGGTCCATGTACCCTCTAAGTACAAAGTTCCTTCTGTCCAGCTGCAGGAAGGTCCTTGGGGCATGACAGGTAACCTGCCAGGGCTCCTGGGGAGCATGAGGCTTTGGCACCTGCCCAGTTTGCTCATGGAGCTGCCGGATCCGGGAGGACGGACTGGTGCCAGACTGCTGCGGGGTGCTCAAGAGGGCAGAATCCAGGCCAGGCACTTGAGCCAAGCTGCAATCCCTGGGCCAAGAGCCAGCGAGAGCCGGGGTGCCCCCTGCTCCATGCCCATGGGCTGTTGCAGGCTGGGGCATCAGGCAGAAGCCAGTGAAAACTCATCTATGTGCATTCCTCTCATGGCAGGTGAAGATGTGAGTTAACCCTGGGAGAGGACATGGAGATTTCCCCTTGGAGGTGAAACGTGCTAACCTCTTGTCACCATCTGCCACACAGCACCTGCAGGTCATCCAAAATGCATTCCATTGGCAGCTGGGCAGCTCTGGAATGGCTGCGGTCAGTGGGAGGAGGTGCCCTCGGTATGCCTCTTACCAGGGCTGGCATGTCTGCTCCTCCTTGGCTGACACTGAGGAGCCGTGGCTGAGCACCCTGCCCACTCCAGTACCTGGGCAAGGAGCTGGAACTCTCCCTGTGCAACTGAGGTCTGGCCAGCAGGGGCAGGGGCTCCCTGCCCCTCCATGTGGCATGTCCAAAGGCCATAACGTCCAGAGAGTTTCTGTTTTCACCCTGTAATTGTATAGCCTGCTGTGAGCTGGTGGCAACTCCCAGCTGCTCTTCAAGCAGGTATTGGCTGCAGGATGATCTCTACTCCAGCAGGCACATACCCAGGCACGTCTCTTCCCCAGGCAACCACCCTGCACAGGGGCCAGGAGCTTCCTCATGGAGAAAGTCCAGCTGATGTTCTTCCCTTCCAGCTTGGGGAGAGAAGCCACTCTCTGTCCCAGTCATCATCACCAATAACACGGTGCATCAATAAATAACCCTCATCTCAGCCCACGTTGCTCCTCAGCTTGGGTCAGCAAGCGAGCAGGAGGTCCGAGTCATCCCACGCTGTGGCTCTCCTTGCTGCCCTTGGAGTTTTCCTCTGAGGCTTCACTGTACAATGAAAACAAGACCAGCTGCCTGGGTTTTATTGCTAAGTCCGAGTGAAGTGGCTTTGGTTTGCATGTGGGGCTCCTCTGGGGATGGGGAGGGATGGGGATGAGGAGGGGGGGGAGCAAAGGGTCATTCTTCACTGGCTGACTCTTGGAGAAGGCGGTGGATGTCCTGGAAGGAGGGACGATCTTTAGTGTCCCGTCTCCAGCAGCTGAGCATTAGCTTATAGACTGAGTCAGGGCAAAGTGCAGGCTGGGGAAGGTAGGTCTTCAAAACAAAAGGCAAAGATGACAAAGGGAGAGAGTTACTGGCATGGAAATGAAAAGCTGAACTGTTCCAGGGAAGCTCCTTTTCTCCATGCACTAGGCCAGGGAGCTGTGCTGCTGTGTATTCAGGGGCAAGGGGACACCCAGACGGCACAGTGAGAGGGCACCTGCTTATGTCTCCCAGCCGGGACAGATACCGGAGCAGAGTCAGTGGGCAAGCAGAGCCTTGGCCTATGTAAAGTACAGGGCTTGCTGTACTTTACATAGTACTGTACTTGCCAGGCCCTTTACCAGGACTCCATTCCAGAGGATTTCCCATAACTCCCCCATAGCCAAGCTAAGCTCCCTATCTGGACATCTTAAAGTCATTCCCCAAGTCCCCAGTGTCCCAGGTGCACTGCTGCCTGTCCCATCCCATCCCATCCCATCCCATCCCATCCCATCCCTACCTGCCGGCCTTGGTCCCGGAAAAACTCGCCGGTGTTTTCAATGACCTGCTCATCGGACAGCTGGGAGTAGGGCTGCTCCCGGCAGAGTGTGAAGGTCTCCCACAGTGTCACGCCGAACGCCCACACGTCACTGGCCGTTGTGAACTTACCCTGGCCAGAGGGAGCAGAGCAGGGTCAGGCATGGGCATTACCCCATCCTGCTCCATAAGCACCCTATATGCCTAGGGTTCAAAACCACTTTCTGAATGCATCAGCTTTGAAATCTGGGCCCAGAGAGGGGTTCAGTCCTGCAGACCTGGTCTCTGCCCAGGGCCAGAGCCTGGTGAGCTCTGGGTCCAGTTTGCAGTGACTGCTATGAAAACTGGGGCTTGGTAAAGACCCAGCTCCCTGCAAAAGTAAAAAGTAACCCTGCTCCTTCTTCTGGGTCTGACCATGGCCAGAAGAAAACATCAAGTGTCCTGTTCAAAGGCTGGGCACCAGGACACCAAAGATCACTGCAGTCCCCCTCCCATCCCACTTTGAAAAGCTGCTACCACTCCTGCTTTCTGCATGCTTCACCCTGAAGCTGGGTTCCAGGGAAAAGAGGTTTCCCCATCCCTTCTGTACCATCCAACCCAAGGAAAAGAGGCTGTGAGCAGCTCCAGGGCCATTTCAGTGGCCATCAAAGGAACTCAGCCCCCTGCATACCAATAGGATGCTCTCCCAGGACATCCAGCGGATGGGGAGCACTGCCCGCCCCTGGATGCGGTAGTAGTCCCCACTGTAGAGATTCCTGCTCATGCCAAAATCAGCTATCTTGATGGTGTACTGCTTCCCCACCAGGCAGTTGCGTGTGGCCAGGTCTCGGTGCACGAAGTTGAGGGAGGAGAGGTACTTCATGCCAGAGGCAATCTGGGTGGCCATGAACCGCAGGTCACTGTAGCTACCAGGGAAAGGAACAAGGGAGGAACTGAGGTGACAGGAAGGACAGCAGACAGGTAGTACATGGCCCTGAGAGGAGCACCCCATTAGCCAAGCAGGGAGCCTGGACCAGGCAGCCCTGCCTGACCCTGGCTGTCCCAGGTGGTGATACCTGATGGTGGGCATATTGCCATCAGGGGAGCTGCCTGCTTGCTGGCGGGACAGGAACTGGTTGAGGTCTCCGTTCTCCATGTACTCAGTGATCATGCACAGCGGGTCGTCTGTGATGCACACTGCCAGCAACCGGATGATGTTGGGGTCTTTCAACCGTGACATGATCTTGATTTCCTTCAGAAAATCATTCCTTTCCAGAACAGAAACCACACAGATCGTATAGACAGACCCAGAGGGGCACAGAGCAGTTGAGCATGTCACCTGCCCACCCAAGCCTCATAGAGGATCTGTGGGTCCCCTCTCCTGGGACTGGGGGCCATGAAGGGGAGCGCAGTGTTGATATCCATACACAGCTGCAAGGTGGACTCAATAGTTAGATAGGCCGCTGGGGAGCTGGTTAGGACCAGGAAGAACCAACAATCCTGAACTGCGTTAACCCAGCATTCCCAGACAACTCAGACATGTGGCCCTCACAGCTGCATTGAGCAGCTGGCCACTACTCTTCTGAAGAGAACTCTATGTGGGGGTGGCAATAGTGGGGTGTGTGTACCCCCTGGTCCTGTACCTGGCATTCTTGTTGGCATCTGCTCGCAGCATCTTCACAGCCACCAGCACGGGGTTGTTGGAGCTAGTGTCCAAGCCCTCCAGGGAAAAGTCCTTGCCTGTGAACTTCTCCATCCCCTCTACTTCGCAGAGATGAACCTGGAAGGGGGCAAGGGGCAGACATTGCTTCCACCAGCTGACAGCCTCCCCTGGCCCCTGCAAACTGGAAAGAGCCTTAGAATCACAGAATTATTTGGGCTGGAAGGGACCTTAAAGATCATCTAGTTCCAACCCCACTGTCATGGGCAGGGACACCTTAAACCAGACCGGGTTGCTCAAAGCCCCATCCAAGCTGGCCTTGAACACCTCCAGGGACAGGTCATCTACAATTTCTCTGAGAAACCCATTCTAGAGTCTCGCCACTCCCAGAGTAAAGAATTTATTCCTAATATCCAGTCTAAATCTACCCTCTTTCAGTTTAAAACCATTACCCTTCAACCTATCTCTACACTCTTAGAAAGAGTCACTCCCCATCTTTCCTGTAGGCCCCTTCAGGTACCGGAAGGCTGTTGTTAGGTCTCCCTGGAGCCTTCTCTTCTCCAGGCTGAACAACCCCAACTCTCTCAGCCTGTCATCATAGGAGAGGTGCTCCAACTCTCTGATCACCTTTGTGGCCCTCTTCTGGATTTGCTCCAAGAGGTGCATGCCCTTCTCATGCTGGGGGACCCAGAGCTGGACACAGTACTCCAGGTGGGGTTTCTCCAAAGTGGAATAGAGGGGCAGAATCACTTCACTCAACCTGCTGGCCACACTTGTTTTAATGTAACTCAGGATGCGATTGGCTTTCTGGGCTGCCAGTGTGCTTTGTCGGTTTGTGTTTAACTGTCCATCCACCAGCATCCCCCAAGTCCTTCTCCTCAGGGCTACTCTCAATCCATTCTCTGCCCAGCCTACATTTGCACTTGGGATTGCTCCAACCCATGTGCAGGACCTTGCACTTGGCCTTGTTGAACTTCATGAGGTTTGCACAGGCCCACCTCTCAAGCCTGTCCATGTCTCCCTGGATGGCATCCATTCCCTCCAGCATGTCGACCGCATCACACAGCTTAGCATCATCAGCAAACTTGCTGAGGGTACACTCAATGTCACTATGTCACTGACAAAGATGTTAAACAGCACTGCTCTCGGTACCGGCCTCTGAGGAACACCACTCATCACTGGTCTGCACTTGGACATTGAGCTGTTGACTGCAACTCTTTGAGTGTGACCATCCAGCCAATTCCTTCATTCAATGAGTGATCCATCCATCAAATCAACGTCTC
>VZTM01036441.1:96499-121286 GCA_013400555.1 Jacana jacana
CCCCATCCCTTCTGTACCATCCAACCCAAGGAAAAGAGGCTGTGAGCAGCTCCAGGGCCATTTCAGTGGCCATCAAAGGAACTCAGCCCCCTGCATACCAATAGGATGCTCTCCCAGGACATCCAGCGGATGGGGAGCACTGCCCGCCCCTGGATGCGGTAGTAGTCCCCACTGTAGAGATTCCTGCTCATGCCAAAATCAGCTATCTTGATGGTGTACTGCTTCCCCACCAGGCAGTTGCGTGTGGCCAGGTCTCGGTGCACGAAGTTGAGGGAGGAGAGGTACTTCATGCCAGAGGCAATCTGGGTGGCCATGAACCGCAGGTCACTGTAGCTACCAGGGAAAGGAACAAGGGAGGAACTGAGGTGACAGGAAGGACAGCAGACAGGTAGTACATGGCCCTGAGAGGAGCACCCCATTAGCCAAGCAGGGAGCCTGGACCAGGCAGCCCTGCCTGACCCTGGCTGTCCCAGGTGGTGATACCTGATGGTGGGCATATTGCCATCAGGGGAGCTGCCTGCTTGCTGGCGGGACAGGAACTGGTTGAGGTCTCCGTTCTCCATGTACTCAGTGATCATGCACAGCGGGTCGTCTGTGATGCACACTGCCAGCAACCGGATGATGTTGGGGTCTTTCAACCGTGACATGATCTTGATTTCCTTCAGAAAATCATTCCTTTCCAGAACAGAAACCACACAGATCGTATAGACAGACCCAGAGGGGCACAGAGCAGTTGAGCATGTCACCTGCCCACCCAAGCCTCATAGAGGATCTGTGGGTCCCCTCTCCTGGGACTGGGGGCCATGAAGGGGAGCTCAGTGTTGATATCCATACACAGCTGCAAGGTGGACTCAATAGTTAGATAGGCCGCTGGGGAGCTGGTTAGGACCAGGAAGAACCAACAATCCTGAACTGCGTTAACCCAGCATTCCCAGACAACTCAGACATGTGGCCCTCACAGCTGCATTGAGCAGCTGGCCACTACTCTTCTGAAGAGAACTCTATGTGGGGGTGGCAATAGTGGGGTGTGTGTACCCCCTGGTCCTGTACCTGGCATTCTTGTTGGCATCTGCTCGCAGCATCTTCACAGCCACCAGCACGGGGTTGTTGGAGCTAGTGTCCAAGCCCTCCAGGGAAAAGTCCTTGCCTGTGAACTTCTCCATCCCCTCTACTTCGCAGAGATGAACCTGGAAGGGGGCAAGGGGCAGACATTGCTTCCACCAGCTGACAGCCTCCCCTGGCCCCTGCAAACTGGAAAGAGCCTTAGAATCACAGAATTATTTGGGCTGGAAGGGACCTTAAAGATCATCTAGTTCCAACCCCACTGTCATGGGCAGGGACACCTTAAACCAGACCGGGTTGCTCAAAGCCCCATCCAAGCTGGCCTTGAACACCTCCAGGGACAGGTCATCTACAATTTCTCTGAGAAACCCATTCTAGAGTCTCGCCACTCCCAGAGTAAAGAATTTATTCCTAATATCCAGTCTAAATCTACCCTCTTTCAGTTTAAAACCATTACCCTTCAACCTATCTCTACACTCTTAGAAAGAGTCACTCCCCATCTTTCCTGTAGGCCCCTTCAGGTACCGGAAGGCTGTTGTTAGGTCTCCCTGGAGCCTTCTCTTCTCCAGGCTGAACAACCCCAACTCTCTCAGCCTGTCATCATAGGAGAGGTGCTCCAACTCTCTGATCACCTTTGTGGCCCTCTTCTGGATTTGCTCCAAAAGGTGCATGCCCTTCTCATGCTGGGGGACCCAGAGCTGGACACAGTACTCCAGGTGGGGTTTCTCCAAAGTGGAATAGAGGGGCAGAATCACTTCACTCAACCTGCTGGCCACACTTGTTTTAATGTAACTCAGGATGCAATTGGCTTTCTGGGCTGCCAGTGTGCTTTGTCGGTTTGTGTTTAACTGTCCATCCACCAGCATCCCCCAAGTCCTTCTCCTCAGGGCTACTCTCAATCCATTCTCTGCCCAGCCTACATTTGCACTTGGGATTGCTCCGACCCATGTGCAGGACCTTGCACTTGGCCTTGTTGAACTTCATGAGGTTTGCACAGGCCCACCTCTCAAGCCTGTCCATGTCTCCCTGGATGGCATCCATTCCCTCCAGCATGTTGACCGCATCACACAGCTTAGCATCATCAGCAAACTTGCTGAGGGTACACTCAATGTCACTATGTCACTGACAAAGATGTTAAACAGCACTGCTCTCGGTACCGGCCTCTGAGGAACACCACTCATCACTGGTCTGCACTTGGACATTGAGCTGTTAACTGCAACTCTTTGAGTGTGACCATCCAGCCAATTCCTTCATTCAATGAGTGATCCATCCATCAAATCAACGTCTCTCCAATTTAGAGCCACAGATGTAATGCAGGATAGTGTCAAATGCTTTGCACAAGTCCACATAGATGATGTCAGTTGCTCTTCCCTTACCCACCAAAGTAGTAGAAGGCCACCTTCAGGATGGTTCTTCATTCTCTCAGTCCCTGCCTTTGCCTTCTGCGACTTGGGCAGTGTGGGTAGAGCACTTGCTGGTGAACAGAGGCAAAAAAGTCATTGAGCACCTCAGTGTTCTCCATATCCCAGGTAACCACGTCTCCTGTTTCCTTCCAGAGAGGGCCCACATTTTCCCTAGTCTTCCTTTTATCAGTGATGGACTTGTAGAAGCTTTTTTGGTTGCCCTTGATGTCCCTGGACAGATTTTATTCTATCAGTGCTTTAGCTTTCCTAATCTGATCGCTGGCTGCTTGGACAATTTCCCTATATACCTCCCAGGCTACCTGTCCTTTCTTCCAGGCTTTTCGTGTTTGAGTTTGTCCAGGAGCTCCTTGTTCATCCATGTAGGCCTCCTGGCTTTTTTGCCTGACTTCCTCTTTGCTGGGATGCATTGCTGATGAGCTTGGAGGAAGTGATCCTTGAATATTAATCAGCTTTCCTGGACCCTCCTTCTCTCCAGAGCTTTATCCCATGGTACTCTACCAAGCAGAGATCCAAAGAGGCCAAAGTTTGCTCTTCTGAAGTCCAGGGTAGTGAGTTTGCTGTGCTCTCTCCTCACTGCTCTAAGGATCTTGAATTCCACCATTTCATGGTCACTGCAGTCAAGGCTGCTCTTGAGCTTCATATTCCCCACTAGCCCCTCCTTGTTGGTAAGAACAAGATCCAGCATAGCACCTCTCCTCATTGGCCCCTCTATCACTTGGAAAATGAAGTTATCATCAACTCATTTCAGGAACCTCCTGGATTGCTTACACCATTCTGTGTTGTCTCTCCAACAGATATCAGGGAGGTTGGAGTCCCCCATGAGGACCAGGATTTGTGAATGTGAGGCTGCTCCTATCAGTCTGTAGAGGGCCTCATCCATTCAGTCTTCCTGGAGGGTCCCTCACTGTAACTTCACTTATCCCTGCCCTCCCTTTAATTCTGACCCATAAACTCTCAGTCACCTCCTCATCCATCCCCAGGCAGAGCTCCATGTGCTCCAGCTGGTCATTGACATAGAGGGCGACACCCCCTCTTTTTCTCCCCTGCCTGTCCTTCCTGAAAAGCCCTTCCAACACTCCAGTCATAGAAGCCAACAAGGTCATGGCCCTGCAGGACCGTACACTTCTCTTACTCCTCTTCTTCATTCTCCATGCTACGTGCATTTCCATAGAGGCACTTAAGTTGGGCACCAGATCAAGCTGACTTACTGGCTGGAGTGGCTGGTGTTCTTTTGTGCTGCACTCCAGGTGCTCTCCTGCTGACCTGCAAGCCTTCTCCAGGTTCTGGGTGTCTATTGTTGCCACTGGCATCAAACTGATAGGAGTGGGATGGACTGAGGTTCCCCTCCCCTGGTTACTTTAGTTTAAAGCCCTCTTTGTGAGCTTGGCAAGCATTAGACTGAAGATGCTGATGGACCCCATCAACTCCCAGTAGCAGACTTTCTCAAATTGAGTTGTATGGTCTAGGTAGCCAAATGCCAGGCTGCAGCACCAGACCTATAGCCATTTGTTGACTCACCAGATTCAGCTGGTCCCTCCAAACCCCTTTTCTTTGACCAAGAGGATTGAAGAAAAAAATAGATTGATGAAAAAAAATAGCTTTGCCTGCTTGGAGCAGGACTAGCTCCCACTTACCTCCCCAAACTGGCCTTCTCCCAGCTTCTCCTTGAAGGTCAGTAGCTTCCTGGGGAACTCTTCAACAGCCACATCTTTGCCAGAGAGCAGGTCCATGGTGAGGGCTGGAACTGAGTAGGTGTTGCCACCCGTCACACCCTGCAGGTTCACGATGTCGGCCTCGGCGTAGTGGGGGACGCCCTCAGGGACACTGGCCTGGGATGGCTTCACAAGGCCACTGCAGCCTGTGGGAGGACAGTAGGGCAGCCCTGCCTGTGTGTCTTGTCCTATACCCACTGCTCCCTCATGCCTGCTCACACTCCAGTCATCAGCTTCTCCATCCCCATCTTCCCCAGAGCCCCCACGCTGCCCAGCACGGCTGGGCTCTTGCAGATATTGCAGGCTCCTCTGCTCCTTCCCCATCACCAACAAATGCACCAATCCAACCCAAGCACCAGATGAACAGGAATCAGTGCCCAACCTCCAGATCACCAAGGAATAGATGCCAGAGCATCCCAAAGATAGTGGTGGAGCCACAGCTCAACCTGGTGGTGAACACCCGTGATGGCTCTCAGCCACAGGCTTTGTGTGACTTCAGAGTAGGATGCGTGGAAGCTTGTGTGACCTCCTCCCCACTCTTCTGTGCCAAAATGTTTTGAAATTGGCCAAAAGCAGGGTCTGGGGAGAGGGGGCTGCAATAGGCTCTATGCCTGGTAGGTGACTCTAAACACGCAGAGTTTCCCAGCTCTCACCTGTGTCCTCCTCCCCTGGGGTAAACTCAGGCAGCTTGCGGATCAGACGAGAGGGCTCCTGGTAGTCAGGTCCTAGGGGGAATATGCGGTCATAGGTGGAGCTGGACTCCTGCTCACTGGAGGAAGAGGAGCGGTTGTGGTTGAACATGCTGGATTCGCTGGGCAGGGAGAGGCTGACAGTCATTTCATCATCCAGCATCCTCCGCGAAGCCTGTGAGACGGGGGAAGGGAGGAGGCAGCTGGGACAGGGGGTCCCACAGCACCAGCAAGATTGGGTCTCCTGCACTCCATGGCACTATGGCCATGCCCGTCTCCAAGCTCTCCTCTCTGGTGCACTGTCCCAGGGCTGTGTTACCGACCTGGGGATGATGTTTGTCCTCATGTCCCCCCCTTCTATTCTCTGCCTCTATGGAGAAGAGTTTGGCTCCATCACCTCTGTGACTGCCCTTGGTCAGTGAGATCTCTTCAGGCTCCTCTTCCCCAGCCCAGTTTTAGGTCAGAGGAATGGACAAGCAGGGAGGTCCCAACGTCACTACCCTGCTCAGCTAAATCCCTTTGGAGATGAGTACAAATCACAACATTCCCAAGGAGGGGAAGGGAGCATCAGCCCCCTCATGCAATCTGCTTTCCCCATACTGAGGTCCCAGAAGACCCTGCCTAGGATGAGCTCAGTGCCCTGAGGCACCTCTCCTATCACCCTGCACTTGCCCACCTTCTCCAGCATCTTCTGCCAGAACTGCCGCCACAGTATGATGACAATGATGGCCACCAGAATGAAGATGATTGCCACCAGGCACCCGATCAGAATACGCGTGTTGCTGTCATCTACCTTGAGTGTGGGATCTAGCAGGAGAAGGGAACAGCAAGAGCAAGTCACTCTGGGGCATGAGGAGACCCCCAGCCCCTTTCCTCCATCAGATAGGGCAGAGTCTCCCAGAGGATCTCCCCACCCAGCTCTGGGTGACATACTTTTTGATGCCTTACCATAAGTGGTGGGGGCCACGGGCACCTCAGGGGGAGCCACTGAGTTGTTGTACATGGCTGCATCTGGCAAGGAAGAAGAGGAGAACATCAGGATGGGTGGTGTGGATGCCCCACAGTCCCACTCCCTCCTTGAAACACCCCTCAAGGCACCTCCAGGTGCCTCACGGTGGCAGGTACCTGACTGGAAGGTGATCTCACTGAACATCATCCAGGTGTCGGCAAAGTAGTATTGGCACTTGATGGCACTGGCCATGCGGTGGAGCAGGGGCACGGTGACAAAGCGGGCACTGGGGTTCACGTCATCCAGCACCAGTACTGAGGAGACGGCACTGGGCTCCCACTCACTGGTGTCGGAGCGGAAGTAGCACTGCACCTCCTTGAAGATCTTCACCCCTTTGGCAAACATGTTGTTGCAGTGGACCTGTGGGGTCAGCCTGTCAGCTCAGCCACGGTAGGGATGGGGATGGGGGACAGGGTAGGGTGGTGTGCAGACCTTCATGGCGGTAAAGTTCCTGATGCGGTCAAACTCAAAGGTGATCTCCACGTAGCCACCAGCGGTGCTCTCATTGCGCCAGCCAACATAGTCATAGCCCGGCCAGACGTGGTACTCGTGGGTCTGCATGAAGTCATCCAGCCCTGACACCCCATCCGTCAGCTGGCCCAGGCCCTCTGTCATGCTGCCACGTGCAAGGGCGGAAAGGGAGTGTGACTCTCGCTGACCCCACAAACCTGCTACCACCCAGCACCACCCCCCAGCAGCTCCTTGCAGCCCCTAGAAAATTCAGGATAGGCTTTTGTTCTTCTTGATGTCCTCTCTGAAAAAGGCTGTGAGATACTGAAGTGCAATGCAGTTAGCATAAATCCAAAAGAAGGGCTGGGGGTTCTTTGCCCATCACTCTGTCTCCATCACAACATGCAGCCTCCCAGAGCTGGCCATGTAGCCACTGCTTCAGGGACACCCCAAGTATTTGCTCTGCTGTGGATCAGCAAATGCAGGGAAGAAACACCCCCATCCTCTCCTGCCCAGCACATCATGCATAAGTGCATAAATCTGTAGGGTCCTCACCTGTACCCAAATGCCCCATCGTACACCGAGTCGTTCAGGTAGATGACGGTGCCTCCAGGAAGGACGAGCTGCTGCCCAGCTGGCGCATTGTAGGACACCAGCCCATCTGCAGGGAGAGGAAGGTGAGCAGCTGCCCGTGCCAGACACCCCCTCTGCTGGTGGCCCCAGTGGGACAGGCAGCCCCCAGTGGGATGGACATTCCCCTGGCCATGCACTGGGGACACTGGGAAGGGCACAGGACCACACCACCCACCCAGCCAGACACAGCCGTACAGCTCCACACGCAGGCAGACGTTCATGGAGTGGTCAGTGACAGGGATGAAGCGAACAAAGCGTGCAATGAGGGGCGGCTCCAGGTCCTTGAGGACGATGTCGTAAGGGTTGGTGTTTCCATCCAGCACCTGGGAAGAGACAAGCATGGTGGGGACAGGCAGACACAGACCCTCACCTGCCACCCATTACAGCCCCCACCTCCTTCCTCACCTGCTTCCCATGCCGATTTCTCCAGGAGATCCATCGAGTGCCATCCCGGCTGTAGTTGATCTTATACATGGGGGCAAACTCATTGCCATGGCCTCCAGCATGCCGCCCCTGGGTGCCCACCAGTGTGATGAAGTGGAGTGCATGCAAGTCGATCTGCAGAAACTCTTTCAGGTCATCAGGCTCCACTGGGATCTCAGGGCACCAGGCACCATCGCCATCCTCCGAGTCCAATCTGAGAAACCAGAGTAGAGAAGACATTTGTAGGTGACCAAAGCTGGCCTCATGCCCGCCTCATGCCCACCTCCTGCCACTCTGTGGCAGCCCAGACCCTGCTGTGGCTGTCACAGGAGGGTGCCCATTTCCACCCTGCTAGCTGTCCCTGCACTCACCGTCCGTACTTGGCGGCTGTGGACTCAGACCACTGACTGGAGGCCGAGATGTCCTCATCAGGAATGTGCCCACCTGACATTCCCAAGGGGTACCGGCACACTGCTGCAACGAGATCAGCAAGGCACTGAGCAGGCATTCCCTCTCCCCTCCCCAGCTGAGATTCATGCAGAAATGCAGCACGGATGGGGCACATCCACAGTGGTGGATGGGCAGCGTGGGGGCTCTGGGGAAGATGGGGATGGAGAAGCTGATGACTAGAGTGTGAGCAGGCACGAGGGAGCAGCGGGTACAGGACAAGACCATCCCTGCAGCCCAAGCAGCTCAGATAGCACTGCTCTCCATCCCTCTGATTTATAGAGGGATGAAGAAGCATGGTGAGACAGTCCTGCACAGACAGGCACCTGCCTGGGCAAATGGAGCCACTGGTCAGAAGCAGATACCAGCCCAGCCCAAAGCAAAGTCAGGGCATGGGGAAGCAGCGCCCCAAGTGCTTGCTGGAGACACCTAGTCCCTGTCCCTGGGACATCCCTTCAGTCTTGCTGGCAAACATTTCAGCTGCGGTGGAGGGGAAGCCCATGGGCTGGCACTGCTGTCCCCACACTCCTCATTCTGGGGGCATTCCAGAGGCNCCCACCTGACATTCCCAAGGGGTACCGGCACACTGCTGCAACGAGATCAGCAAGGCACTGAGCAGGCATTCCCTCTCCCCTCCCCAGCTGAGATTCATGCAGAAATGCAGCACGGATGGGGCACATCCACAGTGGTGGATGGGCAGCGTGGGGGCTCTAGGGAAGATGGGGATGGAGAAGCTGATGACTGGAGTGTGAGTAGGCACGAGGGAGCAGCGGGTACAGGACAAGACCATCCCTGCAGCCCAAGCAGCTCAGATAGCACTGCTCTCTATCCCTCTGATTTATAGAGAAGCTATGGATGAAGAAGCATGGTGAGACAGTCCTGCACAGACAGGCACCTGCCTAGGCAAATGGAGCCACTGGTCAAAAGCAGATACCAGCCCAGCTCAAAGCAAAGTCAGGGCATGGGGAAGCAGCGCCCCAAGTGCTTGCTGGAGACACCTAGTCCCTGTCCCTGGGACATCCCTTCAGTCTTGCTGGCAAACATTTCAGCTGCGGTGGAGGGGAAGCCCATGGGCTGGCACTGCTGTCCCCACACTCCTCATTCTGGGGGCATTCCAGAGGCTGCTCACTCAAAAAAACAACCCACAGCAACTTGTTCTCACCTGTGCCATCCCACTGCTCCCCCCACCTGCCTGTGGAAACAAGTGACAACGGTGGGTGCTCGCCCCCCACCCTCACTGGCCCTGTGGCTCCCATTGCCAGCCCTGCTCCAGCCCTGGCCGTGAGTGGAAAAGTACTAAGGGTGGCATGTGGGCTGCATCCCCGAGTGGCAGACGGCTTCCCCAGCACTGCATCCACGCTGCTTCCCAGGAGTTATTTTTTCACACCCTGCTGCCAAGAGAGCTGCTGAAAGGCCAGCTTGTTTGGCCGTGTTTACTGTCTGGCCGCCGGCTCCAGCCCGCAGCGCTCCCTCCGCACACCACCCCGAGCAAACACCCGCACCAAGGTGGCAGGGCCCAGGCAAGGATGCAGTCCTGAGGCCACCTCCTGCCCCCAAGGCCTCCAGCTCACCCGGTGCTGTGATGGCAAGGAGCCTGCATCCCAGCACATGGTGCTGCCCAACAGCCGTTTCCCATCCCTGGGGCCCTGTGCACAGGGACCACCTCCTGCATGGGACAGAAGGATGGGCACATGAACATTGGCGCAGTGGGGAGCATCTCTTCTTGTCTCCAGCTCTCTCACTTGTGATGCTCTGCAGGGTGCAACTCCCATTGAATTCCCATTTAACTCTTCCTGAACATGGAGTCACCCCAGCTCCTTTGCCCTAGCTGATAACCACCTTGGCCACTCAAAACCAACACTTCGAGCCCTGGATGGCTGCAGAAGAAACAGGATGGCTTCCCTAAGCACCACACAACCTTCAGGGAAGACCCTGCAAACTCTTCCCACGGATGGAAAGAGACTTTGAAGGGACTTGTTACAGGGATGCCCTGGGGAAAGCCTGAGATGCTGAAGGAGCCTGGGCTCTGTGTCCATCCCTACAACACAGGAGGGGGCTGAGCCCTGTGGAAACAACCATTTAAACACATTTCTCTCACTGACGTCCGGTGCAGTGTTGTGGTTTCTGAGCAGAAGCCAGGCACCTAGTCAAGATGCTTTACTAAAGCCAACCTTGGTTTTCTGTGAAACCACCAAAGAAAGCACATCCCAGCAGCAGCAAACAATACCCCAGTGCCTCAGCCTCAAAACTGAACAGGCTCAATGAGCCCCTGTGGAGAAGAGTCCCACTCAGAGCCCAGGGCTCTGGCTGCAGTGCTTTGCCCACACCCCAGTGCCAGCCCACCAGTAGCAGGAGAGACAGCCGTGGCACACGGAGGATGCTTTTCAGATCACTAGCAGTGGCCAAAATGCATGCAGTACAGCAAAATGCCCGGGCAGGCTTGAGCTTGGAGGCACATCACACATTGCTTCTAGAGCTGGGAAAGGCCTGGAGATGGTGGACATGATGTGAGCCCAAGTTTGGATGTCCTGGCAGGAGCACAGCTCAGGAAAACACATCTCATGACTCTTGCAGTCACCTGGTCTCCATCTCACTTACCTGGGTTGACCTGGGCTCTTACAGCCCAGAGAACTTCCAGCAGCAGCAGCAGGGCTGGTCTAGGGGTGGCTGGCATGTCGGCCGTCCTGCAGAAAGAGAACCAGGACTCATCATGCTGAGGCAGCTGAGCCACACAGAAATGTCAGCCCTGCTTGGAGCGGCCAGCTGAAGACTGTCCCTGCATGAGGCCATGTGTTCCCCACCTTAACCTCAGAGGAGAAGTAGAGTCCCAAGCCTTCATATCTGCAATGGTGATCAAATGCATAGTAGTGTCTCATCCCCTCTGCCATCACCCCACGGTGCTACAGCATCATGGTGCGATACCAATGCAGCCCCAGCACAGGCAAGTAATGCGGCCCTGCCACATCCCTGGAGCCAGCCACATGAAATGGTCAGCGGACCCACACAAACCTCCCAGGCCACTGCCTGGGGCCGGCGCCATCCGACTCCACCAACGGGCAGAAAGGCTCTAGCTGGGCCACTCACCCTTGGATGGCTTTGAAAGCAAGATGTTGCACAACCCTGACATATAACAAAATAATAGCACATTGCAACATGCGGTTTCCCTGCCTTCTGGCTTGTGAGAGATAATATCAGATAATCGCCTGAGATTTACAGTGGTTTTGTGACAGTTCTCTATGGCAGAGTGGATCTTGGGGACAGGCTGAGAGAGTTGGGGTTGTTCAGACTGGAGAAGAGAAGGCTCTAAGGAGACCTTATAGCGGCCTTCAAGTACCTGAAGGGGCCTACAGGAGAGATGAGGAAGAACTCTTGATCAGGAAATGTAGCATTTGGCCAAGATGTGTTGGTTTCAAATTGGAAGACAGTATATTTAGATTAGATATCAAGAAGAAATTCTTTACTGGGAGGGTGATGAGGCACTGGAACAGGTTGCCCAGAGAAGTTGTGGATACCCTATCCCTGGAAATGTTCGAGGTCAAGCTGGATGGGTCTATAAGCAACCTGCTCTAGTGGGAGGTGTCCCTGCCCATGGCAATGGGGCTGGAACCAGATGATCTTTAAGGTCCCTTCCAACCCAAACCATTCTATGATTGTTTGATGTGGGTGATATGGAAACATGTGACAGAGGGTATGGGAGCCAGTGTGCACCCGCTGCCTCTAGGGGTGTGTCAGATGGGGCTGGAGAGTCCTAGGGTCCTGGCAATGGGGCTTGGGCTGGCCAGTACTGGTAGGTCACAGAATCACAGAATATCAGGGATTGGAAGGGACCTCAAAAGATCATCTAGTCCAATCCAGGGTGAAGCTCACAGTACAAAGGGATCTCTCCCATGCCCTAGCCCTTGGACATGCTTGGCCTCCAAGTCAGCGCTACCACCAGACACTTTTCAGGGCAGCAGCCATTGCCCTGGTTCTGGCCAACCTGCAGCTGCCAAGAACCCCCAGTGCCCAAAAAGCTCCTGCTGTGCCCAGGCACCTCTGGGGAACCACCACAGGGCATGGCACAATGCATAGTGATGCAGCAAGGACACCCCAAAACATCACCAGCCCTGGCTCAGGACCCCTGGGCTCCACCTCTCCTTATTTGGGCAAGAGGACATTTGTCCTGGGACAGCACTTCATACATGTACTGGATGAGATTACTCCTCTTTTTATTCAGAAAAGGCCAATTTAATCTAGTTTACATGTACATTAACCTTTGCAGGAACAACTTACTAACCTGAGGGTGAAAGGGACCATAACTCCTGGCCAAAAAGGGACCTCGTTGCACTTGAGTGGGGGTTAAATCCCAGCAGAGTCCCACATACCAGGGATGTCTGGCCTGGTCTAGGTCCCTGAACTCCCCCAACACCAGTGACCCCACAGATGGGTGCCTGGTTGTGTTCCTGCACCCATCCCACTTAGGGACCTGCAGCTTTTTCCCCACCACTAAGAGAAAGCCCAAACCCACTCTGATCCAGCTGCCATGTGGCAGATGTCCTCATCCTGTAAAGCCCAGCTTGGAGGTGCTGGATATGTCCCTGCTTGCTGGCAAAATGGGGGCTTGGCATGGCAGGAATGAGGCAGGCTTGCCATCACCATGCCAGCACCCAAGGGGACTGTAGAGCCCCCAAGAGGATTGCGACCCACACCCCACTAGAGGCTCTCTGCACCCAGTGGTGCGCTGCTGCGTTCCCCAGGGATCTCTTCTAAACACCACTGTACCATGAGCTTCTTTACAAATAAACACCAAGACTTCAGGAGATTTTTTTTGCCCTTTTGTTTTGGGGTTTGTTTTATTTGGTTGGTTGGTTTGGTTTGGTTTTTTGTGGTTATTTTGTTGTTGGTTTTGGTTGTTTTTTTTTGTTAAACACATATCTGGTCACTTTTTTTTCCATTGCCAGCTAGGAAAGTTTAGATGCAAGTCACTCAGCTGCAACTGGGAATTTCAACTGCATCACTAAGAGGGGGGGGGCATGAGGCTCCTATGTCTGTTGATGGCCAGTTCCCCCAACATTAAAATCTCAATTTCCTTCTGCATTCCAAAAAACATCCAGGGATATTTTCTCCCACTATTCTTTCAGGCTGAGTAAACTCTTTAAGCATCAGGATACCAGATGCCGTAACGTCCCACAGGGAATGCATTTACATTTAGACTAATACAGGGAAATTATGTCCCCACAGCCACTGTGAAGTCCTTGTTGCTCCTTGGGGGAGCGGGGCTGGGGGACAGCAGGAAGACAATGACTCAGGCAGTGAGGCTGGGGGCTAAGGGACGCGTGGTCAAACTGGCCAAGCAGTATTGGCAAGCCAGCTGGAAATCATTTTTTTTGTTCCACCAGCCCTGCAAAAGGGGTGGCTTTGCAACATTTTGTCTGAAAATGTTTGCAGAGAATTTTCAATCACTGGAAATTTTTAGTGCAGAGTTGTTGGAGCTCCTCTCTGGCATCGTGTGGGCTTGGGAGCTTCCCTCAGCCACTGCTTTTTTATTTTCCACCCTTCTTATTCTACTGAAACCACCAGGGAAAAATGAGCGGGGAAAAAAATTAAATCCACATTTGTTTAGAGACAAACCCCACCTGAGCCATGATCTCTCTCACCCCCAGCCCATGCTGGCTGGTTAAGTCCCCAGCTCACTGCCCAGGTGGGTGCCACCATCCTCACCAGCACCAGAGGAGCGTCATCTGTGGGGAAGGGGCTGGATGGCAGCTGCCCACAGCCTCCATGCACATCAGGTTCAGGATCTGGATTTCCCTGGGCTCCCACTATAGAGCCCCCACCCTCACACAGCGCTGTGGGCTTCCCTCCTGATGGGATGGCAGGTGGGTGTGACATGCTGAGGCCACACTGGAAGAAATGTCTCCAAGCAACAAGAGGCTCCCTGTAATCCTGGACCCTGAGCCAAGGCATATGATGTTTTGGTAAGGGGGTTCAGGACCCCTGCCCCAGCTGGCACTACAGGCCCCAGCATGCTGTGCTGCTGGCGCAGCCTAGGCGGGAACGCAGTGCAGCATGCCGGGACCCGTAGTCCTCCTCCCTTCCAAAAATGCCATTTTAGACCTTCTCTGGGCTGGATGCAGCCCCATTTTCTGCAGCGGCAAGCACCTCCCCAGCTGCCGGCCAGCCAGCTCAGCTGGGGGCATCGCAGCCGTACAGGGTGCAAGGAGCAGCTGGCACAACCCTGTGGCTGCCAACTGCCCTGGAGAGACCTGCCAGCAGCACAGCCTACGGCTGTGGGACCTGGGGACATGGTCCTCTGGGTGCTGCAGACAGCAAGCACTCCCCATTAGCCAAAATCTTGCAGCCCTCCTCCCTGCCCCGTGTCACAGTGAACAGCGTCACCCTGCCACGGGGCACAGCATTGCCCCGCCACGGCACGGGGCTGGGATGCCACAAGTAGATCCCCAGCACCAGAATGGGAAGCAGGATGCTCAAGAGCACCAGACTGGTGGCCTTGTGTCCCCCCTCCAGTGTGACCTGGTGCCTGGCTTGTGGACCCCGGGGACAGCAGGGCCCCTCTGGCTGGCCAGCACCACCAAGGGCTCTGCCAACAGACACACAGGCGGAGGAGGAACACCAGGAAACACTGGTTTGGCACACGGCATGGGGGCAAATGCTGACAGTGTGGGGAAAAATGGAGAGGAGGGGCCAAATGTCACCTCTCCAGTTGGGGACGCTACCCTGCTCCTGCTCCAGCCCCATCCTAGGCAGACCCGCACCCCAGTCCCTCTGCCCAGGCTCCACCATGGAGCATGGCTGACCCTGCACCCCCCCAAAATCTCAAGCCCAAGGAGGGGGGGCAAACATCTTCCCATACACCCGAGAGCGACTCACCGGAGCGGGGAGGTGATGGTGGGCGAGCGGGCTCCTCGCCCCTCACCCGGGCCGGGGGAGCCAGGCGAGGAGCGAACTTCCCCGGGCTGATGCAAGATGCCTCTGGGAGCGCGTTCACATTCTGCGGATTCCTGGGAGCCAGCCAGAAATCCCACAATCCTACATCTTGCACATTTGGTTTCAATTAGGGAGCGGAGAGGGGGAGCCAGTCACCAATCCAAGCTGGCTTTTCGGCGGAGGTTATTTTCCTCGGCCTGAGGGAATGTGTGCAAAGCTATAATTTACAGCAAAACCCATTCATAGCTCCAGAGAAAAAAAAAAATAAAAAAAACCTAAAATCCCCTTGGCCGGCGACAGAACTTAAAGTAATAGGCAGCGTTTTACCTTCTGGTGCTCGCCCCCACGCTGCGGGATGGCACACATGTTTGGGACCCTCTTCCTGCACTGTGGGGTGCAGGGGCTAGGTGGGACAACCCAAAAATGCAGGTGATGGGGATGTTCCACGAGGCCCCATTGCTGGTCTGGAGGGTCCCACATGAGCTGCCCTGCTCCAGGCCCCTGGTGGGAAGGGTGCCAGGCTCCTGCACGGGTACGGGTGGCCAGGACAGTGGCTAGTGAGCCAACCTGCCCTGGCATGTGGCACAGAAGCAGCGCTCTGGCTCCCCAAGCTGCACACTGGGCTCATGGTTTTACATCATTTCCAGGCACTAGCTTAGCACCGTGGCCACCAGCTACACAACACGGGAGGGAGAAAAATAACAGTAATAATAATAAGCTCACATTAATTTTTGGGCAATAGCTAAAAATGCAAATTTAAAAATAAATAAATTCAATATCATGATTCCATGAATATTCTTTCAGACTAGTGCTTTGGCTGGCTTTGTTTTATGCCAGCACCCACACTGCTGCAGGAGGGAAGCAGCACCCCTGGCAGACCAACAGCTTCCAAAAAGCACTCCTGCCCCATGGGGCACCCCACACTGGAGAGGGCACCTGCCCCAGGCCATGTTCCCAAAGCACCCTCCTCACCCAACTCCCAGCCCACCTGCTCTCCAGACAGACAAACCCAGTGCAATGCAGGATGCCAGGAATGTGCTGGGGGACCCTCACTGCTGCCGTTGGGCAGGGGCTGGGGTGCCAGCCCAAGCATGGGCACAGCAAGAGGCACGCAAGGCAGAGGAGCACAGGCAGGAGTGGGCAGGGAGTATGTTTAGTGCTGTGCCTGCTGCAGGGCTCTGCACCACACCCCAGTATGCCACCCTAGATCAGCTGGCAGGGGGATACCCCTGCACAGGCTGCCCTGTGTGCACACTGGCACAAACAGCAGCTGGCTCCACTCTGCCCCGCTTGCCTCCTGCTACCTGGAACTGGCACTCATATAACTTAGTGGCCGCCAGCTCCAGCGTCGCTCTATCCCAGGACCCAGCATAAAGGTGTTGGTGTGCCAACAGAGCCAAGAAGCCAAAGGAAACATCTCCCCCTCCATATCCCTCCCAGGGCACCCGCTGGAGTGGTGATGCCACCAGGCTCACCCCACAGCCCCTCACTCCTGCTCAGTGCTGGTCCTGGTGCCATAAGCATCCCCCTCCCCACCCAAGGTGGGCCACACTGTGCTCTGGCTGCTGCTCGCCCCATGCCAAGGAGGAGCAGCTTTGGGGGCACCTATCTGCTCCCCAGGGAGCAAAGATGCCTCTTCACCATGGCAGTTGCTCCCAGGGTCTGGCAGAGCTGGTGGGCAGGGGTGGTGATGGTACAGACCACCCACAGCACTCCATACTGGCTCCTCGCATCCACTCTGGCCCCCATCCCAGGCTATCTCCCCCGAGACCCGCAGCCGCCAGCCTGCCTTGGCCACACACAGCCCAGCTGGCCCGTGGCAAGCCACCAGCAGCCACGGCACCATCCAGGACCCCCCGCATGGCCCCAGCTTCCCAGGCACACTGTCTGAGGAGCCGAGTGCTCAGCTGAGCCTGAGGTGCACAACAGCCACCTTGACACTTGGGGGAATTGGTGACTTCCCCTGGGTAAGCAGTTTGAGCCCCATTCCCAGCCCCACAAGAGAAAATCCTTCCTCAGGTGCCTGCAGGGCAGCAGGTGGCTGTGCCATCACACCTCAGGGATTGCAGCAGGCCTTGGGAGCCACAGAGGAGCCATCCAAGCAGCATTTCACCTCCAAAAAGGAGGGGAGGCAGCGGAGTCACTCTGTCAAAGGGTGTGGGGGCATTACAGTTTGGGGAGGTGGGCTCTGGCAGGAACCAAAGAGCCCTCCCTAGAAAAGCAGAAGGTATGGGATGCTGCTGAAGGGCACTGTGCCAGGCTGGTTTCACCCCAAGAACTCCAGCAGTGCACACACACCTGTTCCCACCTGCCCAAGGCTTCCTGTCACTTGCAGAATGCCAAAAGGAAAGCACAGCCCTCTGCTTCCTCCAGAAACACTGCAAACAAGCACCAAGGGCCAGAGGACCTGCTGCAACCCCCCCAGGCAGCAGCTGCTGTTGCCGGGCTGGGCAGAGCAGGGCACTCGCTGTGATGCAGTCAGACCTCTGCTCTATGAGTAGAGCCTTGGCGGAAAGTCACCATCACTAAAACAACACCAGATGACAGACAGGAGGGACTCAGAGTTTAATTGGGTGCTTCCAGTTGTGCAACATACAAAGGATGACCAAAAGGGAGGATACAGGCAATGACAAGGACACTGTTAAAAAAAATAGTCATGTAGATTTGAGAAAAATAAAAATTCAAGATTAATCCCAGCCCCGTACCATAAAAATCTTCTGCATGTACAATGACTATTACTATATACATGTTTAAAAATAAATCTCCACAGCCTGAAGTGCAAAGAGCAGCACCATAGCTGTGGTTCGTGGCAGGGGAATCCATAAAGTGTTTGGTTTTTAAATTAAAATATAAATAGAAGCATACAACATGCCAAGAACCGAGTGGGTTACATCCTTCTCTGCACAAGGCCAGAGCGAGCAGGATCAGTCCCTACCAGTTACAGCTATAAACCTCCATGTGTCCAAATCCCCAGCCCTCCAGGTGGGATGGGCAGCCTGGCTTGGGCACGGCCCCACTGCTACATTCCATTCTTCACCAGCTCATGGATCCCGTCCTCGTCGATAATCAAAGGTGCACGAAACTCTCGGTCCTTCACATACTTTTCCAGACCCTAAGGGAGGACAAAGCAGCTTGTTAGGAATGCACCACGCATCATCTACTCCATTGACCTGCTTGCGGATGGCTCTGGTCCCCTCCCATCCTAGCAGCTTAGGGGACACTGCCTCAAGAAGCTCCACAGTGAATCCAGGACATGTTTTCGTGGCTTACCCCCCGGCCAGCCTCCCCACCTGCCTAGTTAGTCTGCAAGGCTGCTTGAGCTCCAGAGGGCCAGTACTCACTTCTCCTCCATAGGAGATGAGGGGAGAAATTTCACACTGGATTGGCAGGTCATTTGCATCCTTCAAGCTGCAGAGAAAAAAGAAAAGTCAGGAGAGTTAGCTACATCCCACCAGGAGATGTGGATAGGGCCCACAGATCTCACAGACACCAGTGCATGGGATCAGTGGCTGTCAGGAGCACTGGTGGCTGCTAGCCCACACAGACCCCACCAGCACAGAGCCGCCCTGGGTTAGTCAAGCCTTGCACGCTCTCCAGAGGTGTGAGCTAAAGTTTAGATACCAGCAGCAACTGAAAGGGAAGAGAGCTTTAAATGCAGTTTTTAGGAGGATCTACGTGCCTTTCCATGTGTGTAACTACAGTAGCACCTACACCCCCAGCCTGGGCCATACTCCCGCTATATTTGACGCTGCATGCAAGCTTGTCACCCCTTCCTCCTCCTCCTGCATCCTTGAGGTGAGATAAGAGGTACACTCACAGCAGCACCTTCCCGTTTGGCTGGTCACAACAGGTGTTTTTGTAAACACCCTCCTTGTTTAAAGTACAATCAGAAGGGGTTGACCCCTCCCCCTCTGTTCTGCACACAAGCCTCAGCTGGGGAGGACAAGAGCAGATACACACCAATGCTGCCCGGCCCCAAGAACAGCCACAGCAGCACTGCTGAGCAGGGATTCCATGTGGGATCCCTGACCCTGCTCCTGCTGCCACCAGCATTTGTAGGACCCCCCTGGATGCTCTTCGGATCCAGCCAGTGTGTAAGTCTGGCCAGGGGGTGCACGGCACCCCAGGGTACCTCTTCACACCCACTCACCACTACAGCCAGACCGGCATCACAGGACGACATCTGTGACAACACTCCCTTCGACCAGGTCAAAGCTTGTCCCTGCTGCCATGCACTTGCTCAGCCCTCTCCAGTCTGAGCTGTGAATAAGTAAAACTCATCCACCCTAACCCAGCCCCTTGTACTTGAGTTTGCCTTAGAGTCTGATTAATTTAAAGATATTTATTTTTTTATTTTTAAACTAAATTGCCATTAACTGGCAATGAAGGATAAATGTAGGATAAAGTGCATCCTTTATCCTGCATCATCACTAGTGCGATGGCCTAGTTATAAGCCTGAAAGCACTTGAAGTCTGGAATTAAAAACAGAGACTCTAGCTGGACCCCACCAGAAAGTACCAGAAAATACTGAAGGCTTCTCCTGAAGGAGGGGGGAGGTAACAAGCTTGCTTAGTCCGCAGGTCATTTACACTGACCAGCCCCGAGTCCCAGCCACACAGATGTACCCTGTGCCTACATAAGAACACACTGCTACTACAGAGGTTGCTGTAGCACTTCTGTCAACTTTCCCATTTTCTTCTGTAAATTTTCAAGTGCTGAGCCAGGGGCTTTCCCTGGTGTCGGTCTGGATCTTCAAAACTCAAAAGCTGAAGTCACACAAAGCACAGCTGGCCGCCCACGCTGAGATTTGCACATGCTACATCAAAGCCTGCTTGACGTTTACTTAATGTTTTTAATCCCATTTCAATCTGCCTGGACGCCTGGTGGACACCAGGAGACGGCAGCCGTCTCCAGCTACGAGACCAGCCGGGATCAATCCAGGCTGTGCTATGGTGTGGCGTGACAAACAGGGGAGTGTCACCGGAGGAATGTGCCAGTGTTGTTTCCCAACAGCATCCTGCCTGCAGGGTGGTCTTTGGGGGCTGCCTGCAGTCAGCAGCAGGCTGCCTGCTGCCCTGCGTCTGTACCAATGGCACAAGCCCCTTCTGGCTATCCCTGCCGGTTCTTCTGCAGAAAGGAGCCCAAGGAAGGAGCAGATGCTGCCTACTGCCCACCACCATGAGAAGCAGCATCCACAGGGTCCTGTAGCAAGACATGCCCCGCTCCCAGCATGCGGTCCCGAGCCCCCCGGCCTCATTAGTCACTACGGGCACCGGCTCACCAGTGCGCATCCACGGCAGCGACCGCAGCTTGGTGTGCTGCAGTGCCTACAGCCCATTAGTACCTAAGCACAGCCCCGCCACCATGCATGCTGCACGGTATAGTTACTTGTCATTGACATCTGCTGGGGTGGCATCTGACCTTCCATTTGTGACACTATGTGGGAATAAACAAGGGTTAGCAAGGGTGGGGAAAAAACAGGGCAGAACAAGTCTGGTGTTTGCTGTTCTCCAAACACTGGTGGGTAAGAGGTCTCTCAGTCAAGGGATGCTCCAACTGCTGCTGGCATGCTTGGGCTTCAGGGAGCCACCTCCTCCGTGCACTGGCAACTTTGTGCAATGAGGACCAACAGGATTCTGTTCACAGGCATTGAATTATCAAGGAAAGCTTCTGCCAACTGCACGAGCATGCCTCCTGCGGTCAACCCCCAGCCTGCACCCAGATCTGCTCCACAGGCCACTTGGGACCATGGCTGGTCACTCCAGCAATTTCAGGAGCTCAAGAGCAACAACTCACCGAGGGATGGCAGGAATGCGTGTGCCGTTTTCATCCACAAAGTGTCCCCCTGCATTGAGAACCCAGCAGTGATGCAGAGACATCAAGGCATGTCGGGCTGTGGTAGGGTTGTCCTTGCCATTCTGGCTGTCTGCATTCTTCAGGGGAGAAAACTCATCCTCACGGAGCACCTCGTACACCACAAACTTCCTGGTGGGAGGAACAAGGCACAGGAGGGTCAGGTTTGGGACAGCTACTCCCTGTCACTTTGGCTTCTCCCGTGCAGGGTGGCTGAGCTGGGGCCACAGATCACCCCAGCCCACACCCACAGGCTGTCCTCACAGCCATGAAGGAGGGAGGGTCAGCAGATACTCCTCTGGCCCAGAAGCAGGGCTCAGGTGAGCAACAGGCACAGAGGCTGTCCCTCCTGCTGTTCACATCCCTGCTCATCTCAGGGCACAATCGTCCACTGCTGAATAGTACAGGAGCTGGCATCCTGTCCTGACCCTGGGACATCCCCTGTGCACACCTCCCCAGAGGCTCTCAGAGGTGCCTGAGGAAAAGCCAGCAGCCTGCTCCTCACAGAGAGAAAAGGGCATACTTGGAAAACTGGAAGATGTCAAAGACGAATTTTTCCATCTTGATCCCATTGGGCTTCTCAGGTTGGATCAGCTGCCCTGTAGCAATGTCCACGTGTGGGATCTTCTTCTCAGCTACATGGTGCTGCAGCCGAGGTTCATAAGTGCTGCAACAGGCCAAAAGCAAGCTGTCACTCACCTGAGCAAGGCACATCTCCAGCCCTACAGCCGAGACATTGCTGTGGCAGGACAACTGCTCTGCCCTGACCCCCAGCCACGGGCTACTCATCCCCAGAGCAACCAGGAGAGGACAGCCCCACACCTGGACTCCGGCACTAGCCATCAGTGATGGCAAAGGGAAACCTTATCTCAAGTAAGGGACTGTGCAGAGAGGCAGAAGACAGTGGAAATGTGCAGAGGCCAGGGACCAGTTCCCGTGGGCCTCATCCCAGCACACCTGCAACACAGCAGGAGCTCAACCAGGAGAAAGCAAGGCATGGGCAGCCAGCTCCATTCAG
Organism: Jacana jacana; assembly: GCA_013400555.1. Classification (NCBI taxonomy): domain Eukaryota; kingdom Metazoa; phylum Chordata; class Aves; order Charadriiformes; family Jacanidae; genus Jacana; species Jacana jacana. The sequence continues at coordinate 118,147 of VZTM01036441.1, forward strand.
CATGGGCACTCCTCCTCTGGCACACTGGCAACACCCCAGCAGGCCCTTACTTGACTACATCTTTCAAGAAGGCAGTAGTGAAGTAGTGATTGGCGATATTGCCTGCGTTGAAGAGCAGCCGCCCGTCCGGGCCCCGTTTCTGGGCAGTGGCCAGGGAGATCTCACTGTACTCCACCACCTGGTAGACACCATCCACTCGGCACACCACACCGACCGGCTCCGTGGGGTTGGTCTTCTCTACCACCTGCCCAAGGGAAGCACTGTCAGGGAAAGACCCCCAAAGCCCTGCACTTCAAACATACCCCCTTGTATCTAGCAACCCCTGTGGAGGCATTTCCCTGCATAGAAACACAGGTAGGGATGCTGGAGCCCTCCCAGATGCTTCTGGCAATAGTGACCAGAGAAGGAAGAGACGGCAGGGCTAGGTGACAGGATGTCAGGCACAGCACGAGGGCACAGGCACGATCTGGCACAGAGCCTGCAAGCGGCTGGCAGAGGGCATGGGTATTTTTAGCACCCAGCCTGCACATGAACAGTCAGCTTGCCACACACAAGCAGGAGGCTGCTGGCTCTGCAGAGCCATTTCCCCACACTTGACCTCCCTCCTCTTCCTCACACACCTTCCTCTGGGCATGGGAGCCCCCAGCAAATCCCTCCCCACCACCACAGCAGGGCAGCATGCAGGTCCACGGGGCTTTGTCCTTTCTGCATGCTAGGGTTTACTTCCTCCTCTCACCCGGGCCTGAAGGAGGAACTGCTTTCCCTTTCCCAGCTCAATGGACAGCTTCAAGGCCAGCAAGTCCTTTCACCTGTTTGCTGGAGCCAAGCCCAACGCAAACACAACCACACAGCCCCTTTGGCTGTTAACCCAGCCTTTAAATAAAGCTTCAGGCATGCAATGTCCTACCTGTGAGACACAGGGCTGGGCTCAGCGTCAGCAATCAGCTGCACCCACTGTGTTCTGCTCTAGTGCCCAAGATGTCACAGCCAGAGACAGCTGGCAGCTTGTGGCAGGGCTCCTGGCTGCCTATACTCCCCACGGCTGCTTAGACAACAGCTGCCCAGCATCCGGGTGGGGACCGGACAACCCCATGGGGCTCCCTGGCAGTTCTTGGCCCCAGGGACTAGTAGATCTGCGAGGCCAGGGGCCATCAATGCCACAGCCCCAGGCAAGGCTGGACGGGAACAGCACCAGGCAGGAGTCAGTGAAAGTCTGTGTCCCCTGGGATGCCAGACCGAAGTGACAGGTGGGACTCTAGTAGCATGTGCTACTGTACCAGTGAGCTCCCAGTGTTCAGCTGTCCCTCCTGGCTGCGACAAGCCAGCAAAGGAAGGATGAGGAGTCAGGGAAGCCAGGCAAGGAGCAGGACAGACCCCACCCTGCTCCAGGAAAGCAGTGCCTGCCTGCCCCCAAAATGCTACCTTGGCTCCACAGTCTGCTCCCTTCTCCAAGCAGAACCCGATGAACCTGGGGTCAGCCACCTTCACCAAGATGTTGTCCACACAATAGACGTGGACACTCTGCACGCCCCTCCGCTCCATGTCATCCATGATGCCATGTGCCCCGAGGGCCCGGTACAGGCCCCCATTGCCATCTGCAGAGGAGACAAACCGTTGTGGCCACAGCAACACCCAGCTGTCCCATCATCCACCCACACTCATCTTCCTTCCCCACGGAGCCAGGGTGGAGAGTCACTGGCCCAGCCATACCCCACCCTGGTCCTCCCCGCCAAGATGGACACCTCCCAGTCTGCATCACCCAAGGACCACGTCATGCTGCAACTCTGTTCTAGGCAGACTCCAGCTCCAAAAGCTTGTCCTCAGCACCGTGTCTCACCCTTGCACTCCTCCTGCCAGCTCCTAGCCACTAACCTGGTGCCATGGCAATCTTGCCCTTCTCTTCCAGCAGGATTTTCCCATCAAAGCCCAGGGCGGGCAACATGCCCTGCTGGAAGAAGATGACATTGTCCTTCTTCAAGCCAAAATAGTGATGCTTCAGGAAGAACTCCTTGGTGGACTCCATAGTCCGGCCACTTGTCATGATGTACCTGTCAGGGTGTAGAAGAGAGCTGATAAGCAGGGTGGATGAGGCAGGGTCTCACATCCCTCACCCCAAGCATAGGGAAACCACTTCAGCCTTTAATACCCAGTACAGGCTTCTTTTTCCCCCAGACATTTAGAAGGATCTGACCCTCTGTGGCCTCACCTCTTTGGCAAGCCAAGGAAGAGCTCCTTATAACATGTATCTCTACAACCCTACCACACCATGTACAGAAAAGGGGGGGATACTCATCTGCAACAGCCAACTTCCACCATGATGCCAACCTCCCATTTATAGTCCCTCACCTCCCAGGCCTTCCGTAGCAGCATGATGACCACAGGCCTGACAACATGGGACCTGCTGGTGTCACCCTCTGGGCCTCGACTCACTAAAACTCCAACACGCTGCATCCATAGCAATAGCACCAATGTCAAGAAGGTCTATGCATGGGGGTCTGCCCATAGGTCCTTGACCTGTTGGCACCAATGAGGTCCATGCCAACCAACAAGACCTTGACTCATCAAGGCCAAGCAACAGGACTTTGGCTCAGACAACAAAAATGGAACAACACCAACCCACAGACCCTTAACCCACCAACACCGCTTGGGCTGATGTCAACAAGGATCCTGACGAAGCCAATCCACGGGACCTTGACCCACCAACACCAGTTGGACTGATGCAAACAGGGGTTGGAGGGGGAGCAGTGTCCTACAAATGCCAGCCCATGGACCCTTGACCTGCCCACACCACCTCACAAGCTTTGCTCTACCTCGGGGGGGGCACCAGCCCACGGAGACCGAGGGCAGGGGTCTCACCAGGGGATGTGGCAGGGGGTGCCGTGCTGCTCCTCTGCCAGCTGTTGCAGCCGTCGAAGGCGCTGGGCCTGGAGGTGGAAGAGGGTCTTGCGGGAGGGCAGCCCCACGTCGCACATGCCCTTAGGGTAGGGGACGCCAAGGCGGGTGCCCTGCCCGCCAGCCAGCAGCAGCACAGCCACGCGGCTCCCCGCGATCTCCGCCAGCCCTGCGCCCGGGAGGGAGAGCAGACACGCGTGGGGCCCTCCGCACCGGCGCTAACACCGTGCGGCGCCGCGCCGTGCCCC
>VZTM01036441.1:121599-265550 GCA_013400555.1 Jacana jacana
CAGAGGCGGAGCCAGGGCCCGGTTCCTCCGCGGCGGAGCCTCCGCCCCATTCCCCCAGGCAAAGGGGTGGCCCCGGTGCCGGTGCCCTCTGGGTGGGGCGGGGAGCAGGGCTTCCCGTCAGAGCCCCACCCCTTCCCGCTGATCCTCCCCGCGCCGGGCCCACGCGTCAAAACGGGGAGCGCCGGCCGCCGTCTGCCGCCGGGCGGGGGATGGAGTGGGTGTGGGTGTGGGCGTGCAGGAAGCCCCCGGTAGCGATCCCCACGGCCGTTCGGGCGGGACAGCGTGTCCCCGTCCCCCCCCGCAGTAAGAGAGGAGGCACGCAGCGGGGACAAAAAACCCCACCGCCTCGGAGTCAGGCGGGTGCACAGAAACCAGTGCGGGCCAAAAAACTGGTCATCCCCCCGCGTCCCCTCGGAGCCACGCACGGCCAACGTCTGCACAAAGTTGTGCAACTCCCAGCATCGCCCCCGGGGGAGCGGCCCGCGTCAGCCCGGCCGGTTTTCCCTCCCCGTGACATCAGCTTCGGGAACCGTTACGCCAGACGGAGCGTGGAAAGCGGCCCCGTGCGGCCTGAGTAAGCGGTGCCGCGGGAGGAGGCACAGCCCCGAGTGACAGGGAGGGGGCACGACCAGCTCTGTCCAAGCAAAGGTCACCTCGGTGCTCCCACCAGGACTCTGAAGAGCCACCAAGCCCCCAGAGTGGCAGGTGCCAAGCACAAGATGCTAGAGTGCCGCCATGGCTGGGCCACATCCCTGTGTCCCCCTCCCAGACAGGGTGACAGAGAACTTACTCAGCTACATGACTCCAGCACTGGGGGTCCCCCAAGAAAAACCTGCTGGACAACCACGTCATACTGAAGCATCGTTTATTAATCATCTGTATCAAGCACACATCTGCTCAGCAACGGTGCGTGACGGGATACAGGAGCTGACATCTAACCCGACGGGAGGCACGTGGCTACAGATCCAGCACAGGAGAAGGAAGAGTATGGAATGCTCTGGAAAGACAACCCGGGTGCAATGTGGTGCTCAGGCTGTTCTGTTAGAAGGCTGCAGACCAGTGAGACTAAAATGAGGAATACAACTAACATTGGAGCTGACTTGTGCTTCGGCCAGTGATTTAAAAACCAGTTACCCTCCTTGCATATAATAAATAGGTGCAAGTGCAAAGAACTATCTCCTTCATTGCTCCCACACAGACATTGGTGGCAGAGGAAGGACAGCTATTCTTCAGCTGGCAGTGACATTTCCTCTCAGATCAGCTACAGAACCCAAACACCACGAAGGATTAGCTGAGAGCCATTGTGTTCCCTCTTCACACACATTCTGAGGGGATACAGCCCCTTGGAGTGCCTCCTCCCAGGGAGGAGGGCCAGGTGCCTGCCCTGACATCCCACCAGAACAGCGCCAGTCTTCCCTGGCTGTCTCCAGAGGCTTTATCTTTCATCCCTTTCTCTCCTCAAAGGCAGCCTGCAGGTTTTCATGTCTAGCTGTCACCTAGCGAGGACTATACGGAGGTCAGTGCTACTGGAGCTATGGAGAAGAAGTTGTGTCAAGCAGCACAAACCTCGAAACCCAGTGAGCATCTGAGTAGAAAGCCTCAACCCTTCTGCAACTCAAGCAGGCGGTAATTTGGAAACAATGAGAACCAGGCCCATCCAGGCACAGACACCTTGGATTGAATCACCATGCAACACTTCAGATACAATCTAGAGTTAAGTAACCCACAGGTTTTACCAGGGTTTAAACTTATACTAAGCCATCAGTAGATCACTGAGACACCAGAGTGAGCTTCAGCTTCATAGAATAAGGCTTTGAAGGCAGAGGGTGAGGAATAATGATAAAATGCTTCTGCTCTGAGGAGCTTCTAAAGTTCCCTGTACCCCACAGCCTGTAGAGGGAAGCCAGGTGCTAGATCCCGTGACAGGACAGAGATCAGCATCTTCAACTCTTGCCAGGATGAAAATTAAAAAAAAGCAGCTTTGGCTGTTTTGCCCAGCTCAGTGCTCAAGCCTGGCCAATGAGCACCTGGAGAAAATAAAAACATCTGGTAGCAGGAGTTTGTATCTTGAAGATTAACCTCAGTCAGCTCTGGTGGAACAGCTGTACAATAGTGTGGGAACTGGCTGTAGCTCCTCTCTAAAGATTAATCCTGGCATGGATCTTGATCTTTAGTTGCAAATCCAAAGCATAATTCTGACTGCAAGAGACAGGCTTGAAAGATGACAAAGCAGTTCACAGCCCTGGAGAAACGCCTGGGAGAACTTAAAAGGCCTGCACCTGCACCCCAGCATCTCCCTGTCTCTGTACTGCTAGAGGTGACAGACCTTACATCCTGCACCCAGGGGAGCTCCCCATGTCCCAGCATGGGCTGGCACTCACAAGGCAGGAGCTCTCGGATCTGTTTGTGCCAGCTGAGAGGCACACAGGCAGCCAGCTTAGTGCTGCTGACACAATGGCATTCAACATGTGAATTTCTCGGCCAAAGTGCTTTTCCCCTTGGCTCAGCCCACCAGGGACAGCAACAACTCAGAGCTGAGGAGGTCAGTCAATACCTACCAATACTTGAGAGTATTTTAAACACAGCTCTTCACATAGGAAAAACCCTCACCCAGTCAATCATCCGATTCTTTCCAGACACTAAAGGTGCTTCACTGCAAGGACGGTTAAATTAAAAGCAATGAATCACACACCCATCTACGCAAAGCTGCTTTACAGATGCCTGCACCAAAGTAGCATCATTCCCAGAAAAATTCTGATGAGCAAATCACACCTTAAAACTCATTATGGGATTTTATTTTATTTTTCCTGGAAAACCTACCACCTCAAAGGCAACAGAAATATTAGAAGAGATTGGTCCTTTCTGGGGGAGTTTGAGAAGGGCCACAGGACTCCACACCAGCATAGAGAGCAACTTATAGACTCCTGAAATGCTACAGACATTGGATCTCCTGACACAATGCACACGGGGAAAAAAATAAATCAAGAGGAACTTATAAGTGCAGGATTCCAGCAAGTCCAGCATCAGCAAGATGCAAAAAGTAAACTGTAAGGTAATTCAGGTATTATTTCAGGGAAGGTCAGAGATGGTTCAGGCAGCTGCCTGCAAGTAGTTCAGCTGGAGAAAAGAATTCATGAGGGCTCTCCTCCTCACTAAAACTGATACCAGCACTTCAAGTCAGAATACACCGATCCCACAGAATACATAGGGCTGTTCTGTGCTGCAGACAGAGGCTCCGCTGGGTGTATGGGTTTGCACACCCCTGGTAAACGGCCACCGCCTATTCCATGCTGGCAGCTGCCCAAGTGAGCTTCTGCCTGTGCATTGAAGCCACATGAGCAGAGAACACACTCTGGGGTGAGCAGTGATGCTGCCTGCCCAGATTTTGTTCCCCTCAAAAGTACAAGGTTGTTGTCCCTGGCACTAGGAAAGCCACGTCAAGTCTGATGACCGACCAAGCCCTTTCCATATAGGACTTCAGACTGCCTCAGGCCCTTTGTGTAACCTATGAAGGACCAAAAGTGTCAGTGCTTCTAATCTACAGGTCTAATGGGTTAATGCAAAACCAAAACGCACAACACAGAAAAGCCAAGCATGAGACCTACAACAGACAAATATTTGTTCTTTTCTTTAGAAGACTTGCAGGGCAGGGGAGTCCTGCTGAGACACAAAGAATACTGTGTGCTGTAGCACTCCTTTCCAAAAATATCACGTGAAGACACTTATATATTACAGATGATTTGGCATCAGAGCTAGGGAGCATCAGTGCCAGCACAGGGTATGTGCTAGAAAGATGGCTCCACGAAACAGGGTTTTCACATCGCCTCAGGCTACAAAGTGCTTACAGGTTGTGTTGGGACTGAGGCTGGCACTGCTCGACAACAGGTAGCCACCATCAGTCCCTGCCCACCCCAGGCATACAAGCAAGTTCAGCTCTCTGCAGGCAGTGTCACCCACACCGTGCTGCCTAAGCCCAGCATATGCCACCTGTGCCAGGTCAGATGGATGGCTCTTCCTGGGTCATGAGGCAGTGACATGGTTAATGCCATAGCTTCAGCAGATCCAATTTCACTGCCTCACTCTGCTCTATGTGCTGTGAAGACTCAAGTGTCTTCTTTGTCTAGTTTAGATAGAATGGGCTTCTGATTCTTTATTTACCACAAACACCAGCAGAAGGCAGGGAAGCTTTCTGCCACCTCCTCCTCCCCAGCACAGGAGAAGAGCACATGCATTATAGGAAAGCTTGACAAAGAAACCCTCTCTCCAGAGCAAAGTCAAGTGCCAAGGCCAGGACTTTAAATGGCCTCCTTTCAAATCACTTAAAAGCACTTGCCAAGATCTGCTCGGCCTCCCAGGCTCCCAGTGTCACCACTCCTGTCACCCAAGTGCCCGCCAGGGCAAAGCCACACACCCAATGTAAACGAGCAAGCACAACACGCACACATAAGCACACGCTGAAAGCCATCCCGGCCTCCTCTGCACATCACAAAGCAGCAGTAAAGGTTTCAAAGCCCAGTTAAGTCCTTTGCATCTCTCCTTCACAGATGACTCAAAAGCAGGGCTAGGAAGCTCTTTTGTACATTCAACTGTAAAACATGTGAGGAAGAGGAGCAAGACAACTCTCCTGATTGTTGCTACTGCCTACAGCAAGTTTTGGTACAGATATCCTCTCTTATAGGCACTCAGTGGGTAAAACGTAGCCACAACAAACTTGCCATCAAAAATCTTTCCAGTCAGCATTTTTTGGGCAGCTTTGGAATCACCAGCATTTGCATATTCAACAAAGACCTGAAAGAGAGAGAGGAGAAATAGGACTTCCAGTGCAGCTTGACACCCACCCTCTCCCACTCCTGCAACTGGGGAAATGGTTCCCCAACAACTTTTTCCCCCTCTATCCTTGGTTGAGCCCAGAGCAGTAGAGCTAAAAAGGAAGAAGCTGCACTTCTGAACTGGAATTTCACCTTTTGCTCCTCATTTCTAAGGGCAGCATATTTGGTGAGGAAGGAGAAAGTACAATGATGCTCTATATCCTCAATGTCTCCTCTCCCACCCACTGCCCTTCTCCCCCTTCCCCCTGTATTCCAGCTCCCCTGAAGCTGTTTGGAGACCTCCCAGGTTAGGCAACCTTACATAACTAGGAAGGAACCTGTGCTGTCCTTCAAGATAACCAGCTATTTTTAGCTCTGTCATCAGCCAGGAGAATGCCAAGATCCGAGCAGCAGCCCCACAGCACACAGGGTGCACATGGGAATATGCAGCTTCTTCCTTCCATTCACTTACTTGGCCTTTACCAGGATTCTCCTTTGGAATAAGCAAGGAAACCACCGGTCCGTATTTCTGACATTCCTCCCTTATGTCTTCCAGGATATCTAAGAAAGAAAAGAGCTGGTTGTCTTTTGCTTCACAAACTAGGATGAGCCAAGAAACAAACGAAGATCAGATGAAGACATCAAGAACATTCAGTCAACAGATAAGTCTTTTCCTCTCAGTTTAAAACCAACAATCAAGAGGTGCCATGGTAGAAGCTGATGCTGTTTGATGGCCACATAACAAGATGAAGAGGCTCAGTAACAAAGACCCCAACAGCAAGGTCTGGAGCACACGGACAGTCCTTTTCCTTGCCCACAAAGCCTGGCCTTTGAGCAGCTAAAACATCTGGGATTTTTTTTTTTTTTGGTTACAGCTCTTGGAGGAGGGGAACTAAAGTAGCTGCCACAAACCCTTCTTTGTGTGAGCAGAACCCAGCCTTTTAAACTCATATCCCCAGAGCTCTCTAACTTCTACCACTCACGTGGATTTGAGAGCAAGCAGAAATGCAAATTCCTTGCCACCTACCATGTGTAGGTTTTGCTACAGTTTAAAGAATTCCAATGAGATATTTCAGTTCTCTGCTGAGATCTTGGATAAGCTCACTAGCAAAACTTTTGAGGATCTTCGCTACTGGGCTCTGAAGTCTTGTGCATGTCCAGCAGAAGCTCAGAGCCACAAGTACATTATGAGGTCTGCAGGTATCTAACCAAAGACAAAAATCCAAACAAACCTCCCTTTTTGTTTATTTAATTAATCTGAGACCCTTCAGGAACTCACTACAATCTCTGCCTCCTGTCTCAATCTTTCGGTCTACCCTCTGTTGGTGCAGTTGCCCCACTTAGTACCAAATCTCAGCTAAGCAACTCTTTGCTGTTCTTGCACCTATTAGTTGCTCTTCTGCATGCTCTCACATCCCCAAAGCCAAACGAAACAGCGTCTGTAAGACAACATTGCTATATGGGAATTGCAAGACTTGCACCAACCTTCATACTCTTCTTCGCACTGCAGAGAAGCGTCACTTAGAACATTTAGCAGCCTCAGCACAGGCGTAGGGAGCATCACCAAATCTTCAATATGGGGAGCTGTTTGACACCCACAGAATTAGAGAAAAGAAAAGAAATCAAAGTCCGAAGGAGCAAGCAAACAGGAAGTTGGCTCAATATCCACTATCATACACAAGCACTTACTGCTCTCTGCAGTAGTTTCACTATTCTCCATTATTACCTGCGTTTACAACTCGCATTTCTCCCTGGTTCCAATTTATCTTCACTTGTGCACTGAGACTTTTCCAAAGTGATCAGTGCACTCTGCCATTACATTACAATGACACCAGCACCTCAAACTCCTTTTAAACTTGCAAAGCTAGCAGAAATTAAGACTAGAGATATGTCTACTTAGCTCGGATTCAGCAGTGATCTGTGTCAAGAGCTACAACAATGTAGCAAACTGCCTGGTATATATGGAGATGCAGGAAAATGAAAGTACTCCACAACCCACCTCTCCTGTTACTGCTACCAGACAAGCTGAAAACAGGCTGGCCCAGCTTCTGCAATTCCAGTTCATAAGCAATGCTAAGGCACAAGCCTCAGCACTCTCTAGGACACCTTTTCCTTCCACCCTTCAAAAGCCAACTACAATGCACCGGGGTCTGAAGACCACCATGCAATCTTGCAACAGAAATGGGGCAACTACATAATTACTGAAACGACACACTGCTGCAGAATAGGGCATGGCCACAAGGCGGGTGAGCAGCGATCCTGTGAGCAATTGGACAGGAGCAGAAATAAAGCCTGCTGCCATGAGGCAGTTGGCTCTATACAACAAGCAGCTCCAGGATGGCCTGGAACAGAGTAGAATAGATACTACTGCGGAGGAAGGAAACAACCAAGGTGGACAGACTAACACCATAGTATGAGCCATGTCTGAGAGGACACCAAGTCCTCTAGAAACCCAAAGCAGCAGGGACAGTGTCATTTCTCCAGGAACAAAAGCTTGATTTCATGTTCCCCAAAGGGACTGGCAGGCCACTCGTGAACGTGAGACCTGGGAGCCCAACTTGCAATACCTGGAGAGTGTTAATGCTTTTATTTGTATTGGCAGCTACAGTAGCCAAACACAACAGCAACACATCACAGTTCTCCCACTAGACAGTGAGAGAGTGGATAGAAAAGGGAAAAAATGGCTCCATTTCTACAGTTTGAGCCTTCTGACTACATCTGCAAAGATATCAGGCTATTAGATCCTTGGAAATACTTTTCCAAGTTAAGCACTCAATATGTAGGAGGAGCTGACGTTTGCCAGGCGCAGGCAGATGTTGATTTCATAGGGCAAGAGGAGATGATAGGCAAGCACATGTTATAAATTTCCTCCTGCCTGACATGGAAGAGTCCTTATGAAAAGCAGAGAGTATGAAATGCCTTATCAGTCTAGGCAATGCCCAGACAGTGCTCAGGGACAGCCCTTTGAAGAAAGGTGCTGCATTCAGATAACCAGGCATGCTCCAGCTCCTAGCAAACCTCTGGGACCATTCTTCCAAAGGACTTCTGGCAATCAAGAGACAAATTCAGATGAACTGGGAACTGAAAGAATGTTTAAGTGTTACCTTGGTCTTACACACTGCCCTTTTCATTCAACTAAATTTGTCCTTCATTTCACATGTCTTTTTTCAGACAGGGAGACAAACCAACCCCTGGGATTCAGAGACATCTGATCTTCCTGTAACCGAGTGACAACTGCATTTTTTGCAATACCCTTCTGCCCAGCCCTTCTCCTCCTCTTCAAAGTGCCAGGTGATACCAACCACACTGACAACACAAAGCCTGAAAGCAGCTCAGAAAAGAAGTTGATAAACTGGAAAGTCAAGACTTGGCTGTAAATGACAAGGAAAGCCATTCTCAGCTGCCTTTGCACTAGACAGAAAAAACATGTCCAAGTGAAAAGCAGTGACAGATCATTTTCTGACTTCCTGGGAAAGCAACAGTAAATGCTTCTTTGTGCAGGAAACGTAAGTACAGGTTTGGAAAAAAAAAAAAGAGGACCAGCAATGGGAATGAAGAAAACTTGAAGCTGTTATATAAACTTGTAGCCCCAACCACAGAAGCACCTTCCTAGGTACAGTCAGAGGTTTGTGTGTTTAAAACCAAACCTGAAAGCACTGCCAATATACTAGTCCTTGGGCTCCAAAGCAATACTGGCTGCAAGGTTCAGCCAAGGAAGGTGGCTTTGATTACAACACTCTCAGTTTCTGAGATGCAAGAGAAGTCTGAAAACTGGACTGAGTTTGTTGCCTTTGCCTAATTAACACACAGGAATGCCAGTATTTTGATGTGACCTCAAGAGGCAATACTTAACAACCTTCGCTGCAAGGTACACCAAGCAGCTTAAGAAAAGCAGGGCTAAGATTCAAGGGAAAATGTTAGCTCAGCCAGCAGCTGGATACCTGAAGCATTAATTTATGCTGCAGAAAAGCTGGATGCAGAGGCTCTTCATTGGTGTTCTTGAAAGCAGACAAGCTCTGGAGAATGGTACTGTGATGCTTTTGGAATGGAAAACAGGCAGGGATACAAGCCTAAACAAGACAGTCCCAGCCCATCTTTTGTCAATAGATTCCAACCCACAAAGGGGCGGTCCTGGAAAAACACCACCGTTTTATTAAATTGAAGAGAAAGTGACAGATGAAAATGACAGTGATGTCTGTCCCTGACCTGCCACACAGCCACCAGAAGAGGCCGGCCAGTCATGAGCAAAAATGGGCTCATACCACAAGAACACACTGGGACTATTTTACCTGAGCAGAGGAGGCAGCAGCAGATGCTACCACCAGCCACTGCCCTAGTTGCTCCCATCCCTGGCTTCTCATCTGGGAAACACTTGGCATAAGAAAAAAACATCCAGTTACCATAAATAGCACTGCACTCTTCAAAAGCACCTTAACAGTCACAATATTAGGTAAATACCTTGGCTATATCTGTCCCCTCAGATGCATGCAGCTGCCAATACACTCTTGGTCAGTTTGAACTGGGAAGAATTTAATGGGAGTCCAACCAGGAAAAAGCAACAGCCTGCAGGGCTAGAGGGGCCCGGCAGCACCGAGAGCACGGCATCGCTGTGACCTGCCCGCTGTGGTACCCCAGAGGGCTGGCAAGTGCCACAAAGGAGCTGCAGCAAGGCCAGGACCAGAATCAACAATTTAACTGCACTCTGTGCTGCTTCCAGTACATGCTGAGAAAGCCATGAGCAGGGGTGATCTGCACATCTTACCAAAGGGAATGCTGAAGAATGGGCTGCACAAAGCCTTCTCAGCGGAGGCTCGCTTTCCTTGGTCACAATGAAGCATGCTGTAAGAGAAGACACCCTTATGATCTTGCTTGTGACATTCCTGCATTGACAAATTCAACTTGGGCTGGAAGCCAGCACAGAAGATTACCTTTGGGGTGTGTATGGTACAAAGAGAAAAGCGAGAAGCACATCTTCCAGTTCACAGCTGAAGCACACCAGAAGGATCCCCTGAAAGCACTTTGGGTAGGTTTTCCTTCTTGATGTCTCTCAGCACAAAATAATGGTAGGTGCTCATTTAAAAGTTCACAAGGAACACAGCATGGTCCAGCTCCACCTCCCCAGGCCATTCAGCCCATGTCTCAGGCACATGCACAGTCTCAAAGTGATCACGCTCCAATGAGCTCCCACATCTTTCCACAAATGAGATTCAAAGCAGCTAATAGCCCAGAGCTTGCCTGAGAACATCCCCTGCTCGGCTTTACCAGCGGCTCCCGATGCTATTTCTGCCAAGTTGCGTCCTCATTCACTCTGTAGCCTCAGAGCAGAGTCACAGGACAGCAAAAAAGATCCCCTTGGCAGACCTCTCAGTAGAGAGCTGTACAAGTGCATTTGAATTGACAGCAATGGAGAAGCAGCACTGTCTGCCCCTTTCTCTCGTTGCTGAAAATATTCCCCCAGAGCAGCAAAGTCTCCAGTTTTCTCCAAATACAACCTCATTGTCGGGGAGTGCAAAGCACTGAAACAGCAAATTATTAACATCATGATTGATATTCTTTATGTGCTTACTACAAACCGTGCCAAAAGCAGAAGAGAGGAGGCTCTGCTCATGCTTGTACTTGTTACTAGCACAGCGGCAGGGAGATTTAAAAAAACAAAGTGTTTAGGTGTGGGCTCTAAGTTACTAAGAGCAAGGCACGAGACTTTACAGATCACATCTTTAAGCAACAGTTAGTAAATATGGTACGATACCTTTTGATAAGGTCTCTGAGGTGATAAGCTGGAATGGCTGAATTAACCACCCCTTCACTGGCAAATATGCGATCAATGATGGCAGAACTATTTGTCTGCAAAGAAAAAGAAACAATGCTAAGGGAGAGGAGGGGGAGGGGGGGAGAAAAAAAAGACCAGTGCAAAGCTTGCAATGTTCCATCATTTTCTGGACTGGATGCCTGGATGCAGAGAGTTCTGGTACTGTGGCATGTTGTGAGAGATCCTGAGTGCTCAGACCCCGCACATTAAAACCAGCAGGCCTGTATCAGATGAAGTTTTCCCAATCTGCCTATACAAAAGCTGGAAATTTCCAAGTGCAGGCAAATCTGCTGTTACAGTGGACATTATGATGCTGAAAGGACACTCTTACCGGGAAGGAGAACACAAAACAAAATTATTTAATGCAGAACAGGGGAAAGAGTCAGGCTCCAGGATCAAAACACAGAGCCTTCCTCTTATTTTCTCCAGAAAACAAGACCTAGACTTATAAGAAGATCCCAAATTACAGCTAACATCAGACTAAAACCAGCAAATAATTCCTCCGTCATTGTGCTGCTGAACTAGCTGGCAGCCATCAGCCTTCCATTTTGTTCTTCCTTTTGTGCCTCACTACAGCCAGTGCAGCTCACCTCCCAGATCTTGGCAAAACACAGGTTCCAATCACAGACTCCTGGAATCCTCACTTTCAGTAACCTGAACACAGGCAGCATTCAGACGTGCCAGCCCCACAGGGCAGGTGGGTCTTTAAGGCTCTGGAACCTTAACTCTCAAGGTAATAGGATTAGACAAACATCCTGGAAGCACTCTCTAGCTGCCAGGTGTGACCTCACAAATCCAGGTTACAAACAAGAAGCAGGAGGGCTCATTTGGTACAAGCAAGAACGTCCACAGCAGCTCTAACTCACCTTCCATTCCTGAGATTGGACTGTATGTTTCAGTTTCATTCCTGAGAACATCTCCAGTAAAACGATTCCCAGACTCCACAGATCCACTGCAGAGGTACACTCCGTCTCACTCTGGAGCCCTGCTTGTGCCAGGCAGTTCTGCAGTTCTGCCTCTGGAGCCCGATACCCGTCTGTTTGAATATATTTCACATCCTACGGAAGATTAAACACACAGAAAAAGTTAACTTTCCAGATTTAGGTTCTCCACTCTACATTTAAATCAGTTCACAGACGTCCTTCCAAATAGGCCACCAAAATACTATTGCTAAATTGACAGAAAGCATCATGCAGCCAGACGTGCTAGGCAGGCAGTTCAACCTGCTGCACTGCTGTGCTGATGAGGAAAAAGCCAAGACTGTCTGGAAGAGAAAACATCTCCCAGCAAAACAGTAGGCATCCCACTAACACCTGATCTCTTTGAAAGACAGCGCTGCAGGGAGGAAGAGGCTGGATGTCACTGCAGACTGGCCCAGAACAGTTCTTCCACAGTGCAGAAGATGCTAGAATTTTCAGGATCAAACACCCATAACCTGCTCCCACGTTGTCTGCATGAGAGCCCAAACAGCCCAGTCTGAACAGCGAGGAGCAGTAACAGCTGCCATTATTCAAGTACTGAACTTCTCTGGAACAAAACGTTAAAAGAACGAAGCAGGCACTTAATGCTCAGACGAGGAGATTATCAAAGGTGCTTCCCACACACCACTTCCTTCTCCCCCACGCAGCCAAGAGCGCTGCAGCAACCAATACCTGTCATGGCAGAGCAAAATAAAATGCCCACACTCTGCCTCTTAAAAGAAAACAGGAAATTATAGAATCACACAAGTGCTGGCTGGAGGGGCTGCTCAGAAGGTCTCCAGTCCGGCCTCCAGCTCACAGCCATTACCCCATCGGTCAGCTGTGGCTCTGTCTCGCCTATCCTGTCAAGTGTCCAAAGACAAACGGCGTGCTGCATCTTTTTAAGACGGGAGGGCTCAGTTCAGACACGCTGGTGTGACACGAGGAATGACAGAAGAACATGCAAGCCTACTTCCAGGATAAGGCGCAGGAAGGGGAATTCTTAGCGGGAGCATATAGGCAAACCAAATTATGCAGTTCTGTTCTCTGATTGAAAACACACTTTACAGAAGGCATTTTGAGGCAACAGGGCTCAAAAGTGTTTTGTGAATTTATAAAAAAAAAAAGAGACACACAAATTGCTTATCAGCATCCCTCCTCCTATCAGCAAAAACCAGAACCTTAAGCACGGCAGAAGTAGCAAATTAGCAGCCCCACCAGACAACACTTAGAGATAGAGAAAACACCGTGGTCGATGCCACAAGCAGAAAGAACCAGATGAAATTTCACTCCTACCATCTAGAGCATGCCGAGAGATGTAAGCGGTCGAGACCTTGCTCCGTACAGCCACTCTCTGTTAAACAGTAACGGCAGGAAAAGTTATGCAAGGACAAGCCTAGGGTAGCTGTCACGAATAAGTCTTGGCTGAGATAAGGAAATCACGCACGTATGCTGCTGCTCAAAGCAGGGCTGGTGGCGGGAAGCCGATACCCAGTGCACATTCAAGGCAGGGTAAGAAGGTTCACCAATATAGCCAGCATACTTCTGAGAAGGGGCAAATGGAACTTGGCCCAAAGCAAGCAGATTGAAAGCAATCATAGAAGCAAATAAAACACCTGATCAGCTATCCTGAGGCAACTCAGAGAGCAAACAAAGCAGAAACCTGAATTAAAATAAAATAAAATATCTGCATTAGACACAGGACACCAAGAGAATGTTTTTTGCTGATAGACAGCAACAGATTACCTGCACAAACCAGCGTTCAGCCAAGAATGTGGGAGAACTGAACAACAACATGGAGGAGTTTAGAAGTACTAACATTAAAAACAGCTCCTGTACCAAAGAATTCAGAGAGAGGTCGCTCACACAATCCTCTGGTATTCACAGATCAGTGGGCTGTACCATCATTAGCAGGTAAACCAGTAAAAAAAGTATGTGAATTTAAAACTGTACATGAGTGCCTGGAGTAGGGATAAGCCAGGACAATGTCTGCACAGAAAAATCGTAGCTCATTTAATAGATTTACTGCCCATCACCCAGTGATTAAGACAAATTTCTTAAGAGGCTACCTGATGAAAAAGCTTCACTAATAACCCCTTGCAGGCTGTTACTGAGAGAGGGAGTGGTGAAGATCTCTCCAGCCAACAACAGAACCTCCTGAGGTTCTCACCGGGCTTATCATGACGCTTTCATCAGAGGCCATGGAGGAGATTAAGGGCAAAGACAAGTGTACAAAACCCAGTGGCACCAAAACAAAGAAGTGACAGCATGAAGAGGGCCTGAAAGCCCAGCAAATGGGCAAACAAGCAGAGATCTGTCTGTGTCAGTAAAGAACCAGAGTATGGGCGTTCATCAACACAATGACATGGGAAAGAAACATCCAGAGTTCCTGAAAAAGGGAAACTGCTAAAGAGAGGATGAAAGAAAAGATGAGGACACTGCCAGAGATAATGCAATTGACTGGGGAGGCCGATGGTGAAGCCTGGATTACTACTACATATGGTAAGGGATGATAAAAGGAAACTCCTCAGGTCTGTGTGCTCCCACTCGTCTGGCCACATAAAAACTAGCAAACTTTTCAGGAAGTTGAGACACCACTTTTTTTAAGTGCTTCATTGACTTGGAATTTGTGGTCACATATAGCAGAAAGGCTAAGACATCACAGAAACCAGAGACGTGCAAAGAGAATGGGAACATAAGCTTCTGTTTCTGAAGCCAGACAACATTTTAGCCTTTTCCAGGAAATCCTCAGCACCAGCTCAACTATTACTCCCATCAGGTCACGTCAAGTCCTACAGCTGAAAGCGTCACAGACCCACACAACTCAGCACAGAGCCAATTGTTTCAAGAGCAGCATGTTCCAAACCTGATTCCCCTCTTTGAAGCTAAGTCCAAAGTCAATGAGCTTAAAGCACTCCTCCTCTGCACTCCACAAGATGTTGCGTGGCTTGAGGTCTGCGTGCACGTAGCCTTTGTGGTGCAGGAAAGCCAGGGCTTCAAGTACATCTCGGGCGCAGTGCTGGATCATCCACATGGAGCAACCCTGGTTGCTGGAGTGCAGCAGCAGCTCGGACACACTGATGTCCAGCAGCTCCAGCAGGAGGCAGCGAGACGGACCATTTGCAGAGTAGTGGTTGGTGAACACGCCATACAGTGTCACTACGGTGAGACACAGTGACAGGCATTGGTAACAAGCAATTAGTCATCATGCTCCACTGCTTTCCACTTACTGCCCAGAAGACCACAAAAGCTGCAGGAGACAACTAAGCTCTGTGCAATCATCACTGTGAGCACCATCAGTGTGATGTTCAGAGAGATGGAGAACCAACCTTGAGAGGGAAGCAGCAAGGGAAAACCAGCCATGTCATCCCCACAGCCTTTAGAGGACAGGTGGGTCTCACAACACCCTGCCAAGCTCTGCTAAAGTGACAGGGCTGGGTGCTCCTGCACAGGAGGGAAATCTCCAGGATGTGGATAAGCAGGTCCCAGTGGGTAAAATGGAAGTAGTACCACTCTTTTAGGGACATGTCAGTCTCTTCCCATAACAAACTTTGCTAGCAGAGCAGGAAACCGAGCTCTGTCTGGGCATCTGCCAGGTGAACCTGGGGGCTTCCAGCAGCCACCTCTGACACTCAAGCTTCCTCCCTTCCAAAGCTCATTCCCACCCACGCAGACAGCCCAGGGGAGTCCTGCCAGAGCCAGCCAGGCTGGCGAGCAGGCAGACACCACCCCCACCACTGCCCAGTAGGCAGCACAGCTCCTGCTGGAGTGGCTCCACCAGCCCTGCCCAACAAAAGACATGGGGGTGATCTGTCTGGGGCAATCTACCCTGCCCACCAAAGGGGTGACCCCATCTCCTGCCTGCTCCTGCCCACCCTGGGGAGCTGACCGGCAGGCCCCAAACCCAGAGAAGCAGTGCATTACTCAGCCCTGCCTGCCCCAGGGGTGTACCAAGCAGCACTGGCCGCTGCAGGGACGTTGCTCTGGGGTGCCCAGGAAGGGGATCCTCAAACCTGCCCACCCAGGGGTGCCGATCCAAGGGGCAAGCTGGTGTGGGGGCCTATCGCCCTGCCAGCGGGGGTGAGCCTCCGGGCGAGGGAACCCCCGGAGCTGGGGGGCTTGGAGACACCAGTTCACCCATGAGGGAGAAAAGGGGTCCCGGAGAAAGAGGATGTCTGCGGGAGCTCCCCAGGAAGGGGGGCGCTAGGGGAGCGGGTGATATAGGGGGGTGCCCAGGCTGGAGGACGGGCCGGGGGGGTGCCGTTACCGATGTTGCGGTGCCCGCGGAGGCTCTCAAGCGCGGCCCGCTCCTNCTCAGCCCTGGGGTTGGCAGGTTCCTGCCCTCCCAACCCGAGAACCGGCGGGCTTCCGTCCCTGTAGCCCTGGATCTCCCGAGGTCCCGTCCCCTCAGCCCAGGAACTGGTGGGGCCCTGTCTGCTCAGTCCGGAACCAGCAGGATCCCATTCCCCCCACAGCCCCGGGGTCCCATCCCCTCAGCCTGGGAGCTGGTGGGTTCCCATCTCATCAGCCCAGCCACCGACAGTGGGTCTTGTCCCCTCAGCCCTGGCACCAGCCGGGTGTCCCACCCCCTCAGGACCAAGCACAGCAGGGCAGCCATGTCACCCTCTCGGCCTGGGCAAGGACGAATCCCCCCAGCACCCGCTGGCTCCCCATAGCTGTGCCTCTGGGCTGGGCTCCTGCGATGGGGGTGCCCGTTGCAGGTGTCAGGCCTCTGGCAGGTTTTTTTGAAGATATTTCTCTTAACCCTGTGACTTTAACATGCCGATTCCATCATCCCGTGTGATCACCCCAGCAAGCCTGGTGCTGGAGGGCAGCTTTCCCCAGCCCCCCTCAGCTGCACAGGGCTGCAGGGCTGCTGTCTCACTCCTCTGCTCTGCAGCCCCCATGCAGGAGCACCCAGAAGGTCCCCAGCCACGTCAGGGGGCTATGCCGAGCTGGTGGAGACAGTGCCCTCCCATCATGGGACTGTTACATGTTGGTGGGTAAAAAAGAAAAAAAAAAAATTTATTGTGCAATCTGCATCTTTTGTCCCAAACTACGCACATACCCCAGGCAACATAAATAGAGGTACTGGACCAGCAGCAAGGTTCCCTTCTGATCGGCAGGGCTGGAAGATGCTAGTTCCTCAAAGAGGGGTTATCATCCCTTGTTTCCATCAACGTATACAATGCAGTGTAGGTCTGGGCAGTATACACATATACATACAGATTTCCATGTGCAGGGTGGCATCGTCCATGCACACCGGCATCACATTATACACAGGGTGTGTTACATCTCAGCATCAGCTGCCAGCTGGCCATGGGCTCTGCACGCCTCCGGCATCTCCTTTGCTCTCAAGTGGGGCCTCCCCACTGGCCGAGCATTGCAGCCATGGCACTTGCCAGGCCATCCCCCAAGAAGGGACAGTGGCTGCTCCCAGAGCAAAGGGATCTCTCAGGCCTATGGCCCCCTTCCTTCAGCAGGACCACAGTGTGGTGGAAGACATTTTTTCAGCCCGACTGCCCTGTATGGCCCAGGAGGAGCTGCAGGCAAAAGTGCCCCATCCATGAGCCCCTAGGTTCCTGCAGCCCCAAACTGGTCTTTGGAGCTTTTCCTCTCAAAACCACCTTTGCAGTGAGGATGCACGTAAAACTTCTAAGCAAAAAGCCATGTCACAACTGCTTCCTTGCACCAGCTCAGGGGTCCACAGGCTGGCTAACCTCTCCTGTAATTCATAGGAAAACAATCATAGAGGAGTATCAGAGGACCACGTGGCTTCTCGTGTCCCAGTCTCATGAAGATGTCACCATCTGGCCCACATGGAGTGACCTGCCTGGGCAAGTCAGTCTGGTTTGTGGTGGCTGAGGTGAGACCAGGAAACAAGTGGAAGCTGTACAGAGCCTCACAGGGTGCTTGACTCCCTGCCAGAGCCCACTGGCCAGCAGCCATGTGGCCCAATGTATCCAGCCCTGCTCCCTGCTAGAGCCCATGCCACCAGTTTGTCTCCTGTAGCTGGGGCTCCACTGCAAAGAGAGATGGCATTGGGAGAACTAACACCAAGGATTTACACCTGGAGAAAGCCTTGAGGACATCTGCCATGCCAGTTCCCTGGCACTAGGGCTGTGGGAATCTGCTGGTATCTCAGCAAGCACATGATATAAGCTGGGACATGCTCCAGGCTGGGGCAGCCAGCCCAAACACGGGGAACCATAGGAGACACTTGTGGGACACTCACCCAGCACAGCTGACAGGGCTAGGGGCAGGCTGGCAATTCTGCACCCACACACAAGAACCCAGGCTGCTGAGCAAGCCCACCCTCAGTCCCAAGCTAAGTTGTGGCCCCTGGCTGCAGATAGGATGGTGGCACCTTAGCAGTGTGAGAGCTTTGCGATGATGGGTGAACGGGCCTAGGATGAGGTTGCAGAAGCCATGGCAGGACAGGTTTCCCTCCTGGGAACCTGGGGAGAAACGTGGTGTAGTGGCTCCCCACACCCCATGCTAGGCAGCAATGGGTCCTGCCACCATGAGGCTACCCCCACTCCAAAATAACGACCCCAAAACCAGCAAGTAGCAGTGAGAGACGTGTTTGGGAGAGCCAGCCCCCATGGTGCCCCCATGGCAGCTCCCCCACTGCTACTCAAAGGACAGCAGGTCGGGATGGGGCCCATCCACCTCCCGCCCAGGGGTGCATGGCTCCAGTCGCCCCATGCTCCCTGGTGGCTCAGGCTCTAGCCCTGGTCTCCGGGAGGGCTTCTCCATGTGAGGTGAGGTCTCAGTAGCCCTCTCACCCGCTCGCTTCTGGCCCTCCAGGCTGCCCTTATGGATGAGGTCAGGCACAGGGAGGGCAGTAGAGTGCTGGTCCCCACTTGGCTCTGGAGTGCCGGTCATAGTGGGGACCCCAGGGCACCCTGGAGGGGATGGGTCCCTTGTCCCTGGTCGCTCCTCTGCAGGGTTGGGGTGGGCTGCGGGCAGTTCAGGGCGCTCCTCCATGCTGCTCCTTGGGCTGGTCCCTACCGGCTGTGGTGCTATGAGCATGTCCTGCGGGGTCTTCAGGGCGCGTGGCATCCGCTTCTTGGTGACGGCGGGTGGGGGGTCCAGCCGGGGGAAGGTGTCCAGCCCCACATCCCTGCAAGTGCAGATGAGCAGTGACATACAGCCCCACGCTGGGACCCCTCCAGTCTGTGCCAATGGCCCCACCACAGGATGCATGCTATGGGGACACTCACCCGTCCTCACTGGCCGGCTGTCCTGTGCCCAGTATTGCCCCGGCACTGGCATTCACCTCCATCACCCCCACACTGGAGAGGCTGGCTGGCTCCTTGCGGCGCAGGAGGTCATTCATCTTGGCCCCCATGGCCTTTCCCAGGTTGCGGAGATGTTGACTGCTGGCAGGACGGGAAGGCTGCAGCAGGGCACCCGCCATAGCAGGCACATGCTGTGGCCGTGGGGTGGGTGCCGTACTGGCACTGGCGTTCTCAAACATGCTCTGGTCCACTGGAGGGGGAAAGGGAACAGAGAGAGGGTGTGAGATGAGCTGGAGGAGGGACCCTGGCAGGGACAGCATGTCCCAGAGTTGCCTGCCAGCTTCCAACCCAGCAGCATGAGGGACACAATATGGGGGACAGGGAGTCTGCTCCTGCAGCGGCTGTGAGCAGCCAAGACATGCCAGGGCTACATAGAACAGTGCATGTGGTGGGGACAGCATGGGGCAAGAGCAGGTAGCCGTGAGCCCAGTGTCATGGTCTCAGCTGGGATGGAGGTAACTTTCCTGCTAGCAGCTGTTGTGGGCAACATTTTTGGTTTGGTATGAGAGGTGTTGATAATGTACTGATATTTTCAGTTGTTGCTATGATCTCAAGGCTTTTTCTGCTCCTCACACTGCCCCACCACTGAGCAGCCTGGGAGGGGCACAAAAAGTTGGGAGGAGACACAGCCAGAACAGTTGACCCCAACAGACCAAAGGGATATTCCGTACCATGTGATGCTGTGCTCAGTACATACAGCTGGGGAAGAAGAGGGAAAGGGGGGTGTTCAGAGTTTTGGAGTTTGTCTTCCCAAGTAACCATTACATGTGATGAAGCCCAGCTTTCCTGGAGATGGCTGAACACCTGCCTGCTGATGGGAAGCAGCGAATGAATTCATTGCTTTGTTTTGCTTGTGTGCACGGCTTGTGCTGTGCCTAAGAAACTGTTCTTGTCTCAACCCATGAGCTTTTTCTTCTTTTACTTTTCTGATTCTCTCCCCTATCCCAACCAGGAGGAGTGAGTGGCTGCTGGCTGGTGTTATACCATGACACTGGGGCTCCATGCTGCCACTGCCAACACGCCAACGCCTCTTACCTGACACTGAGCAACTTGGGAAGCAGGTCGTGGAAAGAAAGAGAGAGAGAGAGGATTTACCAAGGGAATGGCAAGAGAACAATAGGCCTGTCCCTTCCATGCTGATGAGTGAGGTACACTGCTGACCCCCTGCCCAGATCTGCCACCATACCCATGGACATGGGACTTACGTGGAGGCCTTAGCCAGGCACTGACAAGGCAGAAAGGGTTCTCTGGGGGCACTCACAGCCTGTACTCTGCACTGCCCACTCCAGCATGACTCCCTCTCTAGCACAGGCTGGCTGTTGCCTTGCACTAGCCAAACTGCCAAGAGACCCCAAGGGCTGAGCCCACTGCCCAGGAGCATCCTGCTGTACACTGTACACACAGGTGACATCAGCCCTATGTGACATCAGCACTATGTGACATCAGCAGATGACGGCATGGGTACCATGGTGCAGGCACCACATTGGCTATGCATGAGTGATGAAGAGCTTTGTCCTGCCTTCCGTTTCCGTGGGGGCCATGCCCCACGGCACCATAAAAAAAAGCCCGGAGGCTCTGTGCCCCTTGGGCCCTGCCAACAGGCCTGCTGTCTGCCAGCTGCAGCCAGGTAAGGGGGTGCAGCCAGCCAGCACTGCCTGTGAGGGCTCCCCCTCGCATCCCACAGCCACGGCGCTGCTCAGCACCATGTGGCACACAGGCTGTGGAGGGGGTTAGCTGGACATATCCTGCATGAGTGGGGAAAAGGGACTGGGAACACCCATGGCAGTGGGGACATAGCAGGGTCCTGCAGTCACACCCCACCTCTGAGCTACACTAGTTTCTACCCCATGTCTTTGCAGGAACCTGTAAAGCTGTGAGTGCTACCTCCAAGATTGCCAGCTCAGCCTCCTCATCACTGAGTCTGTGCCAGTGTAGCTCTCTGTGGGACTGCTCCGGTAGGCTGCCAGGTGAGCTATGTGTTGTGCTGGTGCCTGCCAGCATCCCTGTGTCCTGTGGAGGGATAGAACCTTCCATACCAGGGGGGGCATAATGGAGCAGAGCCAGTCACCTCTGCATCACATGAAGACAGAGAGGAAGGGTCACCAGCCCCACTCCCAACCCCATGGGAAGCTGGGCTCTCTTGCAGGGACCCCTGACTCACTGCAGACCCTTTCTTCCGCAGCCTCACCAGGTGGCGAGCACCCTGCCCGCACCATCTACCGCCCCTGGTTCTCACCCTACAGCTACTTCATGCATACCCATGAAACCACCCCGCAGGACCTGAAAAGCCTCTCCTACAGCCTGTCCTCCCTCGCCCAGGATCCCGAGGAGCCCAATGATGACCTCTCAGAGATCATCTGCTCCTCCTCTGACTCCTCGGAGGAGACCCAGCCCCCTGAGAGGGACAGGCAAGCCAGAGACAGAGCCAGGATCACGGTCCGGGACATCCTTGCTGCTTCCCAGAAGCAGCCAGTGCCCCAGTGTGGCTACCAGTGCATGTCATGCTGCCGTGTCTTCCCCACACTGTGGTCGATCAAGATCCACATCCAGCAGAGCTCCCGCGAGGGCTACAGCTGCAAAGTGTACTACCGCAGGCTCAAAGCCCTGTGGGAGAAGGAGCGCAAGGAGCAGACCTGCAGTCCCCAGGGTGCCTGTGTAGCCTCGCCAGCCGGGCAGCCGCCACAGGAGGGCACTGCTCCATCGCTCCTGCCGGCCCCAAAATAAATTGGTTTCGGAGCAGGCAGCCTTGCCTGCCGGCTGCGGCTGCTCCTGCCCACACAACACTTCTGCCATCCTTTAAGTGAGGCTCTTCCCGACTTTTGCTTTCCCAGCAGCCAGAAGTCCCCTGAGCCCCTGGAAAGCGACACTTAGCATCTCTGCAATCTCCACGGAGGGCTCTGCAGATGCCGGGAAGCCCCTGACACCCTTGAGCTGTCCGGTGAGCCCTGAAATAAGCCTGCCTTGTGCAGGGGATGGAGGAAGGCGGTTACCCCTCCACCCCAGCATCACTCAGGGCACCTGGCTCTCACAGGCAGCCCATGGCCGGTACTGCAAGTAATGGTCCCAGGGAGGGTGCTTAAGGTTGGAGGGGGTCTGTGCAAGGCCAAGGGATGCCACTGCTGGTGCTGGCTCCCTGTGTGCAAGGGGAGAGAAGTACAGAAAGAGAGAGAGTCAGAAGGAAGAGACAACAGAGAGCCTTGAGAAATAGAAAGATTTATTTAGCAAAAGCCAGTCGAGTAATGACAACACCCAAGGGTTAAGTGCACTTACATTGACAGATTGGTTTCCCAGATAGATTGAGTCAACAGTTAGTAACATGACAGTTGTAGGAAAAGAAAGGACAAAAAAATATCGCTATAAATCCCCACTCTAGCTCCATAACAAAAGTGAGAGGCTAGAGAGGCGTTCTTGGAGGCAGCGCTGAGCTAGGAGGATGATCATTTACACATATACACCTGTGGTGTGGCAGGATGCTGACAGGGTCCCACCTGGCTCTGGCAGCACCCCCTCAGCCCATGGGGCACCCACCATCATCACTTGTGGGCAGAGTGCTGACGGGAGGAGCCCGGACCCACAGTTGGTCTTGGCAGCTCCTTGCAGCATATCACCTGGCCTGTGTGTGTGCAGTAGGGACGGGCAGGAGCAGTGTCATGGGGAGAGGGCTCAGCTCTGCCTGCTTTCTGAGGTAGACCAGCCTGAAAGAGACCTCCTGCCTGCTGCTTCTCTTCCTGGGCTCTCCCTTCATTTGCCCTATGTGTATGGCTGAGCTCCTTCCAACCCCTCTCCTGCATGATCTATCTGCCCACACACAAGTATTCTTACCCTGGCTGTGCCCTGTCCTGCACATGCTGCCATTCCCACCTCTCCTTCCTGGATGGACCAGCCCCCTACCTTATGCCTTCACCTTCAACTCCTGTGTGCTGGCAATGGGATGTCGGTGTCCCCAGCAGAGGGGCTGGCAAACAGCTGTGGTCCATAGCAGTACAGGACAGGGCATACGGAGGTATTGGTGGCCAGAGGACAGGAGTACCTTGGATCCAATCCACATCTTCCCACTGTGCCCGGTGCAGGGGCTCCCCTGGACACCAGGCCTCTTCTGGGGGCACTGAAACATGGCTTTCCTTCCCACTAGGACTCCCTAGCTCCTCACAGCATCCAACCTCCTCTTATGGTGGAAGGTGGACAGCACAGCTCATACTGACCCTGGGGGTCTCACCCACACCGCTGTCCTCAGCCGCCCAGTCCCAAGGGGACCAGGGCAGAAAGAAGCGATGGACCTTCCTCAGCAGCAGGGATAAGCCCTGGAGGAGAGCAAGAGCTTGTGCCTGGGAGATGCTCCACTAGGGGTTAGGTGTAGGCAGATGTAGCAGAGACAGAGCTGGTGAAGGCAAGAACAGCAGGGAAGCAACAAAGTGAAGCAGAAGCAGGATAGGAGGGGTGAACAGGGAGGACAACTGTACCAATCCCCACCTCATCAAGTGTTTCCTGGGGAGCAGGGGGACATCAGGACTCTGGCTCAAACCTCTTCAGTCATGGTCTCTTAGAGGCTGCAGCAAAAGGCAGCTGATAAATGTGCTTGCAAAAGAGACAAACTATGGATCCCTTGGAGGCCACCCACCAATGGCTCAGCCATGGGTGTCTCAAGGTCTGGTCAGGGATCCTGAGGTCTTGGATTCACTTTTTGGGGGGTGCAAACCAGAAACATGAAGAAGCCCACCTGCAGACACCAGCAGTTCCCATCCAGGGGCAGCAAGCTTGCCCATCCCTGCACACAACCAATGCCAGCACTGCAACCCCCAGCCGTGGTCCAGGGCAAATGAATGTTTGGAAATGGTAGAGTTTGTCTATAAAGCAAAGCAGGAAGGTTTGTGGTGATGGGAAGTGCAGGGAAGTGCTTGAAAACATGACTTGAGAGCACCAGAAAGACTTTGAAACCTGGCAGCCATGCCAAGGACTGCAGAACAAGGGGAAGGACACTCCACGTCCCAGTGCTGCCTGCCCTGGCTTCCTGCTCTATGCTAAACCATGCCTTCCAGTCCCTGATATTCTGTGATTCTGTGATTCCTCTCCACACTGCAGGGGGAACAGGCAGTGCCCGCATGTCCTCCACCTGCCTCAGGCAGGGACAAATTCTTTCCTGGGAGTGCTACAAGCAACACCACCTTGCCAGGAGCTGCCTGTGCCTAGTCCCCCTGCATGACCTTATCTCACCCCTTCAGCTCCTTTCCAGGCTCATCATCCCTATTGTCCCCCAGCTGCCTCACCTCTCGCGCGCCCACACCAACATACACTGTCACCAATTCTAACCAACCCACTAACACAGCCCTGGCCTCATCTCCCACCCACTCCACCACACAGAAAGCCAAACCCCTGCCAGTGGCTCTGTCCATACTCACTGTCTCCTCAGTCCCTCTTGTCCCTGCTCACTGCCCTCTGCCTGCTCTCTCATTTCCCCAGCAAAAACCTTCATTTACTTTACTGCTCTCCGCCCTGCAGCAGCACCAGCAGCACTGGTTACTCGGGTAGTGTCCGGAGGGGTCCTTTGCTTCTGCCCAACCTCAAAACACAGCTTGCAGGGGAACAGGGACCAGGGGGTTGCACAAGCAGCTGTCAGCTTGCTGTCTGATGCAAAGTGGGGATGCTCCAACTCAGCACACAAGCCCATGCATACTGGAGCACAGCACGCCCGGTGCTGCCCCTCAGCATGCCTCCATCATCACCTCCACACACCTCCCAGCCATGTGCTCCCTCCTCCACCCCTTCTCCCTCCAGGCTGTTCCATCCCTACCAGCGCCAGGGAGTTACAGCCAGGATCCACCCCAGTTCTGGCGGGTCCCTGCTGCTTTGCACCACCTCCTGCCGACACCTACACTGCGATCTCATCCTCCAGGCTGTCACCCAGGTCCTGCCTGGGCTGGACGTGGAGCAGGTGCGGCGGTTCCTCCTGGGACCAGGAGTCGCGCTCCTCGCTCTCGTCCGTGTTGGACTCGTACTCGGAGGCGATGCCCGACTCGCGGAATTTGATGAGCTCCAGGCTGCCCAGCGCCGGCTCTGGGGCGGGCTGCCCCGAGTCTGGCAGAAAACGGTAGCACTCCAGCTTCACCAGACAGTCGTTCCTACCTATGGGGCTGCCCAGGGCACTGGGGAAGCCCGAGCCAGGGCCCAGCGGTGGTGGGTGGGTGTCCTCAGGTTGTGGGGTGGTTGGGTCACAGAGGACAGGGAGGACGTTGGAGCGGAAGGTGATCTCCAGCAGACTGTCCTGGGAGCCTGCTGCAAGAGAAGGGCATGGCTGAGGGGCAGGCAGTGTAACAGACCAGCCAGAGGAAGATGGTCTGCGGCCATTTGGGTGTCAACCTCCCGTCCTCCCCACCGTTTAGAGAGGGCCACTTGGTGCTACTGGTGCCAGGAGCTGCTGTTGGCCAGCAAAGCACCAGTTTTGCAGGATAAAGTTATCTCTCTCCAAGCCCAGCTCCTGTAGAGAGCTGATGGCCACATCTGCTGGAGACGAAGGTCAAGGAGAGGCTTGTGCAAGTAAGGAGTTGGCCAAGAGCATGCAGCCACTGGGGAAAGCAGACAAACAGCAGATGGACATATGTGACTGCTTGTCCATACTGCCCTCTCCATCCCCCTTACTGTGCTGCAAGCAAGCATCCTGTTGCACACACAAGCTAGGCCAGAAGGGCACTAATATTCCCCTACATAGAACCACTGGAAATGCACAAAACTCCCCACGTCCACAGACCCGGCTAGCTGCGAAGGGAGAAGGGGCAGGAACGCTTACTGGTAGTGTTCCCCGCCAGCTTCAGCTCCAGCTCCTGCACCTGTTTGACCAGGAGTGAGATGTGCTGCAGCAAATCCTTGTTCTGGAGTAGGAGCTGATGTACACGAGCCTGGGCTTCCAGCCGTGCAGCTGCCTCTGCGGCCAGCTGGTCCTTCAGCAAGTGGACCTGTGTGACAGGAGAAGAGTGGGTGAGCACACAGAAGATACTGCTTGAGGGCTGAGAGGACTCTACCTCTACCTCTACCAGGACTCAGCAGCATCCCACCAAATGATTTGATGAAGAAGCCGTTCCCCACGGGTACCTGCAGATGTGATGGGGAGAGTTGGGGCAGGTGGCAGTGTCACACCATTCAGCAAATTTGCTCAGCAAATCCAGTGCGTGGTCCCCTGGCATCTCTGATGGAAATGACCAAGGCAAAGGGAGGCAGCACTGACCAAACAGTTGGTCATACGCGTGTGCCGCGAATACATGAGGAAAGGGTAGCCCAGGAGGAATCCAGATGAATGCAGAAGACACACTCAACTGACTGGATGGGGCTGCCACTACACAGGGTGCAGACATGTGCCATTAGCTGGCCCTGACCAGGCTGTCTTGATGGGCAGGTTTCCCAGAAACAGTGTTTTTCGCAAAGCAGGGTCCTGCCAGCAGCAGGGGCTGGAGCATCAGAGCTGCCCCAGAGCTGCAGATGGCTCTGACTGTGACAGGCATGACACACCTGGAGCAGCACAGACAGCAGAGTGCTGCCGAGACATGATGGCTCTGGGGACATGAGCTGGCTGCTCATTCTGGCCCTGGAAAGCAATGCCTTTCCATTAGCTGATGGGAGTCCACAGATAAGAATTCTATTGATTTTTACGTAATTAGCCATAGGCAGGCATCTGTATATCACCAAGACCACATTGCAGGGAGCGTGGGATGCTGCTGGGTGAGACCAACCAGTAGCCCTTGCCCAGGGGCAATGGGAACAGCTCTCTGCTCTGAAGTCGAGCAAGGAGAGCCCCAGGAGTGCATTCTGGACAAGAGGACAGCAGTGCAGAGCCACCAGGAGCCCCACTGGCTCAGCATCGCCTCCTGCCACCCACCCATTGCTCCTACAAGTGCTCTTCTCCCCAGCAAAGGCTGAGCCAGCTGGGCTAATGAGGAACCATGGAATTAATGCAAAAACAAGCCAAACCCTAAATCAAACAAAAAAACTAAACCGAAACCAACACGCACACATGAAAAAAACCAAACTGAAACCAAACACACACACATGAAAACCACCACCACCACCAAAAAACCAGAACAAAACCAAAGAAACAAACCACAACAGAAAAGGGTAGCTTTACCTTGACCTAGAAAAAGTGACCTTGGGGAAGAGCTCTCTGTAGCCTGCCAAAGCTGCTGTGGCTGCAGGGCCCCAAAACCAGCACAGCTGGGGGCCACCTGCCCTCCTGGATGGGTACCAGCAGGCAGTGCAGGTTCTGCTGACAGACAAGCTCTGCCTGCTTTGTCCTGTGCTGCCTGGACACAGCCAGGAAGGTGGCAGGGCAGTGCCCTTTGCAGGGACAGAGTTGAAGCACAGCATGCTTGGGCAGTGGCAGGAGACCAGGGAAGGGACTGGGACATGAAGCCAGACCAAGGGCAAGAGGATGAGATACCTTATCCCTGGAGCAGGCAGCACAGAGTCCCGGTTTGCCTGTGGGTTCCCAGCCAGGTGAGACACCTCACACCGCTGCTGAAGGATCCACAGTTACCTCTCTCTTGCTGCCAGCAGTGGGGCATAGCAGCGTGGTGGGACTGGGATCCTCTGCTGAGCACTGGTGGGAAAGGCCTCGAGCTGAGCTTCCAGGGGTGGCATCACAATTAATTTTTAATCAAAACTAATTAATTTTTGGCACCTAAGCAGGTGCCAAAGTTCAGTGACGGCAGCATCAGTCTGGAAGTCATCCTTCCTCGCAAACAGCAGATGTCTCCACCACTGATGCCTGCAGAAGGGCCCAGGTGATGCTCAGGTGATACCAGGAGTAGATGTTAACAGAGTTAAAATGTCATGTCTTGCAGAGGCAAGACCCAGGAGGGACTCCTGGCCTTAATCCAAGAGAAGGAACAGGTATCTGGGAACACCTTACAAAAGTGAGTCTCTGGTCAATAAGGGAACTAAATGGCATTTCATTCTCAGCCAAGTAATTACAGGCTGAGATAATTACAGGATGGTGCCAATGGCTACAGACCCAGCTCAGGTCCTGGACAGCACAGCGGATCTCCTGGCTTTGTTAGGAAAGAATTAAGTCTGTGCCCATCACCACATGTGCAGAGACAAACTGACTCGGCACTTTTAGAGAGAAGATAACAAGTGCCATTGACAGAGTTGTGATGTAATGCCTTCAGTCATCTAAAAGGCATTTGACATGATAGGGCCCAACTTTTTCATTAATAAATTACAATGATACAAAGTCACCACAGCACATGCTGAAGGGATTAGAGAGCAGCTAAGTGATGGCTCCTGGAACAAGAACCACCCTGGGGTGGGCAGAAGTCCAGAGCAAGGCATCAGACCTTGGAGAGAGAGGGATGAGGCCACTGGCTGTCATCCCAGGAGTCAGCCAAGAAATGGTGTTACACTACTTCAGATATATACATTTTTTTTTAATCTGGAAGTAGGAAGTAAAAGAAATCACCACTGCAAGGTCCTGCAGGTATAACAAAGACTGGGATCTACTGAAGATGAGCAGTCCCTACCACAGAGGGACCTGGCTTTGCCTGGCAAACTTTGGCTGTACCAACACTATACTTGGGCAGACATGAAGGATCCCCTGAGGATACAGGTCCCTCTTCCAGAGAAGAAAGCAACTTGCTCAGCCTGTGACCCCAGAAGGCATCTGAGCTCTTGGGGCAGTAGTTTGGCCACAAGGACCAATACTCATTTTCTAATGTGAGAAGAGGAAACCCACGGGAAAGTACAGGAAGGCTGCTGGAGCCGATTGCTCAGGCGAAAGAAGAAAGGAATTGCTCGTGAAGAAAGCTGAGCAACTGCAGAGAGCTCTGCAAGGGGTCAGGGAACAAGTAAAGCTAAGGTAATGAGTTGGATAAAGTGGCCAGAGCTGCTTAAAATTAGAAATACCTCCATGGAGACTGAGTCGGCAGAGTCTAACACTGAGGCCAGGCATTTACAAGAACACGGGGGCCAAGGCACCAAGAAAGCTGGTGGCATGCAGACCTAACACTAATCCATCCAGGCTTAACACAACCATCACTGGGAGTAAGGGCGATAAAGCAGGCTGTGCTGCGGAAAGAGAGGGGACACTGCCCAGCCTGCTCCCATACCCTGGTGTCAGGGTCCACCCTGGCTCAGGTCAGGTCTCCACCCATGTCCGCCCCCCCCGACACAGGGGATGCTCTGGCACCGAGAGGCTCAGTAGCACACCCCATCCCTGCCACTGCCACCAGGAAAGAGTGGAGGGGAGAACCTGTGCCACGGCCACTTGCGTCTGCTGCTGCTGCTGCTGCAGGAGCTGCTGGAGAAGCTGCATTTGGTGGTGGGCAGAGAGGGGTGTTCCCAGGTCAGGCAGCTGGGCAGACGAGGGGAGCAGCATCTTGGGTGATGCTGTCAGGATGTCTTCAGGGTGGAGGCAGCCCTGCAAAACAGCAGTGTCAAAAGTGTGATTTTGTGCACCTTGCCATGGAGAGCCGCCAGGCACAAATGGGTTGCGGCACCGAGCAGCCCCCAAAAACACCCAGGGAAAGAAGGTATTGAACTCTAGAAATTCTGTAATTCCACAATTCAAAGCAAATGCACACTTTGCTGGGTGTGCTTTGAAGGCAGCATTTTTTCAGTTTTGACAAAAGTCCAAATACTTTTGTAGAAAATTCCCGAAAAGGCTGATGCTTCTCATGGGAATTTCCACTGTATGAAAAAAGCCTCTTTTTTTGGTGGAAAAAAAATAATCCCTATCAGCTCTGCCCCAGACACTTTCCGTGTGGCTGCACATAGCTGAGCCTCAGCATAGCGCTCTCCGGGAGCGCCCTGGGCCCCAAGCCAAAGGGCAGCCCTGCGGTGACAGATGGCTTTGATCCGGGAGCCGGGGAATGCTGCACAATCCCTCCTGATCCCTAGGCCTCTGGGATGCTCATCAGAGGCACAGGCACAGCAGATGGAGCACAGGGACCCACACACCTTGGCATCAGCATAGGCACTCGCCTCCTTGTCCACGGCATCGAGGTCAGTCACCCCACGACTGAAGTCAAGGATGTCAGCTCCGGGCAGCGGCAGCTCCACAGCGTCGATGTCCGTCTCCTCGGCCGAGGCAGCTGCCCTCTCCACACCGGTGAGACGGCAGGCTGCAGGAACACCATCAGAGCAGAGCACAGCTTGCTTGGAGCAGGATCTTGCTACGGTGCGCCCATGGTACAGCAAGTAATGCCCAATGGTCGGTCCCCACCACCCCATCCCACCCACCCTCCAGCTCTCAGGGGAAGCAGGTACAGAGCCACATGGCTGCACTTCTTGCTGCTGCTTGGCATGGGGCTTGTGGCCAAAAACACACCCAGCCCCAGCACACCAAATATGGGGAACAGTGGCCAAAAGCTCTGATGTGGGACAAATGGGCTATCAAGAGCAGAAGACACAGAGAAAGCTAAAGAAAGGTAAACAAGAGATTACAGGGGAGGGGGGGAAACCAAAACCCAACGGATGTTCAGAAATCCCCAGAGAACTGCATTATCACGGCTGGGATGTTGTGTAGCGGAAAACCAAACAATGACCAGTCCAGGATAGCCCAATGATTAGGTCATCGTGACATGATGACTGCAGAGGCAAGCAGGAAACCGCAGCAGAGCCCAGGAGGCTCCTGCTGGGATGGGGGGAACCTAGCACCCAGCACAGGGTGGCAGAACAGGGCAGGGCAGGCAACTCACACACACAGATGGGCATCAGGACCTACCAGCATCCCAATGAGCAGTGGAGGTGTTTGACTAACCTCTTGCAGAACACTTATCTCCCCTCCAGTGCAGCCACTGGCACCAAGGAGCATGGCAACTCTCTGGGTTCCCCAGAGAGCCCAGGGTGATGGGACTCGATGAGCATCCCCACAGACAGGAGCACACATCCCTGCAGCCTCTGCCCACAGGACTGACCAGGGAAGGGGGGTCTGCAGGGTTGACTGCAGCCCTGGGAGCTTGTGCAAGACCCCAAATGCAGCTTTGTACACGCAGGGAATTGCAGAGAGCCAGACACACAAGTGCCTCAGGGTGCAAGGAAGGTCTGTGCTTAGGGGCCGCTTCTGTGGAAGCAGCGAGGAAATGTTTGCAGCGTGTGCAGCTGAGCACAGAGAGTAGTTAGGCGCCCAGCAGAGTCCCGGGCGCTGCTAATGGGCTCCCAGCAAGGGGGGATGTCTGTGAGGATGACGACTAACACCTAGCGAAGGCTCCTTGCTGGGCAAGATTCCAACTTGAGCTCAGTGCCCCGCAGGCCAGATTGCTGTGCAAATCCATTCCCTGCAGGTGTCAGCCAGCAAGGAGCCGCATGGGAAGATGGAGACTGCCAGTCTCCAGGACCACCACACCACCCCCACCTCCACTCTAGCACAGTACCTGGGACGTCCAGGTCATCCCCGTTCCTCTCACTGTCTCCATCTTCCTGCCCATCCGCATTTTGCTGGGTGTGCTGCAGGCTCAGCTTGTGGCAGACTTCAAATGCCTGCCCCACCGTCCGGACAATGCGCATGGCTTGGCTCTGCAGCAGGCAAGGAGAGAAGAGGAACATAACCTCAGCTGGGCTGCTCCTGCCGAGTGATCTCCCCAGCATCTCCCTGTGTGCTGCCACAGGGACTGAGGCACCAGAGTTCAGATCACTAGGGTGCTCTGGGCCACCAGCTACAGTGCAGTGCCACAGGGTCCTGCCACAGCTGCCCCAATGAGACCTCACAAGAGCACAATATACATCCCTGCATCTTTACCTTCTTCTTGGATTTGAAGACGTTGCACCTGAAGACATTGCTAGACCCATCCCTGGCTATATAGCTGAAGATCTTTAGGTCCTGGGAGTCATGGGACACATAGAATATCCTACAAGGACAGAAAGGAAGGGAGAATATCAACACAGGTATTACCCACATGACCAGGAGACTGCCAAGGCCACCACCAGTGCTTCTCGGGCCACGAGGTGCTGGCAGATACCCAGCCCCTGCAGCACATCCCTGCTAAAGCCCATCAGAAATTTCTTTGGCAGTTGATTTGCCTTGGCTGGGAAAATTAGCCTGCTGACTCAGCAGCAGCAAGCATTTTATGAAGGCAGCATGAGGCTTTCTCTGCTTAGCCCCCAGGAGCAGAGCTGATGGCCCAGGAGCCCTGCAAGGGCTGAGCAGAGCAAACCTTCATCCTCTGCCTTGCATGGTCAGAGAGTTGGCCTCTTTGCTCAGGTATCTGTTACCCCCTCCCCAGCAGGGCTGAAGCTCTTCCTTGCTCCCATTCAGCTTCCCCAGGACACAGACACTCAATGCTCTTTGCTTTTGCCAACAAGATGGAGGAGGAAACCTGGGGACTTTTGGACAGCACAGAAATCAAGGGGAGCTGTCCTCCATGGGGATGGTGGCCGTTCTCCATGGTCAGCCCCCAGCACAGTCCCAGTGTAACGTAGGGTGAATGGCACGGCAGAGTCACCCAAGCCTCCATCCCCTCAGCAGGTGAGCTTACCTGTAGATGGGATCATGCATGACAAGCATTTTGTTCTCATCCCAGGCCCATTCTTTTTTCTGCAATGAAAGAAGCTGAAAATGAGTACGTCAGACGCTGTCCTTGAGATCAAGGACAGGGCAGACACAGTCCAGGGACAGACCCTGGGAAGCTCTTGTCCCAGCTCTGCTGCTGCTCCCCTGCAACCCTTTACTGAGGGCCAGGTCCTGCTGTGTACCAGTGATGTTCTACATCACCTCCCATGGGTCCCGTCAAACCCATTCCATACCCACATCAGGACCAGCTCAGCCATCCTGTGGGAACATGGCTTCTCTGTGGCTGATTCCAGCCCACCAGAATTTCCCACACATTCAAGGATGCTGCAGGTCCCTGCACCACGAGGGGAGGGACTGGGGCTGCCATGGCACCACTGCCCCAGGGACCAGGGATGTATACCTTTTTCTTCTTCTTCAGAATGACTTTCACGCCATCGACTGACACAATGAGATTCACTTTCTTCTTCTTGATATTCTTGGCTTTAAACTCATACTGCAGGGGATGGAAGAAAACACCTGAATTAGCCTTCCTGTGCCAGGAATGCAGCAGGGAAGGCTGAAGAGGCTGTGATGGGAAGGGGTGAGAAGGATAGGGAAAGGTTTCCCCAACTCTACATGCCTCCCTGAGCACATGCCTGCATCAGACTGCACATCCAAGCTAGGACAGGACATGGGGCCTTTTTACCCTGCAGTGTTCTCATGCCCAGCACCCAGAGGAACACATCCCAAAGCAATCCAATCCCTGGATGTGGATAATGCTTTGCTCAGTCCAGGATGCTGCTAGAAATGTTAATCTGTGTTTCAAAGGCATTTGCTGTGCCCATCCTAAGCCCATACCTCTCTGGAGAGCTGCTCCTACCTCCTCAGCCCTGCCAGCCCCTCGGGCTCCACAGCCCTGGACAGCTTTACCCCACTGGCTTGTGGCCATTGCTGTGCCCTGGTGCCCTGGTAAGGGAAAAATACTGTCAAGTTGGGGTTTTGCAGGGTTTGGTATAGAACTGGAGATGATTGCTGGGGGACTCCATGAACCTCTCCAGGGGAGATGGGATAATGCAATTACCCACTTCAATTAGAAGTCACTGAACAGGAAAAAAAACCACAACAGGAACTTCCAAAGATCAGTGACTAAACACAAAGCTCTTGTCCAGACCAGGGAGGGAATGAGATCCCCCAAAATCCATCCACTTCTCTGTTAAGAGTCTTACAAGCGAGGAGGGGACTGGCCATGGAAGAGGCCAAATGAGTCATTTAGGCTGAGCAACCTCCTGCTGTGGGACTTTTGAGGAGAACCACAACCAGTCTACCGTGGGTACCACATCAGATACCTGGTGTGCTGGTCCCACACACAGGCTGACGTGGAGACAGATCCTCTGCGCCCAGCCGGTGGCAGAAAAGTCCCACATCCTGCACCTCACATGCCCAAGGAAGAGGAATTTAATTAATCCTCTCATTATTTCGCCGGTCTCTCTGCAGAGAGAGCAGAGGGCAGGCGCCCTGATGCAAAGCCCAGCCCCTGGTCTGCACTGAGCCTTAGTGTGACATTTCCAGCACTGCATGATATATTAACTTTGGCAGCCAGAGCCAGCAGGCAGGAAAAGCTGCCGGCCCTGACCTGTGATCGAATGATAAAAGACTTGAAAGTACAATTCCTCAAAGCCATTTTAAAGTCACTGATGGGGATGGGAGATACAGATGACTCAGAAAACAGTGGGGATGGTGGGGGGAACACTGCTCTGCCCTCCCCAGTGCACAGACCAGGCAAGCTGTGCAAGCCCACCTATTTTGGGGTTGATGCCATGGTGATGGGCTGGTGAAAGCAGAGCTCAGGCTCCCACCATGCCTACAGCCAGCCTCAAAATCCCCAGCACAGACCCATATGCTGCTTGCAAGGCTTATTCCTCATGGAGGAGGGTCTCTCACCAGAGTCCCTCACCAAAGAGCCCACCAGGATGGGTTTCCAAGTCCCATCTCTCATATTCCCCTTCCTGTCATTACAAGCAGAGGTGAAACTGCATCCAAGAGCCCCCTCTCTGTGCTTTGCTAAGACCAATACTGAGAACACAGCACAATACTGACACATTTCCCTCCCTTC
This sequence comes from Jacana jacana, assembly GCA_013400555.1. Taxonomy (NCBI): domain Eukaryota; kingdom Metazoa; phylum Chordata; class Aves; order Charadriiformes; family Jacanidae; genus Jacana; species Jacana jacana. Next base: position 156,061 of record VZTM01036441.1, read on the forward strand.
TGGTACCTAACACTAAAGAAATGTCTTGGTTTAGCCCTGAAAAGATGAGCTCCAGTCTGGCTACCTTGGAGTAATTAACCCAGCACCTTCTGAAGCTCTGCATGCGATTTTGGCAGGAGCTGTGGGCTTGAGCTGGATGCTCTGCGCAGCACCCAGAGCAACTGTCTGCATGGCACCTTGTGGAGCTGCAGCCTGATTTATTGGTCCTAACGATCGTTGATTATAAACATCAAGTTGCATTTCTGAGCTCCTGGAGCCATGGGGTTTCTGTTCTGGGCCATTCCAAGCGCTAATTACGTGGGCTTGGAAGAGACAGCAACCCTGAAAAATATCCCAAGGTTAGAGAAGCTATTTTTAGCCTGTTTTTTGGGTGGGTAACAACCCCAGGACAGCAATGCAGTCAGGCCAGAATGTTTCAGCAAAGACGCTGCCCAGCCCCAGCATATGTTTCAGGGACAGTAAGTATCAGTGCAGAGCTCCTCGGAGAGGCCTCTGCAATCCCTGGCTGCAGGGAAGCGATTCTGCCCGGGCTCACCCCAAGCCTGGCAGAGGGGAATACCATATGGAATGATGTTTTGTCTCTGCCACCCTGAAGCCCAAGTCTTCTCATGCTGATGGCTTACAGCAGAACTTCAGCAAGAACCACTGGGAGTAAAGAAGTCAAATTCTCAGAAAGGCTTACTGGCCAGATCTGTTAAGTCCTTGCATAAATCCAGGGCTGAGGCGAGAACCAAGCCCCTCTGCAAGTCCAAGCCGTGCGATTAGAGAGCTATTGCACATCCTGCCCCAACCACAGCTCGTCAGTGCAATCACTGCAGTGAGTGCAGACGCTCTTTGGGATATATCTCCCATGCAACGAAGCGCAGCTCTAACCAATAAAATGCTAATGAACTCAAGCCCACTGGGGCTCTAATGAAGCACTAACCATAATTTAATAACAGATTACTGAGGAAGAGGATTCAATAGAACAGCAATTCAGCTGAGCCACCTCTGGCATCCACGGGCTGCACAGGGCAATCACACCAAATCCCATGGGGCAGGAGATGCATTGCTGATATTGAGGGGTTTTCAAATTTGACTTTGGGTAAATAGGTGCAAGAAGAGAGGAAAAGCTCTCAGGAGAGAGGGGCAGCAGACCAAACTGAGAAGGAGCCCCTACTGCTCTGCAGAGTCCAGCATGCTGTTTGCCTGCTGCTACCCCCCTGCTTGTAGTGACAGCGTGCAATTTGCACAAGGCTAATTCAGCAAACCAGAGGGATTTCACCCCAAGCTGTACCTCTGGTTAGAGTGAAAGGGAACATTAGGTTTGCACAGTTCCTCTAAGTGAGACCTGAGCCACAGAGACTATAAAGGACAAACCCAAAACCATGCAGAGCAGAATCTGCGCCCAGACCTGCCAGTTCATGCTGCAGCAGTTCACATAAACAGTGACAGCAGCTGCCACGACCAGCCCCGCTCAGTGCCCTGCCATGCTGGAATGCTGCTTGCTGGCTACAGCAGGAGACAGGCACGTCTCACCACGGGTCCTTGCAAACCACAGTAAGCCCCTGCAGCTCCTGGGAAGGCTATGTCTGATAGCCACAGCCAGCCCGAGGCACCAGCCCAGGAGAAGTATTCGGGGCTGGGTGCCCTGTGGGTACCCTGCGTGCACCCTGGCTTTACCCAGTCCAGGAGGTGTAGCTGGCCCTATGCTACCTCCTTGGACTTTTCCAAAGCAATGGCAAACCCCTTCCATTTGCAGACTACAGATGCCAGTATCTGTGGCTTCTTGTTCCTGAAGACTGCTGGACATCTGACACCTGATGGAGCCGGTCCAGAGGAGGGCCACAAAAATGATCAGGGGGTTGGAGCACCTTTGCTATGAGAACAGGTTGAGGGAGCTGGGGTTGTTCAGCCTGGAGAAGAGAAGGCTCCGGGGAGACCTAATAGCAGCCTTCTAGTACCTGAAGGGGGCCTACAGGAAGGCTGGGGAGGGTCTGTTTACAAAGGCCTGTAGTGACAGCACAAGGGGCAATGGCTTCAAGCTGGAGAAGAGAAGATTTAGATTGGATATTAGGAGTAGGTTCTTTACTCTGAGGGTGGTGGAACACTGGAACAGGTTGCCCAGGGAGGTGGTTGAGGCCCCTTCCCTGGAGATATTCAAGGTGAGGCTCAACGATGCACTGGGCAACCTGGTCTAGTTGGGGGTGTCCCTGCTGACTGCGAGGACGTCAGACTAGATGACCCTAGTGGTCCCTTCAGGCCTGGACCATTCTATGATCCTATGATCTCAGATGGTCTCATCAATGTGCTGCACGTCAGCAGGTCCTGCCCTTACTAACACCTGCCCTGCAAGCCCATTTACTTAATGGTGCCAAGGAAAACCTCTCTCTGTATGACTGATCAGGACCTCCCTGGCTTGGAGTTATTCTTGACCACAGCTCTGTCTGCCCTGGGCACAGAAATCTGCTGGGTCTATCCACATTTGTCAACATCCCTCTTTCTGCTGTGAAATGGAGAGAGAAAGCTTAAGAGGGATGCAAAGCAATAGGGCTTTAGCTTCCTCTGGTTTTGGGAGGAAAGCCCAGAGGTGATGGCAGGATTGGAAACCTCTCCAAAGGGACTCTGAGATGGTCTGCACAGCCACAGCAATCCCCAAAAACAGTGCCAGTGGGCACTGACTGACCTAGAGGAGAAGAAAACTTGCACATCTTTAGGGATGTTGGATCAATGCCATATAATGCTTGCCAGGAATATATTCTGCATCCTCAAAGATGTGCTAAAAATCACACCATCACTGCTAACGAGCTTCTTACTGAGGAGCTTCTCACCAAGGAAATACAAAACTGTGTGGGTGGCAATGCAGAAGTGAGGTTTTTCAAAGGCACCAGCATGGGACCCGCTCTGCTGCTGGGAGGGGACAGGGATGCTTGGGGGTAGCTTTGCTATGCACTCGGAGTGCCTCTGTGATTGGTTGCAAGGAGGTGGGTGAGAGTAATTCACCCTGGGCTCTCTGAACACCGCATTCTGATTTTAGGTGACTACTTCAGGAGAAAAAAAACACATTTCCCTCCCTTCAGGAGGGAAGGAGGGAAATCCTCCTTCCACCTTTCCATCCCTCCAGGATGGTTGCAGTTTGTAGGACTGAACACCAGCCTACTGTTTAATAAAGAAAGGATACAGAAATAATTGTCCAGTTGAGGATCACAGAAGGAAAGAGGATTTGTGTAACTTCCCCATGATCCCCTTAGGTTTCACACCGCGTAGCATTTCACTGTACTACTTGTAACTAAATGGTGTAATGGTCAAAGAGCTTTCTTGGCCTTCAACCCAGGTAGTTTGCCCAATGTGGGCAAATTCTAGATCTTTAAATATCTATAATAATACATGAGTTTGGGTTATTGATATTAATTCTTGGCTATAGAAATGTGGCAATTTCAGAAGATAGACAAGAAATTATTTCAGGGAAATACACAGAAAATAGAGCAAGAGAAACCTGTCTGTTCCTGGACTTGCACAGCTTCACAGTTGGTCTCTGACTGAACCTCTAAGCACTCTACCAAAATTTTTAAGCAAAGATTGAAAATGGACATTTGAGATATACCAAGGTTAAAATATTCAAGAAAAAAGTACAGGTAGTCTCACTAATAAAAAAAAAAGTATTAGATCACTCATAAACTCCAACCAGCTAAGAAGCGAATAAAGATTATCCTTTAGTTTAACATGTTTTGGGTTTCTACGCGCAGTGTAAGTCTTCTCAATTAGAAAAGAAACATCTATGTTGTCAGAGCACGAGAACCTTACCATTGACCTCAGGTTAGTGGGAGTCTATTTTCAACAGCTGTCTTTTATGTGGAGTTCACTATTTAAATAACTTTAGATGGAAAATAATGCCAGCTGGTGTATGCATCATTGCACAACACATTCCTACTGGCAGAGTATTAAAATTGCCCTTTCTGGAGAACAGAGTAACATATGTTGCTTAATAGAGAGCGCATGTAACCTTGTCGGCTTAGAGTAAAATTATGTATGAATCCCAGCACGATGGGTATGTGTGAAAAGCGTGGAAAACTCAGCGTCCTTAGAAACACGTTATCCATCCCCATCCCTGTGTTTCTACACAGCAAAAATGTAAGAAAACTTGTAACCACGCACTGATTGCGAGGTTGGGCAGATCAGACACTGAAAAGGAGAAATGATGCCTTTCTAGATTCATCATTCCCCACATTCACAAGCATTTTTAAAACCTTAACCTGAATAAAAATGCCCTTATTTCATGCCAGCCTATCTAAACTGCAGCAGGTTCAGATTTAAGTCTGCCCATTTGCACTTGCCAGCAGTAAAGGAAGGTACCAGGCAATGTTATACGGTCAGATTGTGCTAGCAGAATACAAATAAATGGAAAAAAAATGTAATGGAAGTTCCCCTAAATGCATCAAGCTGTCCCTGTCCCTTTCCATCCTCTATCCCACTCTTCAAATTAAAAAAAAGAAAAAATTTTACAAGCTTGTAGTGAGGAAAGTGCAGTGGTCTGAGAATTCAATTAATAGGGAAAAAGCAATTTTCACAAAATTCATTGCTTCTCTGCTAGCTTGGGAGGCATGAGGAAAAAAAAATGCTGTAAGAAAAAGCACAGAAGTAGATGTAATTTTTGCTAGAAAACTGTATTTCTTTGTGTTTATAGAGCAAGGATATGAAACTCTCAGCAAAGCTGGATCCCACAGAGCCACCTTTGCTGAACACAAGGGCTGGATGGCAAGGACCCTGTGACACGATCAGCCCAAGCTCTGACCTCTGCCTGTGGAGATGCTCCTGCAGCTCTCTCATGGCTCCACAATTCATCACACAAATGAAACCACAACTGCAGTTCCCAGCAGGGGACTGGAAGCTGGCGCCCACCTCCCTCGGCACCCATGGCAGCTCCTCCTCACAGCTGGCCAGCACAGCAGCTAATAAAATACCTTTAGAGTTAGACTTTAACTCAAGGTCAGCTCAGGCTAATGAAAGATGTGGCAGACTCACAAAGGGTTTCCCAGCACTGTGGGGGCAGGAGGGGTACCGTTCTCTTGATGAAGAATTAACTTATTACAAACTGACAGCAGAGCTTGAGTTCATTCGGCACAGGCTCCATGGCTCCAAGAATTAACAACTCGGGGGTGGGAAACCACACATGGCACAATTTTGGCTGCTGAAAATACAAGGAATGAAAGAAAATCTCAGAAATATACAGGACAGGAGCCCACAGGAGGGAAGCCTGAGAAACCTTGCTGGGATCCCAACAGCAGTAATTGGGAGGAATGGCAAACAGCACTTTGCAGTGGATGAGGATTTTGCTTTACTGAACCACACAAGGAAACGGCACCAACACCAGTGCCCCCGGATGACTCCCAGCTGCCCGTGGACTGTGTGGGAAAGGGAACCAGAGGGCTGCAGCACACTGAGGCAGGCAGCACAGCGAGCACAGAACTTAAACATGCCTGTGTCCCCTGTAAACCAACAGTTTCTCAGGCCAAGTCTGGGAAAGCCCACAGACAGGTAAGGACATATGGCATCCAGCTGGCCAGCTGCAGAGGTGCTGTGCACTGTGACTGGTGACACGTATATAGGATGCATCAAGTGCAACCGTGCCTGGTAAGAATAGGCAAGTTGCAAAGCTGCTGTGCAGGATGAGAGATCTCGTTAGAATCACACAGCACAAGCTGTGCAGGCAAGGAAGATGCACAGAGAAAGGCCTCCTGGACGAGTTTCAGCATGGAATGCTGGCCATCCAAGAGGAGCCTAACCATCTCAGCTAAGCAAGAGAACATGACCAGTATCTCTAAATACAGTGGCAGAAACAAAAGAGCACTGGAGAGGAAAAGGGAATGATTTAAAATACAGCTTTCTCACATCAGCAAACAGATGCAACCTGGCCAGGAGTAGCCTTGCAGATCAGAAGGGAGGCCCCGACCACTCAAGCCATAGTGTTCTGGGAATAGCCAGGTAGTGTCCAGCGGATAGCTGGGCACAGTCTGCCATGTGGCAGGGAACGGAGGCACCAACTGTCCTGAGATCCCAGCTGTCAGGCAGGCAGGGCAGCAGAGAGCCAGGGGTCCTGCCGAGGGGGTACCCAGGCGTGGAGCATCACTCCCTCCCACCGCTCTCCCTGCGGGTTGCTGCCCCGAAAGCAGAAAGGCACCTGCCAGCCTGCCCCGGCACACCTCTCCCTCAAGCATCGCCACAGCTCTACTGGGGCAGCAGCGGATATCAGAGGATACAGCATCTGGAAAGCAGGATACCTCCCAGGAGGGTGTTCAGCTTCATCCAAGAGGCATTTCTGAACACGGCTTCAAAACATCTGACAGTCCACTATTTCTGGACTGCGCTTAAAGCCCACAAGGGACTCAAGCTTGCTGGAGGGGAGTACAGTGGAAAACCTGCTTAGCCTACTAATCTAATCAGCAATAAATGGAGTAAACCCCAGTTTTAGAAGACTGCCTTAAGCTGCCCTACCAAAGTGCTGTGCTGCTAACTGTGTCTATCGAGAGCCCTGTTTTGCCTCAGGCTCACAATCCCATTGCATTTCCAATGAGGACACATTACCACCCCAATCCCCATGTGCAGCTGTAGGGTGTGTGCCTGGCTATGGGCATGCCCATGCACCCACAGGGTGCTCGCTTGTGGGATGCCAGCCACAGCTCCCTGCTCCCTCCCAGGGCTGGGAGAGAAAGAGCCAAGGACAGCCAGGAGATTCAGGGATCCCTGCAGTATGGTCACTTTGCTTGCACTCCCCTCTCCTGCTGCCAAAACTTGGGAAAAGCCCAGCCTGCAGCACTTGTGCCAGCAGAGCTCCACCAGCTCCGTTGGCAAACTGCTGGCACAGCATGGGCAAACACACTGGCCATATCTCTGCCATCCTGCCAGCTCAGGTTTGAGCTGCACCTCAGACTTTCATATCCTCCATCACTCTGCCCATACCCCAGTGCTGGTAGGTTTGCCGGTAGCCAGACTTTAATCAAAGGGCACAGTAACTGGGAAGAGGGGAAAGAAGTAAGGAAGTAATGGATGCTTGTTCTTGGGTTTAATGATGCTTTTTAAAAATATTCCACAGTTCCTAAGAGTTTGCATTTGAACATATGGGAAAATGCGGTTCTGAGGTGCATGTGTTGATCTGAAATAAGACAGGATTTTGGTGTGTACTGACAAGGGCAATGCCTATTTTCCCATCCAACTTCAGGTTTAATTTTGGTAACTGTCTGTGACGGTCACGAGTACTGATGGGTATAAATGGGTATCAGTCTAAAAATACCCATGTTGTGAGAGCAGCAGAGCAGAGTTAAAAGTTGCTGCTTCGAAAAAATTCCTGGATCAGATCACAGTTTATCCGTTTACCACACAAAATATGTTTCCCAGTAACATTGAATATTTCACAATAAATTCCTTCTGCTCAGTTTGCTATTTCCTACCCTATAGCTGCCTCAATCCGCTTCCTCCAACCGCCCCCCACTACCTCAAAGTTTCACTTAGTTAAGCTGGCAAATCGGGACACATACACAAGCCATCTTCCAGTCTAAGCAGTTTCACAGGAATCGTAGAGAAACCAAAACTAGTAAAAATTAAATCAACATCAATCATAGGGTTAAGTGGGTAAAGTTCCTCTAGGTAACACCTTATTCTCAGCTCCCCTTTTGCAGACTTGCATTTACAAGATGAATTATCTCCCTGATAAGAAACCTTTAGGGGATCCACACTTCCCTGTCCCAGTTTTAAGGGCTTTTTGGGGTAGTTTGCTGTTTCTTGGTTTTTTAAATCTTAAAATCAGAGGTTCAGAGGAGATCTGAGACACATCAGTACATCCTCCCCTCCCAAGATTGCTTGCAACCACTCTGCATGCCATGGGGGTCCAGTGCTGTGCAGGGGGACAGGGTGTGGTGGCACTGCTGCACAGGAGGGATGCAGCCAGCAGTGCAGGAGCACACTTCCCAAAACATCCCTCAGCTCCACCCAGAAGCTCATGAAAGCCAGGAACAGGCCCCTGTGCACATGTTACTGTTCAGTTCATTGGGGCTTAACTAATACTGAGCTTACAAAGGAAAGCCAGGGACCTGCTCCCAGCACAGCCATATCATTTTTCCCTCACCTGGGGCACACACAGCAACAGCTCTGACTGGGAACCATCGCTCATGGACTGGGAAAAGCAGCCAGGCATGAAAGTCTGTGGAGACCAAGCTGCAAGCTAGCCCACAGCATTAAAAACATCTCTGAATCCCTTTCACAAATCCAAAGAATTGATAACAGCATGGACCGGACCAGCACAGGAGGCAACAAGCTCCCACCTGCCTTCACAGGCTCCATCTCTGATGGCCAAGTGCAGCATGTGCAAATTAACTGGTATGTGGATGTGTATGGGATACTGGTAAACTGACTGCAAGAATAACCAGGCTTTGAGCTGCTCCCTTTGGTTAATGTAAACAAGGAGCAGGCTCTGTGCAAATCTGCTGGCACTGCTTTCACACTGCTTTTCGCAGCCCTGGGGATAGAAAATGAGAGATGAGCTGTACCCGTTCTAATATTTACCACCTGTTGCCAAAATAAGCAGAAACACATTCCTTGGAAACCCCACATCTAACTGGAATTCATGGTATTTTTAATTAGCTATGCATTGGTTCAACCTATGTAGGCAACTGCCGCGGGTGCACAAGCTGTTTGATGTTAGCTCCTTGCAACCACCCTTTGAAGAGGGTAAGAAGCTACAAGAGCCGAGAAATGGCCTCTACTCACCCGGACTACAGTGGGTTTGAACCCGTGTGCTAGACAGTGCTAAGGAAAAGCATTACCATTTGCAGGAGTTTAGTCACACCCATTAAGAGTAATCCCTAATTAAACTCCTGCCTCTTTTCTGGCACCGGCAAGGCCTGATGCCCTGGGGACCCCGGGAGTGGCAGCAGTTGAGCAGTGCAGGTAGCACCCAGCAGGGCACCTTCCAGGAAAACAAAATTTCTGTGCTCAAGATTAGCTTTCTGCCCCAAATGCTTTCTTTCTAAAACAGACCCTGCCTCAAGCCAGCTAAAGTCACCCACAAAGAAGGGGCTGGAGACATAGCTGATACCACAGAAAAGCAGAAATCGACCCTGAGGTCAAATGACAAATTGAGGACCAAGGTAAGAACATACCCACGTAGTGCTTCGGAAAGGTGTCGGCTCAGCAAAGCGAGCCGAGTCAGAGCACGGTGAGATTTACACCCCAAATTGTGAAATACAGGATTTATTACGGTATTGTTTCACTGCTCACCGAAGAGCTGCTCTCCCATAGTTGCACAAAAACCTTGAGCAAGACCCACTGAGAAGGCAGGTGAGAATAGCCAGGCAGAAGAGCAATGACACAAGGAAGGTAAGCTGGTAAGACTGTAATGAAATCAGCAATTACAAAACTCAGACAATTAATAAAGAATGAATAAGCAGCAGCGTTAGCCGCTTAGCGCATCGGAAACGAGACAGCCCTGTGGGGCTCATTAGGTACCGGCAGTGCTCAACACCATTTCTGGGTTGTAACTAGAGAAGAGAGGTAATTATTCGTATCACACTTGTTTCATGGTTCCTACTTCAGCAATAACTAATGCAGGTGTTTAAATTGTAGAATTTAGTGAATGATTTTAAGTCAACAAGTCTGAATAATATCCTTTAGAGAGATTCAGAGAGAATTATAGATTCAGATCCTTGAAAAAAACCTAAGCTAATAAAAGCACCGAGTTTTTAGGTGGAGTTAGAAAACAGCTAATACAGAACTTAATGTAAAGCAAAAGGATCACAATACAACCCAGCACAGCACTAGTTCCATGAAAGTTGAAATCTTAAACAATCTCAATAAAATTTAAAGTGTGCCTCTCAAAGGCTAGCTAGGAAACTTAAAGAATACATTGCTGTTTCTCCCTTTGCACATGTTCTGACCAAAATGTTATCTATAACAACTGTACAGCCCAAATTAAAGTGACAACATAATCCACCTCACTGGTGGAACCCAAAAATGAAGTAATGACTGAGACAGATGACAGAACGACAGTGTGCTTGCAGGAAACTCCAAAGCAAATAGAGCACAGCAGTGATTTTTTTTTAATGTAGTTCTGGAGGAAAACACAAGGAAAAATCCAGATTAAGGGTCAAGTGTACATGAATTTGACATCTACTCACTTCAGGTTGATTTTACATGGCATTGGCCAAGCAGGCTCCCAAAAGAAAAAGGAGCAGAAGCTGCATCTGCAAGATGAAGAAATGCATGCTAAAAACCCCTGGAGACATCAAAACATGTCAACCCGGGGAGAAGACGCTATGAAGATAGCGTGGTCCTGGGCACACACGCAGGGCAAAACACAGCAAAGTAGAAAGGTGAAATTACCTTAAACACAGCATTGTTGAAATAACTAGTATAGTACATCGCAACATAACATGTTCCACCTTATCATACACTTCAAAGAGCAATAGAAAAGAGTTTAGGAAAAAGCAAGGAGATGAGGTAGGTTTCCAAGACTTTTAATTCCCAGAGGTTAAAATAAGCTTGGTCTATTTAGCTTATCCAAAGAATAGTCTAGGAGGGGATTTGCTCAGTCCTGGGACTCAGGGAGAGCTTCCTCTTGCTGAAGGCGTAATGCAGAAGATCAGCTAATTGGGATTTAAAGTTGGATCCATCCAAACCACAGAAAGACCATCTTTTCACAGAAAGCTCAGTAGGACCCACACCCCAAATCACACTCACCACCAGCTTTGGGCCAATTACTCTGGATTTCTCTTTTTCAAATATTGAGTGTTTCTTAGCACATATGTAGAGATCAATAGAGATGTGCTTTTTGAGTTTGCAGTACTGGAGAGACACACACATCCACAAACTTCCCAGGGATCAGGCACTGTTTGAAGGAATCCAGACCAATCCCACTCATCATGTTAAGAGGAAGGAAGAAAGTGTCATTGGAGCAAAATGCCACAAGAAACCTGGAGGTTTTAGAGGCAAAAAGAACAGTATGGATCTCTATAACACATATCGCTATTGCAAGCCAAGAGCAAAACCGTAAGACAGTGTCCCACATGACATCCTGGTCTCAAAATTGGAAAGTCGTGGATTTGATGGATGACCACTTGGTGGATAGGGAACTGGCTGGATGACAGCACTCAAAGGGTTATGGTCAACAACTCGACGTCTAAGTGGAAGATAGTGACAAGTGGTGTTCCTCAGAGGTCAGTACTGGGACCAGTGTTGTTTAACATCTTTGCTGGAGACACAGACAGTGGGATAGAGTGCACCCTCAGCAAGTTTGCTGACAACACCAAGCTGTGTGGTGCAGTCAACACGCTGGAGGGAAGGGATGCCATCCAGGGGGACCAGGACAGGCTTGAGAGGTGGGCCTGTGCAAACATCATGAAGTTCAACCAGGTCAAGTGCAAGGTCCTGCACATGGGTTGGGGCAATTCCAAGCACAAATATAGGCTGGGCAGAGAATGGACTGAGAGCAGCCCTGAGGAGAAGGACTTGGGGTTGTTGGTCAACGAGAAGCTCAACATGAGACGACAATGTGTGCTTGCAGCCCAGAAAGCCAACCATACCCTGGCATGCACCAAAATAATTATGGCCAGAAGGTCAAGGGAGGTGATTCTGCTCCTCTGTTTGGCTCTGGTGAGACCCCACCTGGAGTACTGCATCCAGCTTTAGAGTCCTCAACACAGGAAGGACATGGACCTATTGGAGGTCCCTCCAGGGGGGAGACATCAGAGGGCTGGAGCACCTCTCCTGTGAGGACAGGCTGAGAGAGTTGGGGTTGTTCAGCCTGGAGTAGAGAAGGCTTTAGGGAGACCTTATAGCAGCCTTCCAATATCTGAAGGGAACCTACAGGAGAATTGGAAAGGGACTCTTTATCAGGCAATGTAGTGACAGGACAAGGGATTCTGGTTTTAAATTGGAAGAGGGGAGATTTAGATTAGATCCTTGAAAGAAATTGTTTACTGTGAGGGTGGTGAGACACTAGAATAGGTTGCCCAAAGAAGTTGTGGAAGCCCCATCCCTGGGAGTGTTCAAAGCCAGGCTGGATGGGGCTTTGAACAACCTGGTCTATTGGGAGGTGTCCCTGNGACCGCAGTGCCATGCTGAGAAGCAGCAGCCCCTGTGCAGCCATTACAGCTTGCCCAAGGGGCAAGGAGGTACAGGCAGGAGGAGACAGGGGACCTCCAGGGCTTTCATCGTGTTTTGTACGCTGCAGCCCTTCTCTGCTGGGACTGGGAGACTGCTCAGCTCCTTTATCTTGTTCTCAGCTGTGCTTATTGTTCTGCTGTCCTACAATAGACACATCCTTTTTTCCAGTTCCCTAATTAAAGGAGATCCATTCCACAGACCAGCTCACACAATAGTTTTTGCAGACTCCCCTTTTAAACAGATGTGATCCTTTCCTCCACTCCCGCACGCCTCTGGAATGTGCCATAACACACACAGAGACACCCTTACAGCTCTCACAGCTACAAAATCCTGGGCCAAAACCCTTCCCATCTTGCCACAAGCTGTGAGGCAGGCTCTGACACTGCTCTTCCCCCTTGGCCATTTGGTGTACAGCACCACCAGGAACAAACCTTCCTGCGGTACTGAGCCAAAACCACCAAGAATTAATTTTAGCAGGGAAGAATCTGGGGCATGTGGCTTTTCTTCTTTTCTTTTTTTTTTTTTCTTTTTTCTTTTTCATTATTTTGCAAGGCTGCAGCTCTGTGCTTTGCCTCTCTTCTGCGGTGATGCAGCAGAGAACGCTTCAACAAACTAAATCAAGGGGTCCTTGGCCTTCAAGGACCAGGAGAGAAGCACAAAAGCAGAGAGGATCACACACAGAAATAGCATTGAAAGTGCTGGCTTTGGCTTGGTTCAATTTTAGATCAATCTGGTTCCCCGCACAGGGATGCCTCCCTTGGAAGGAGTCTGGGAAGTCACTTAGTGTCTGTGTGTCTCAGTTTCTCATCCATAAAATGGGTATTATATATTGCTTTACACCTGATGTCCTGCTTCTGAACTGTTTTTACTCTTTGCTCTCCTTTTCCTAAGCTATTTCTTTCCTTAATCACAGAGCAAGAGCCAGGTGTCATCTCTGGACGCTCTCACACCCGGCTGGAAGAGGTGGCTGCCCAGGATGCAGCTGCCCATGTCTCTTATGCAACATCAGCTTCAGCAGTCAGCACAAGGGAGCATTTGGACCCCATTCCATTCCAAGAGTAAAACACTCCATGATGCCAGCAAACTGAAGAAAGCCTTGATTTATTAAAAAATGCAGGAAATTTCCATGTTACAGTAAATCTCCAAAGACAAAGCCTCCAAATAAAAGCTATGGCATGGGGGTGAGGAGACACAGACTCAAGGGTATTGGAAAAGGAGGACAGTTCCAGCTTTCCAGTGTGCTAACCAGCAAAGTACTGGGAGATGCCAACATGAGTTGCAGACCCTGAAATCAGACACCTCTCAAACCCATTTTCTCCTCTCAACAACCTCTCTTGTCCACCAGGAGCTTATTCCTATGCACAGTTGGGAATTTACTCTAAAATGCAAAGGTAGGAGATGGCTATCTTTGCTAGCAAGTTTCTAGCAGCAGAACAGCCCATCACCTCTCTGTGACAGCGCTGGGGCTGGAGAGCACTGAGCTGGGTGTGCTGTGACTGGTGACACTGAACACAGCTCTTTCCCTCAATAACAGTACTTTGTGCAGAGGTTTACACAAGTTAGATGGTTAGGCAATCAAAGGCAGACCTGTCACCTTGCAGAAGGAGCAGAGAGCGATCAAAGGACAACACTTTCTGTAAGAACTCTTCAAACCCTCACAAACAGCAATTACCAGTGCTCTCATGACCCCAAATCTCCCAGAACAAGCTGCAGACCTCCCCCTTGACAGCCAGGCTAAATCCAATCATGCCTGTGAGCCAGAGCATGCAACAAATCTTTCTCTTCTAGGCAGGATGAAAAGCCAGAGTGGACAGGCGAAGAGGAGAGCCACCTGGGCATTGCCAGCAGCTGTGGCATTTGCAGTGCTGCAGACCTTATGCGTGTCAATGCTCCAGCTGCACCACGTTCCTGTGGAAAGCAAGGTCTACAGCATCAGATTCCACTGCTGCTAGTGCAGCTGAGCCCCGGCACTGAACTGGGCTACCAAACCCTTGTGTGCAACACAGGGAGCCCTCAAAGGAGGGAGCCACAGAAGGCCTGGCGGGGCAACTCTCCATCACTGACTCTTCTGCAAGCGCTCTGCTGAGCCGAAGGGACAACACAGCCCAACGCTTGCTTGAAGCAACATTGCTGCAGAAGAACAAACATGAAGCAGGAGGAAAAGGAGGGAGCACAAGGGCATAGAAGGGGGCAGACATTTCTGAAATGACTGGACAGCCTCTCCACAAATTCAGAGGGGGTGGGAGCTGGCAGAACACTCCCAGGCTGGGAAGGAGCGACGCTGAAGGTCTGTCCTACCCCCTGTGTTCAGGCAGCCTGGCAGACATTATTCCCCATGCTCTCCCTTGAGCTCCCAGCAGATATTTGCTAATGGCTCAGAGGATGGGCATCGTCAAGGCAGTAAGTGATTCACCACAAGTGCTGGCAGGGAAAGCCCCCAGCCTGGGAGTAAGGTGAATCACAGGGAGATGCTGTTGGCTCTTGGAGAAGGAAGAAAGTCAAACTGAGGAAAGGCCAACCCAAGCAGACACAGGGCGAGGATGTGTGACGGAGACGTAAGGGACACAAGACACTGCTGCCTTCCAGCTTTTTGCCAGAAGCTCCAGTCCTGCCCTGGGCTTGGTGCCTACTTGGATTCCAGCCCTCTCAAAGGCATTTGCCTGGCTACAGGCCAGCATCACCCACCAGGGGTACTGCTGCCTGCACGGGCATGCCCAGCATCAGTTGATGTGCTCCTGCCAGAGCCCAGAGCACTGCCTACCCATGGGACACTTGCCTGGAGGAGAAGTCCTGAGCTCCTCAGAGAGACAGGAGGTATAGGGAACACCAAGCACCAGCATGCACCTCCTGGCTCATCAGCCTTTTCAAAGCATGCTCCCCCATCTGGGTTTTATGGTTTCCTTTATCCTCACTGCCTCCACAACTAAGCTCTCTGTCCATCTGGAAACGGACGTCCCCTGCTCTTTCCCAGGCTGGACACCCTGACACCAAGCTCTCCTCTCCACCACACTTTGGAGCCTGTCCACAAAGGGACATGCTGCTGCCTCAAGCCTTGCAGATAACTCTTAGCTAGGGCATGCAGGGGTGCAGGGGGGTTGGAATTAGATGAGCTGCAACTAGATGATCTTCCAACTCAAATAATTCTATGATTCTATGCCTGTTACTCCTCTCCTCAAGACCCATCAGGTCACTTGTCTGGCTCAGCCCAGTCATTTCTGCTACCACATGATCCCACAAGCCTGGCAGACAGCTGGTACAGGCGGTACTTGTTCATGTCTGCCTGGGAGCATCTTCCCAAAGTCCCTCTGGCCAAGCAGTCCCCAAAGCCCCTTTCCTCAGACCTCGCTTTTCAGCACCTTCTTACCAGTTCAGATGCCTGCCCTCTGCTAAATGAGGTCATTTACCTCCTTAAACTTGTAATTTTACTACATGTGCATCACAACAGAGTGTACATACAACATACACTAATTAATGCTGCCAATAACCTTCAAAGCTTTGCTGGAAAGCACTTGCCACATTCCGGCCTTGATATTAAAATAGAAAGGAAAGCCAGGCCCACCACATTTTGGCAAATTCTCCTGGAAACCATCCCTCCCTTATGGGCAGTCATAGTCCAAAGGTTGCTTCAATGAATCTGGGTACTAATTTAACCAGCTTATTGATTACTAATCACAGGATGAGATCCTGACCTGTTTCCTGCAATCAAGTAGGTGGCATGTTGGTAGCAATACCAGAGTACCCATTATTTTATTAGGAGGTTAAGTGGCACTGGTGGTACCAGGAGAAATACAATTAATTCGCACAGAAGCTTTCACTCTTTTTACTGCGACTGTCGAACACTGAAAGAGCAATTGAAATTATTACAGATATCCCTTAGGTTCCTCCCAGATCTAATACAATGTAATCTTGTTCATCTCGGACAATCACGGCAAGTCATTAGCGCGCTGATAATTCACCTCACACTGAGTGCTACAACTTGGCCAAGAGCAGGCTGTGCCCTTCAGGCAGCCAAAGCCTGAGCATCTGCTGGCCAGCCCGCTGCCCCCATGCACATCCCTGCAGGACTCACACTTTCAGGTCCAGCTCACTTTCAAACCCTGCACAGGGACAGCCATGGCTGTGCTACTTCTTGCATGATGAAAGACAAAGAAAAAAAGCAAAAAAAGATGACATTATTATAAATGACCTAATGCTTTTCAAAACTCGCCATGGCAGGAACAGGGGTATCTCAGATACATTTCAACTGAAAGAGCTCAAAATTATACCAGGCCTTCTCCACAAATAGCTGGCCAAATGCATCAATTTTCACACCAGTCCAACTGTGCGTGCGGCTTGCAGAGGATGCAAAATGTTGCTTTAAACATGCTTGGTGAAATTCAGCAGTTTTGCCAATTTGCTGAAATAGAGCTCAGCTATGCAAAGCAGCAGAAATCCAACAAAATCAGATGTACCTGACAGAGTAGGAGGTGTAGAGGAGCTAGATTTTTAAGTGCTTGAAATGCCTCCTTGTTTTGAGCCTGCAAAACTCAGCTGGACACTTCCCAGAAACAGGCTTGCAGAAGACTTTGGTCTTCTTCGCCTACACAGGATTTCATCCTTTCTGGTGCTAAAGGAAACCTGGGTTAAAGCCGTACTGACCAATCCAAGCAGCATAAAAAGGATGATTCCAAATTGTCTACAGGATGATCACACCAAGCCCCAGCCAGGTGGCACTGGCTGTACTGAAGACATGCCAGAAGCACAGAGGAAAGCATTTACATATATTTATATCATGAAAACATTAAAAAAAATATAGCTATCATCGTCATTTAGGGCCCCATGTGCTCAGCCAGTCTGAAAAAAAATAAAGGATGTCCTGCAGCTAGTTCAGGCACTTTAAACTGAAATCTTCAACAACTCGCAGTCCCTAATGGTTGGGAAGATGCATGAATTGGTCTCTTCCTCTACAGTACATCCTCCTGGATAGCTGGCAGATGTACAGCCCATCCCAGACTACATTCACAAGCTCCCATCTGAACTTCTCATGCTTTGCCTATGACTGGCACAGAGCAGATAAGCACTGCAGCCTCTGGGCTGCTGCTTCCCCAGAGAGCTAGGTCAAGGAAGGTCCCCAAGTGTCACACCAACAGAACAGGCTGGCTGCAGTTTTAATGAGTATTTAATTACTGTTGAGCCTGGGATCTTGTGGAATACAGGTGCCCAAGTGTATCTATCTGGATGATCAGTTTATCACACCTTGCATCCTGAGGAGCCAAGGATCACTTTGAAGGCAAACCTATCCCAGAAGTTTAGGGCATGAAGCAACATGGACCATATCACCCCACTTTAGGATGAGGAAGAGAAGGGAGTCAGTTGTACAAATACAATCCCAGCTGCTTGCCAGGAAAACAAGCCCTAGCCTACCGTATTTATTAGTACTGACATGGCCATCGGCGCCCTGGAAGAGAGTCGCTAGATGTACAAACCGCTTACAAAATTGCTGTTCAAGTGCATCTTCCGCAAGGCAAATGTCCTATCCCACCAACTCCTTCCAAAGGCCAGGGATTTGCACCAAGGTGCAGAGCAAAGCAGGGCTACATCCCTGGCAAGCCAGCCGGAGCAGGCAGGAAAAGCAGGAAGACAGAGGCAGTCGGCTGAGCACCTCCCCTTCCCTCCTCTCCCTGGAGCTTCAAGAATCATGGGAATCCTCCAACATCTTCCTGCTTCTGGACAGAAACCCTCCCTCTGGTGAGCACCATAAGGATGGCCATGCTACCGACAGCCCTTCAGCAGGGGGACGACGGAGATGGCACCCCTGCCTTGCAACACCAACTCCTTGTATAAAGTCTCACTCAGTCCACAGCTACAAAAGAGACAAAATGTGGGCTTTTAATATCTACATCTTGCTTTGCTGGAGCCATTCTGGTCATGATCCATCGCTTTGCTTCGCCCTTAAGAGAGTAGCATCAGGGCGGCAGAGCCAGACCAGAGCAGGAATCCCAGAAATGCCAGCTATGCTGTGTCCTCCTCTTTGCCCCCAAAGGGTCAGGTCTCCATCTAAACAGGAAGCCAGGATCAGCCAGGCCTTCAGCGCTTGCCCTCCAAGTCCTGGCTGCCAGGGAGCAGAGGGGAGGCAGCACTGCAGGAGGAGATACTGTTGCTAGTGGCCCTGTCTGTCCTCAGCACAGGCAGTTGCAGGGACTTCCAGGCTGCTCTCCCTCCTCAGGAGACATGCTGTGGGGCAGGATGCTTCCTCACTTCTTTGTAGGATCATTTTTTTTATCCTTTAGTAAATAGTGCCAAAGGCTAGTGAGCAGCTAGCTTGAAGGCAGCACTGAGAAAGTGGAGCCACAGTGACATGGGGGATGGAAAGGGGTACCCTCCACCACAGTCAGGAGGTAGCTCAGAACATACCAGGACACAATGCTGCATTAAAAAAGCTGTGCCAACCTCAGGGTCAGGAGGTGCTTCACATGCCACCCAGAACCACTGCAGCTTGCACTTGAAGATCTCCCATTGCCTGCTCTCTGTGCCTAAATAAGCTTTTTATTCCTCTAGTTTCCCCCAGCTGATATTTTGGGAATTACCTTATGCCCTAAAGAAATCAACTACCTTTCTGCTTTAAGAAGGACACACATTCCTTGACCTCCTGCCAAATTCAAACCAGCCTCCAGCACCCGGCCCAGCCAGCGGATGCCCTTGCAACACGGCAGTAACGCCTTGCTGCTGGGTGCAAGGCCAGTGCAAAGCACGGGAAACCAGGGAAGGGCTTTATGCATAAACCCCCATCAACAAACTGTCCTGGCATCCTCTTCACAATCAGCACCACGCCACAAATAAAAAGGCGTTAAAAGTCTCTCTGGCAGATGTGGTCTGCAAACTCACAGCCTTTCAGTGACATGAATCTCTCCTATCTTACACTAGATCAAGGAAATTCAAGCACACATTTCAAACATCATTTATCATAAGAAATCCTTATTTTACCCTAATTTTTGTTCTTTTAGCCATTCAGAGCTTTATCTATTAATTGTTTAAACTGTCCTTAAGTTTATTTATATTGGTCAACAAAAATAACACAGTAGGGTTTATTTAAGATCTTGTGCCAGTCCTCCCATACTGATGTGGAGTCATATGATTTTGGGGCTGAAGCTGCATTCTTCCAAAAGTCTTATCTTGAAAAGCAACAAAGGAAACAGCTGTTTATGAGAGCTCCCAATGACGTCACAGTTGTTCTGTCCCAAATCTTGTTCGGAATTGAGGTGAGCAAAACCAATGTCATGCTTGTGCACGGGCCACACCACCAAGAGGACAGGGCAGGGAATATGAAAGCTGCTGAGAAAAGCCCACAAACTATGTGCTGAAAGTTTGAAACTGAAGAACCCTGTAAGCTGTGTCCTTGTGACATAATACTCCCTCTCCTCCTCTGGTGATGAGAAAAGAGAAAACAAGACTATAGCAAGAGTCTGCAGGAGGAACTAAGAGAGGAGCCCTGGTAGGGCAGCTCAGTCACATGAGCAGGCCCAGTGCTCATGAAATGCCATAAAGCCACCAGACAGTTCATCCATTACTCAACAGCCCTGCAACCATCCTCAGTTCCCTCCATTTAAGAGTGTTATTTCCAGGAGAGAGCCATCCCTGGAAGACAGGGCAGACCCTTGCTTGTGACCCACAGAGCAGACCAAATTACCTGTACCTGTGGCCACACCATCATGTATGTCAGACCAAGGTCCAATCACAACTTTCTGTGTTGAAGAGCAGTCAGGCTGCTGCTGTTTTGAGCCTGGGGGCAGCAAGCTCACCGGGTGTGCGGTTTACTCTCCTCCCAGTCTGCCCTTGAACACGTTCCAGTTGTGCAGGCAAGAGGCCATGGAGCAGAGGAAAAGCTCCTCTCCTGGCTATTGGCCAAGCATTATACGGTGAGAGCACCCTGTATCCTGACTATAAGTATTTTAGGAAGCCAGATGACTTCATTAGCAGCTGACATCCCCTGACCTACTCACTGTTAAACAAGCTCACTGCTGGCCTGCCCCAGAGCTCGTTACTCAGCACTTTAATTTGCACATTGCCATTTACCAGGCACTAACCTGCTGGCACATCCAGGCGCCATCTGCATTTTCATGCAGCTGAAGCGCTTAACGCAAGCGGTAAAACACAACTGTACCTCTCCCACAAGTAGTTTGCTGTTACCTTTGAATTGGGACTGACATATAAGGAAACCCTCCAAATCGTGGACATGCTACGGTTTCCACACAGTACCAGCAGCCCCACGTCCTGCACCCACCTTCCACCCCATCCCTGCCTCCCCAGCAAACACTCCTGCACAGGACACACCACCATGAGCATGGAGATGGCCCACTACCACTCAGGCTGCAGCTAATCCCAGGTGTGGCATGTGGGATGCCTGGGTACCATGGGGGACAGCCAGCGCTGGGGATGCTCCAAATGTGACGGTGTGGCAGAAAGTCACAAGCATGCAGCCACCAAGCCTGGGTTACATGGAGATCTCCATGGAGAGAGTGACAGTGAAAAATGCAGAGTTATGAATAACATGGAGGACGGGACTTAGGTAAGACAAGTCTGTAAGCAGAGATCGAGGCACAGTGCCCCCACAACTCCAACACACAGGGGAAGGAGCACCCTTGCCACACTCACCCTGATCCGCCGCATGGCCGTCACGATCTCCACCCGACTGTTTGGCCGTGGCACATCCAGACTCCCAATGTACTAGAGGGAAAGAAAGAGCAGATTAGTCAAGTTTCCATGGCACTAGAAATCTCACGGTCCCACCATGATGTTGATGGCATCCCTGGATGGAACCCAGTGTCACTTCTGGAGAACAGGCAGCATTTTGCCCACTGAACCTGAAGCCTTGCATGCCTCCCACTACAAAGCTGTTCCCTCATCACAGTGTTTCAAGCATTCAGCAGCCCTTACTCTAACAACAAAACAACCTGGGTAATCAGACCAGCAGGATTCATTCATTTAACGCCATGATCAACGTATGTAAGTATAAGCCAATATCCCCTCAGTCACACCAAATCATCTGTTATAGACCTGGATATTGGAATATCCCTAAAATTGCTGGGGCAACCTGTTTCGTGACAGGCCCTTTGCTACTTAATTACAGCCCTGCCAAACCCTTGGCTGTTTCTGCAGAGATGCTGAGCCTCCAGGCCAAGCCGCTAGAAGAAAGGAGCCACTTTGCTATTCAAAGGGGACCAAAGGCAGCACCACTGTGACCCAGCACGGAGAGATGCCGAACAAAAACCTTTTTAAAAATAAAATGGAAGAGGGCAGATTCAGAAGGATCAGAAAACAGACAAGCAACGAAGAGTCAATGCAGAGTGCTAAAAACGCGTAGTTAGAAGAAAAGCATTTTAAGTCTATTTACTAGCCCCCTGTGCTCCCACGCTTCATCCCAACACGAGCACTGACGTAACCCTCAGCAGCGCAGCATGGGCACTAAACCTGGCAGGGCTATATGTTCCCGTGAATACCCCCGTAACCTCTGCTGACACCGTGAAAACTCAGGTCACTGATTTCAAGCACCAGCATCGAGAAAGGCGCTTAAATGGCCAAAAGCGATAGGGGTCACCGCACAGGCAGAGGTTACGGAGAAGGGTTATTTCTCACCCAGCATCACTGTGGGACTCCCAGCTCCTCTGCTGGGACACTGCTGCCACCGTTATTGAGGGCACAGTACAGGGCTGCATGATCACCCCCGGGTTTTGCTTATGTGTGCTATCCCTGGGGAGCCCTCCTTGCTAAACCTCCATGCCTACACCCCAAGCTCAACAAGTTCCCCCTGCACGGCTCCTGCCCCAGGTGCAGATGGAGGCAGTGTCCAGCGAGCAGCACCGGGCAGTTGAGGCTGAGAGTAGACGTAAAGGGAGAGGACATAGAAATAAACAGCAAACAGCTGGCATGTTCGTCACGTGCTGAGCAGGCTGCCATGGCGCAGGGCAGCTTTACGTAACCAGGAATTAAAGCCCACGATGCACGCTGCCAGCAATGGCGGCATTAACAGCCCAGACCCTGGCTCCTGAATGCCTGGCTGCAAAAGCACAAGTCTTGATAAGTTTTTAGTCATACCCCCCAAATGGAGCCTTCCCACCCCTTCAATGGTTAAGGTCACATTAAGAGAGGCCTCTTTGACATCAATCGATTCCCTTTCTTATATAAACTCTGGAAACCATCAGTAAAAAGGAGGAGATGAGGAAAAGGGTTGAGACAGCCAGATCCCCGGGCAGATGGTCACCATGTAGTATGTAAGGGAGAAACCTTTCCCCATTTTCCCCCACCAGGCAAACAGCTCCACTTCCACTTCTGAGCCCCCGCACATGACTTTTCTGCCAAGGACTACCTGGCAGTAGGGAAACTTCTTAACTTGAATTATAAGGATAGAACTTTTGCTAGCAAAGACAACAGCCAAGGGATTCCTCTCTTCTTCCAGCTATTCCCAACAGTTCCAGGTCACTGCCACTGGAGGGGTAATTGCTTTCCTTCTCCCCACATTTTCCTTGTGCAAGTGAGGACAGAGACAGCCATGCACAAGGACAGGATAAGCAGTGGCAGCTATCAGCTGGGCAGGAGACAGCCTCATCCTTGCTGGCTCCACAGCCACACAAATTCAAGCAATGCCAACCTTCTGGTTGACAACCACAACCTTGGCCAGCAGCAACACTCAGTCATGCCCATAATTGCATGAGCAAGGCTGTCAGGGCTGGGCCAACCCACAAGCAAGTGACAGAGCAGAAACTGGACACCACCTTGGACCTCCTTGGATGGCCCTCCTGGAAAACAGCATCAGCAGTAGGAAGTGTCTTCCTGCCATCCTGTCTATGTCCTTGTATTCAGCTATTCCCCTCCAGCCTATGCTTGTGAGCATCTGAACCAAGGGGCTCAGATCAAAAAACACGCAGGATTCACCTTTGCTCCCAAATCCAGGCTCTAGAGCATCCTGCTGCATCCTGCATCCCATGGGAGCATGCCCTTACCAGAGCCCACGGCACCTCCAGTCACATCGTGGGCTCGCTTCGCAGATTACTGTGTTCATAGCTCCAAAACCACCCACCTCTCCCTCCACTCTGGAGGCAGGTATTTTTTGCACGTTTCACAAAACTCAACAGATGGACAAAGTCTCCCCAGATTATTTTTGCCTTCAGGGCAGAAAGCACACATGGGAACTGCACTGCAGAGGAGTAACCCTTCGCAATGCAATGAGAGTCCTCCCAGAAATGTGGACTTGGAGGTCAGCCTTTCAGCTAAACTACTATTTCCCAGGCAAGGAGTGGGGATAGCCTGTGAATACACCTGTATTTACTTGTGATCTGCAGCTGATAAGTGCACAGAGCACTTCTGCTCTGCTCTCCTCCAACCCTCCTACTCACAGCACCAGCCTTTATTTTGGGAAGAGGTGTGGGAAAAAGCAGGCAAGGCAGAGGCAAGGATCAGCAATGCAGCAAGAGCCTCCAGGACGCAGAACTCCCCCCCCATCCCATCCCAAAGCTGAGACCCAGCTCCCCCCTCCTGGAATAGGACACCCAAATACCCCCAAGCACAGGGGGTCCCAGACCCCAGGGAAAGGCTTTTGCCTTCCTTTAAAATCCACATTCCCCAAGCGAGAGTCCAGCCACAGTGGTAGACCCAGTCCCCACAGGGATCAATGTCCCTGGTCCCTACAGGGGTTGGACCAGCATCCATCCCAGCAGGTCAACCCTGCGGGAAGGAGCGGCAGCAGGGCCAGGGCTGAGCTCAGGAAGGAGAAAGGAAGGCACCCGAGACAAAAGGAAGGAAAATAAAGCTGTGTGAAAGAGAGCTGACAAAGAAAATAAACCCATAAAAGAACCCACCCTCCTCAAGCCCCTGGGAACGAAGGAGGAAACCATATGCACATATGCAGGATGCGGCTTTTCCAAATAATCGCCTCCAGATCCATGGCCCAACCACCCTGCCAGGGATGGGGGGCAGAGGTGGAGCCTCCCCACCCACACCCAAGAGCCAGGCAGGATTAGGGGGTCACTGATCCCCATGCTCTAAAGGTGGGGGGCACAGCTGGCTCAGTGGGGAGTGCAGTCCCAGTCAGCCCCCTCCTCCTTGGCCCAATTAGGAGAAGAAAGGCCACCCGCTCAGAGCCCCAGTGAATGGGCAGCTGAGGGGGTCCCTTCTGTAACGAGGCACTCTGGCAGCCCCACAAAGGCAGCCCTCGCATTGCAAATGGCCAGAGCCGCTCGGGGCTGCATCACCCGGCGGCACGGGCAGGCAGGCACAAAGCACCTATTTTGCCAAACGCTTTCAGTCCCCCGCTGCTCCTCATGCCCGTGCGTGGGATCCAGCCTTCCAGCAGTCCTTCCAGGGCCCCTAGAAAGGGTAGCCCCTATCCTTGCCACGGCACAGGCTTTGTGGCCGTCTCCCATCAGGCTTCTCAGCACCCAAAGGGATCTTGTGTGCTGACCCCCCTCCCATGCAAATCCCCCTGCCTGTCCCAGGCACAGCTGGAAGAAGCCTCCAGATACAGCCCACACCATGCATCCTCCACCCATGGCTTACAAAAGACCTGCCCAGTACAGGGAAATATCAATCTTCCCCATGCCAGGGAAAAAAAAACCAACAAGAAAACAAAGGAGAGCATTTTGCCAAAGCAATGTTTCCACAAGTCACTCAGTTTCTCCTTTTTCCTTGAGGTTGTTTAATATTTCTCATTTTCTGCTCTGTCAGAAATTAATTTTGTTAGGAAGGTTCTTTTTCTGTGACAGCAGGTGGCAGATATTTTCAGAAATCTGAAGGCCGATCACACCCCTGATGGTGAGAACACCTTCCAAGGGGTGCTGATGAGATCCCTTGCGGGTGGTAGGCAGTGGTGGACAACAAAATTCTTCCCAGAGAGAAGCTGCCATCTTCCTAAGGGAGGGAGGGCATGCTGCTGCTCTGCCAGCCCGATACTGCGTGCAAAGGTCAGGGCTGAATCATACCCGACCTACTGGGGGAGTCTAGACTGGGCAGCTGCCAGCTGCCAGCTTCAAAAGCCACCCTGAGTCAGAGAGCTTGCCATGGATCAGGAGCCTCTGCTTCTGCAGAGGAGCTGCAGGCAGGCAGCAGGGCAGTGCAGGCAGAGGAGACATGCTGGCACCAGCCTTGGGCTGATGCATCACACCGCGGGCTACGCAGTCATCCTTGGGGCCAGAACCTCATCCAAGCAGGGGGTCCTGCACCTGGGCTGGGAAGGTGTTACTGGCGGTACCAGCAGCCAACTGAGAGGCATCAGATAGAGGGTGCAAGGGTGCCAAGGTTTCTGAAGAGTCCAGGGCAGTGTGAGGCTGCACCAGGTACTGGGACATTGGCCCTGTGACACACAACTATGCCACGAAGCAAGGCCAAAGTGCTCAGGCACCAGTCCCCAGCCAGGGGCCCCGAGGTCTGAAACCTCTTTATTTCCCTAGTGCCTGAGGAAACATCCAGCCTGCCTGATAAGGGCTACTCCCCTGGCAGCCACCATCAGGGAAAACAAGGAGAAATCCAGTTCCCAGGACTTTTGTTGTCCCAGTGCTCCCGCTCTCCAGTTGGCCCACACATGGCCTCCATCCAGGGAGCCACGGGGCTGAACTGGACCAGTCCTGGCTCTGCCCTGCACCCCAGGAACACCCAGCCACACTGGAAGGAAAGAAAAGGGGGAAGTTTACTCAGGCTGTGGTGGTGCGGGCTCAGAGGCCAAAAGGGGTGGAAAAGTCGGGATGCCAGCTGACTTCAATGGAAAAAAAGCCCTGGCTTTCCAGCTTGAGCCCAGCAGGAGGGTACAGTGGGCTCTCTGCTGAACTGGAGGACTACAACCCTGCTCAGTTCCCCCTTTACAGGGCTCTGCACCTTGAGGACACCAGGGTGCACCCAGCCCTGTCAGACCCATTCAGAGCTATACAACTAGCCAGTGGGCATTCACAGAGGGACACCTCACGCCAGGCAGCACTGGTCAAGCTGATGCCCTAAGGATATTAGTGCTTACCTGCCTGCTGAGCCTAGAGGCGCTTGCAAACTGCCTCGATGAGCTGCAAGTGCCAGAAACACTGAGCTCTGGGGGGCCTAAGAAAAAATACCAGTGCCCACCAGAGCCACATGAAGTGCACCCATCCTCTCCTCTCGCCAGCCAAAATGGGGCTTGCACAGTGAAGGAAGACACCTTTGCAGCAGGATGCAGCCCTACAGCAGGGACACCAGGACACAGGGCGAGGGGGTATAGCAGGAGAGCTGAAGTTTTTCCATGCCAAATAAAGCAGGACTGTCCACTTGCCTCCATTTCCTTCCCCCCATCCAGCCACATCGCCCACAGCTGCGTCCCATGCAGGAGCTGGGTTTCATGCACCTACACCCAGCTACACCCTTAACAGGTGTTCGTGTACGGGATGCATAAGACAGGAACAATTCAGCAGTCAGAAAGAAGGGTCAGGAGCATCCCACCCCCATCACTTCTTCCTCAGGACCTTCTGGCATCTGTCAAGCCCACACACTGCCTGGTTGGTACCCACAGTCTGGGCACACAGAGCTTTGCCAAATCCTGGCAGAGCTGCTTCCCCTCTCCCCGTTCCTCCTTTTTTGCTAAGAGCTTCACTAAGCAGCCTGTGAACTGACTTAACAAGTACGGCAGGAATATGCCACTGTTTCAGCCGAGAACTTTTGTGGCACACGGGAAGGTTATTTATAGCCTTGAGCAAGAAGCAATCCCAGGCTAAAAATCACACTGCAGCTTTGCTCTGGGCTGAGCAGCCCTGACAGAGCACACCATACTCCAGAGCTGCCAGTATAAACAGCCCCCAAATAAAGCTGCCAAGTCTCTCCCAGCGAGCTAAAGAGGTGCAGAGCTTCACACAACCTGCCTTCGGCTTCCCAGCCCTCCAGGAAAAGGAATCTTGCTGGGAAGGGAGCCTGAAGCAGAGGAGGGGAATTGAAGACCCCAACCAGAGCTGCCTGCAACTCAGTTCACTTCCAAGGCTTTTAGGTATGGCCCCTCCGTACATACAAATATACACGAGACTGGAAACATACATGCATTTGCTGCCTAATGTTCACTTGAGGCTAAAATGCCTTTCCCAATAAAGTGATTATCTGTGCAGCAACCAGTAGACACTCCCAGAGCTGGAAGCCCCAGGAAGATGGTGGCAGGTGAGCTGATGGGGCTCATTGGAAGGGACATACTGGATCAGACTAAAGTGTCCTTCGTGTCCCATCTCCAAACATAGACAGCAGCAGATGCTCAGTTCAACTTCAGTTTCCCACGCACGGAAGCAGGAAAAAGTGCTAACAAATGAGAGAAAACGCCCGGTTGCCAAGATCCCTTAAGGGGGGGAAAAAAAAAAAACCCAAACCACAAAACCCAACCACCACCTGAACCCAAAAAACCACCTGCTGCCCAGAGAACAGCAGCTCTCCCAAACCTCCAATCCCGCATTTATCTGCAAACAGGTCTGATGTCAGGAAAGCCAGGTCTCAGTACATAGAATCATTCAAGTTAGAAGAGACCCTCAAGATCATCGAGTCCAACCATCAGCCCTACTCTACAGAGTTCTCCCCTACACCATATCCCCCAGCACCACATCTAAATGACATGGCTTGTCCTAGCCCATGGCAGTCCCAGACTGCAGGCAGTGGGTCTGCCTGAGGACCAAGGTTTGCTTGGACAGCCCCATTTCCCTTCACTTGCAGGCAGAGAAGCAGCAGAAAGGGTCCTTGCACCCACCTCCCCCTTCACATATATTAGGCCACTGTGAATGGATTAATGAGCCTCAGGACTGAAGAATTAACAGCCGTTTCCATACAATGTGTATTTGCTAGATGAAACCTAGCTCTAGACCACAAGTTCTCCAGAGCAGGAGAGGCCAGCCCAGGGAGAACCTAAGAGCAACTTCAATGGCAGTGGGCCACCAAGGGCTTCCCTGTGCAAACCCAGCACTCCTGCACTCAGAAAGTCGGGAGGTCCAGCACTGCGATGACAGGCTCCACTTCCCTACTTAATTCCTACTACATGCTGATCTCTCTGGAGGCGTTGGAGTCGCCTGAGTCATGATTTCTGAATGCACAGAATTGCTGGTGTTGCACAAGTTGCCCCTTAGGTTTTGCAGCACCAAGGCTTTGGGAAGATAAGGAGTAAGCTTGCATCCCCCTCCTCCTCACCACAACTAGAAGGGAAACGATGGGTGGAGAAGGACAGAAGGAACCTTTACTCTCTACATATCCATTTAACCAGAAACTAGTACACAAGTTGGAATTCTTGCCTGCTCCCCTGAGCCACACTGCAGCTCCCAGCTCTTTCATTCAAATGCTTCAGCTAACTCAAGAGGTCAGGCTTTTGATTTTATTCAACAATTCAGACCACAGGACGCAGAAGATAGCAAACGCCCTGCCTTCCCTCAGAGCCAGCTCCCCCGATTCCCAGCAGCCTGGCTGAGATGCCTCAGGGACATAAGAGGGATCTGATGCCAAGAAGGGTGGCCAATGAAATCAGATCCAAAAGTGTGAAATGTAGTACTCTTGCTCAGACGACAGAGTGGGATTTTCCAACTATTGGATTTATCTCCAGAAAATGGATTAACATAATCCTTAGAGGACACTTCGCTCAGACTCAGTGTCTGTGTGCCAGATCTTACGGCTGCATGTAGCTTCAGTGGGGACAAGCAACAGAAGCATCCTGATGGCATTGTGTGACAGCATTGCCTGCCTCAGAGCGAGTCCATCACTCTGTGCTTGAAAAGGGCCCAAATCCTGACTGCCTACAACCACCCACCATGAGACACTGGGATTCCCTCAGGAAAAAAGCAAAGGGAACATCAGCATGGAAGCCAGCAGCTACCGGAAAAAACACATATTACATCCCCTACCTGTGCCATTTAAAGACAGTAGCAGACAAAATAGGTCTGAGTGTAAAAATAAAACAAAAAATTAAAACAATAAATCAGCCCATACTGACTCAGGCCCGTGTTCCCCCCCTGCAGTGAGCCCCAAGCAAACTCGTCAGGAATCCCAGGCTGCCAGAGCAGAGACCGCTGATCCAGCCGCTGAGGGCTGTAACACCAGGATCCCCACAGCCTGCACTATCAGCAACCCCAGGAGGCTTTTAGGAGACAGGCACGTGAGTCTTGGTGCTCCAGCTGAGCATTTTTCTTCTTTAACCTCCCCCCAAAGTTCTGCTCTAATTCAGAGTTCCTCATTTTTGTGACTCGCACTGGGTGTCTGGCCAAAACAAGAGCCACACGGGTTTAAGCGCTCGGGATTCTTGGGGATAAAAGGAACTAAAGGAGTGTAAGCATTTAATTAATCTCCAGCAATCTAATAAAAGGATGGAGTAATTGCCTAAGCCATCTGCATTCTGCATCTGGCATCAAGGGCTGCTTGAGAAACCCACAAATTCAGAAGCTGGGTTTTGTACGGGTTGTGCTTGGCATTAACGCGTGCCACAGGATACACGACAAGAGAAAGAGGAGCTAACAAAGACTAATATGCACCACCCCATTAATGCAGCCAGACCAGCGGCATGGAAAAGAGATCAGCTATGAGCAGACCGAGGGGCAACTGAAGCCCTATCCCACTCCTGGGCCACCCAAACCTGGCATGGAAAAGGCACAGCACTTGCACCCAGGCACCTGAGATTTAGAAGGGGAAATGCTTTGCAGCCTCCCCACAGGTGAGGGGTGAGCAGATGCTGGCAGTAAAACAACAATTGGCTTCAATAATCCAGGGGGCTGCAAGGCTGAATTTGCTGTCTTTCCCAGGAAAGAGTTGCAAAGCAGGTTTAAGTTTGCTCCGTAAACAACTCCTCTGCTGTTTTGGTCTCTGCAGCACAATGCCCACCATCAGGCAAGCGATGGTCTTTGCAGAGAAACCCTCCCAGCTGCGAGAAGAGCAGGAAACAACAGAAGTTCAGCACCCTCCAAAGAGTGGCAGCCTCGTACCCCAGGCACTGCGCAGGATTAGATGCCAGAGCTTTGATTCTTCCCCTGCCAGCACCCGTGCTCCAAGGGCAACAGTGTGCGACAGATGCCTCCCTCCCTGCCACTCAAAATCTGTTCTACACCAGGTTTTTTCCAAGTCAAGGAGTATCTCATCAACATGACAATCATATCCCCCAGGAGCAGCAAAGAGGGCAGGGTTATACATTCCCCGTTTTCAGATTTCCTAACCAGCTACTTCTCGGTGTACCGCCGGCCAGCACTGCCTGCTCAGGGCTGGGTGATGCGGACAGGTCGCTTGGCTTTTTCCCAGCCTGCCGAGAGAGCACATGCACTCAGAGTGTGGGAAACCACACAGTGGAGTAAGAGCCTGAGACATCCCAACATAAAAACAAAAAGAAATAATAATAATAATAAAAAACAAATAGGGCTTCCTGCCAAATCCGCTAGCAAGAATGGTTTATACATGCAAGGAGAAACAGCATGCTTTTATTTCAGGCAGGCAGCCCTGACCTCTTGCACTGCACCGCAAATGGCATGCAGTTCCTCCGCCTGCTCACACCATGGGTTTATCCCATTAGAGGAGAACCAGGGTACAAGGCATCCTGCAGGAACACCAACCGTCCCCCATCACGCTGGCATTCCAGCACTTCCCACAGCGTTGGAAACGCGGAGCAGAGCCCAAGTCTTTCCCGGGAAGATGCACACAGCCCCTGGTTCCCCTGGGCCAACGTCCCTAAGCAACACCACGCAGAGCCAAGGAGGGAAAACAGCTGGGTGACTGCTCCAGCGTGCCCCATCTGTCCAGCTCCAACATCCTTATGGAATGGGTGGGAAGACCTCACCCAACTCTTTGCAGCCGAGTTTGGGGGAGAGCAGGTACACCAACAGGAAGGGCTTCTAGGGAAACTGGAAAAAACCCAAGGTTATGCGAAAAGAGAGCCGGACAACAGGGAATCCCGGGAGGTCCGGGGGTGCAAGCGCCGGACAGGGACCCCCGCTGACCCCCCNCGCCGCCGCGGAGCGCGGAGGAAGGGCGGGCAGGGGAGGAGGGGGGCTCTGGCAGCGTGGGTCTCCGCACCTCACCACCACCCCTCCTTCCAGAGGGGAGGAGCAGGGAAGCTTGAAAAATGAGGGGCAGAAAGTGGTCGGCGGGGAAGGCGGCGCTGACACCTAGTGCGCGGTGCTGGGTCTGCACCCCGGCCCCGCCAAAGTTTAAAAAAAATTAAAAAAAAAAAAAAAATAATCACAAACCCACCACAAAACTACCCGAACAACCAACCAAACCAAACCAAAACACGAGGGGACGGGGGAGGAACAGAAAAAGTGTCGCCAAGGGCTATAGTGGTGGGGATGCAGCTGAGCCCGGGGGGTGCACCGGTCGGAAGGGGAACGCCGTGCCGCCCTTGCCAAGGCAGGCACAGCAAGCCCCCGCCTGCGAGCAGGGCTGAGAAACGCATCCCTCCTCCGCGGGAGAGCCCGGGGTGCTGCAAACGCTCAGGCCAGCGACCCCCGTACACAGACTTTTATATCAAAGGTGGAAATGAAGGGAGCTGGAGGTNAAACAGGGAGCCCCGGGAGGCCCGGGGGTGCAAGCGCCGGACAGGGCCCCCCGCTGACCCCCCCGCCGGTCCCTCCGCGCCCGCTGCCCACCTTGGCCTCGAAGCAGATGCCGTGCTGGAAGGCGTCTTCGTTGTGCAGGGGGATGCGGAGGTCGTGCCGGTCGTCCACCAGGTTGTACTTGGACTTGGCGGGCATGGCGGCCCCGCGGCGGCCGGGCTGCCCCTGCAGCGCGCCCNCCCACCACAAAACTACCCGAACAACCAACCAAACCAAACCAAAACACGAGGGGACGGGGGAGGAACAGAAAAAGTGTCGCCAAGGGCTATAGTGGTGGGGATGCAGCTGAGCCCGGGGGGTGCACCGGTCGGAAGGGGAACGCCGTGCCGCCCTTGCCAAGGCAGGCACAGCAAGCCCCCGCCTGCGAGCAGGGCTGAGAAACGCATCCCTCCTCCGCGGGAGAGCCCGGGGTGCTGCAAACGCTCAGGCCAGCGACCCCCGTACACAGACTTTTATATCAAAGGTGGAAATGAAGGGAGCTGGAGGTGAAAAATCTCTGCCTCATGCTTAACAAAAGGTCAGTCCTTGTGTCCAGACCTGACCCTACTATACACTACCTTATATAAGCTCTAAAAGCTGTGAACGTGGTCCTCCACCAACTGAAAGCACGCCAGAGTCTCTTTCCAGATGTGCAGGGACCCACTTGTGCAGCTCTGATTACAAGGCCAGCCTGTTTCACCACTTACACACATAGTGCACCCTCAGGTGGGGCTCCATCCCTCTGTTTTAATATGCACAGATGCTGCATGACAGTTGTGAAGCTCATCACACTGTGGCACAGCTGAACAACTCACATTGGCCTTCACACCTGCCAGAGGCACCCCTTGGGACAAGACTTTCCCAGGGCAGACACATCCCCTGTATCCACAAGAGACCCACAATCTCATCACCTTTGCCTCACTCTCTTTGCATGATCCTGCACTCCAGAGCATGTATCCCTTCAGTCCCTCAGGTTTCTAAATGACATGAGGTGCAGAGAGCAGTGCTGATAGTTGACCCTTCCCTGGACAGAACAGATTCAGGTATTTTTCAGACTGAGACAATGTGGTGAAACTTCCTTCGAACTATTAACATAGTTCAGAGCCAGCCAGTGTTTCAGTCACATCCGAAATCCTGTTTTGTTTCCCCTCAGTGTGGAGTGGGCTTTCCACCATTCCCAGAGACCAGGGAACAGCCAATTCCATGACAAGCTCAGAAATCCCTGTGCTCAGTCATGCTCATGAGAGGTATACGGGAATGGCTGCTGTGCTTGCCTATACTGGGCTCAGAGTGGGATCCCACAGAGCTGTCAGCACTGGGACATGTGAGCCAAGGGATTATTTCCTACTGAAGGCACCGTGCCAGCAAGACTTGGGCCCTTGAAAACCTTTACTCCTTGTTTTGGAAGGTGGGGGGGGGAGGAGGGGGAGGAAGAGGATCAGTGCTGTCCGTTGTAGAAAACCGAGGCAAAAAGGGTGCAGAGAACTGAACACTCACAAGGCACTTGAGCTCTGGAGCAGGCAGAAGCCAGTGGTGGGATAGTCTTGAGCGTGGATCAGCTCTGTGGTGTTTGACACTGGGTTCTTACTGAAGGTTTCTGTTTACCTGTAGCAAAGGTTTAGCTGACAGCACTGAAGGGAACATTACTGTCACTGGAGAAGTTTCCTGGAGGTCCTTAGTCCAATGCCTGCTCCAAGCAGGACAAGCTTGAATACAAGTGCTCAGGACTATGTCTAGGCAAGCTGCCAATA
The DNA here is from genome assembly GCA_013400555.1 of Jacana jacana. Classification (NCBI taxonomy): domain Eukaryota; kingdom Metazoa; phylum Chordata; class Aves; order Charadriiformes; family Jacanidae; genus Jacana; species Jacana jacana. The sequence goes on from VZTM01036441.1 coordinate 189,452, forward strand.
TCCCCAGGGACAGACATCTCACAGGTCCTCTGGAGCCCTGTTCCTGTGCTATAATTCATTGAAGACATGCAGTCTTGCCAACTGCTGGCTTTCCACAGCTTGTAAAACCCTGTGGATTCAGTGGAGAACTGAATTCCCACACGGGAGGGCTTGTGAGCATCTCTTCAGTGATTAGTGCCTTCAGGGAGATCTTCCCCCAGGTACAGACATGGATGTTTGATGGACAGCCCTCAGAGCCTGGGTAGCAAGCCAGCTCCTCCCAGGCAGTCCCAGCAGGTTTGTGTGGCCAGCACTGGAGCTGCTCACAGATCCTAGTGCGTGGTGGATGCCCTGGGCAGCCCATACCCTGCTCCTCTGGCTTCTCCCACAGGCATAGTGATGCTTCCCACCAACTGTTGCAAGACCAGGAGCAAAGAGGAGACTGACCTTCCAACACTGGGGCTGAACCAAAGTACAGCCCTCACTCTGCAGTTGGTTCTGAACTCTCAGTTTGAGGACCTCTCATATCAGCAGCTCAGTACTGCTGCAGCACAGAAACAGCAGCCTGGGGTGGGGGCAGCAGCTCTTCCTGGAACCAGTTTGTCCCAAGCCGCCACCTGGCTGTTGACTCACATGTGACTTGGGTGGTACTTCTAGCATTGGGCAGCACTCCAGATGAAATCACACAGGGTTTGCAGGGAGATACCAGTGGCATTTTGTGTGATTCCACCTTCCTGTTACATAAAAAAAAATTAACTGTGATCCCAGAAAAAAAAAAAAAAACAAAAAACACAAAAAAACCAAAACAAAACCAAACAAAAAGAGAGGCAGTGACCAGCTCTCCCTGCCCTGCCCCTCCACCATGCCTGCCAAATCACCACCTCTTCCTGGGAGAGCCCTTCTGAGCTTTTAGATCCTAGGTCATCAAGCCTAGCCCACCACCACAGCAGAAGGTACAGGAGATCCCCAAAGACTAGGGAGAGGATTAAACCCTCACACATTTGTGTTTGTCCTGCAAGTCCAGAACCTGTTTCCTGCCTTTCCAAATCAATAATTAGAAGCCCTGGAATTATACCTTGAAGTTGTGTAACCGGTTTGCTTGTTTTTGCAGTCCCATCTATTTCCGCCTCTGCGAAGACACAATGGCTCACCCACATGTGCACAGTGGCCTAGGACAAAGGTCCCATGCACCACCCAAGCAGAGGTGACACCTCACCAAAGATGGGGAGACATTGGCATGTGGCCCACATGAATTTGAGTGGACAGGGAGGGCATTTTGAAGGGGTCAACCATTAACAGGAGAGTTTTGAACAACTTCCAACGTGGACAGAGGAGGGAAGAAGCAGTGCAGCCCGCCCGGAGAGAGCCGGCTCGGTCCTCCCTCCTTGGTACCCACTCCTCGGTCCCATGGCCCTCGAGGGTCTTGCCCAGCCCTGCCCGGGCACAGGTTGCCGCTGCCGGCCGCGAGTTGTGGATTTATAAAGCTGGGCTGCCATCTCCTGGGAAAGCCCTGAAATGCAGCACAGAAAATCCAGACCGGGCTGGAGAGGCGACCGCCTTCCCCAGCCTCGCCTCAGCCCTCCTGCGCTGCAGCCCAGGGCTTTCATAGAATCATTTTGGTTGGAAATGACCTTTAACACCATCAAGTCGAACCGTTAGCCTAGCACTGCCAAGTCACCACTAAATCATGTCCTACAGCGCCACATCCACACCTTTTTAAAATATCTCTAGGGATGGAGACTCAACCACTTCCCTGGGCAGCCTGTTACAATGCTTGACAACCCTTAGAAGAGACCAACACCTCTGTTGGTTGCTTCTGCCCTTGTTCCTACCTCAGCACCCCAGGAAAACCAGTCCCACACCCATTCTGAGATTCACAGACTTCCTTTTATAACTCCATGAAGTAGAGGTGCAACAATTGCATGAAAGACAGCAAAAACCCCCGTGTCACTACATGCTCACCCCAGCACTCCACCACCACAAGACCCCTCCAGACAGTGCCAGCGGTAGGTGAATCGAAGGCAGATCCCTGCAGCTCCACTACATCCACTCAGTGGCTGCTGGGGGTGCCACAGGACACAGCTGGTAGAGCCAGCTATCGCCACCCTTGTGCATTAGTCTGCACTGAGCAATGTACTCTGACCTGAAAGAGTTGGTCAGGAGAGTTTTGAGTTCACTCAAAGCGTTTTTCAAAACATTGCAAAGCTTTGGTAAATTCTATGATTCTATGATTCAGGACTCAAAGGGAACTACCTGTGCAAACATTTTATAACAATTGTCTGGCCTGTGAGCATCAGCATGTATTGTCTAGTATCACCCTTAAAAAAACCCGAAACACAGTACGGAAATACTGCAGTATTTCCAGCAGAAAGGCTTGTTTGTTACTGTAACCGCCACAGCCTGTAACAGAAACCACCTGCGATCCTTTATCTAGCTATGGCGAAGTGTAATGTTTGCAGAGCACTTTGTACATCAAACACAGTTTGTACCAGGATGGCGGAGTTGTGACTTGCCCTGCAACTCTTGTGCCACACCACTGTAAGAGGAGAGGACAACCATCAGCAAACAAGGCAATGGTGAGCACACAGCACAGCCCCAGCAGACCACTGTCCCCCTTCTCTTTCTGCTAGCACTCTCAAAGCAAGTGGCTCAATGCACCCATGGCCGATAACTTCACAGCCACCATGGCACGTGTTGCTTCCACAGCGGCAGCGCAGCAGTTTTGGGGAAAATACACCGTACGCTGTTGGTGCTTGGGAGGCCCCTCCTCCAGAGAGCTATAATAAAAGGGCTTTTGGCCAGGCATGCAAATATTTTTTATTGTGCTGGATGCGGTTGGGAATGAGAAACATCACAGCATAGCTATGAGAGGAAATGAGCAGATGGCAGATTTTGCAGCTCAAAGCAATAAATTGTAAGGCAAATAGGCTCTTAGGCAGGATTCAGGTTGGAAAGGTAGGATCCAGCTCAGTTTGGTGCTCTAGCTTGCTTTAGTGTCCTTCCATTAAATCCTATCACAGCAGGTTCTTCTAGGGTCACGGTCCTGCAACTGATGAGTATGCTAGAACACAAACCTATGTGACATCAAGGCCCAGCTGGTGCAAAGCATCCCAAAGGCTGGTGGGCTTGGGCAGCGAGTCACCTTGTTCCTCCAGTCACTTGGAGCCACTTCCAGGTGGAAGAAACACAAAGCAGGGCACACAGTTCAGTACAGCAAGGAGGTGCCTTTGCTGCCTAGTGAAACCTGATGATTAATATCTAAATAGCAAGGGCTGGGAAGGAAGTACAAACTTCAGAAAGGAAAGAAGAAAAGCCTACTGGAATTAAGGTCAGGAACTTGCTGGCATTTGCCAACATTTTATTCTGATGAGCTGGCAGAGCTCATTCTCATCAGGCACACATATATGTGTGTATTTATTTATTTTAGAGGTGTGACTAGGAACAATTTCAGAGCTGTTTTTAAAAACACTGGCCCATCTTTGAGATCTGCAGTGGTGCGGACAGGCTATTGGAACTACCTGAAAACTCAAAGTTTGTCTTTATAGACATTTTTATTCTTTGCACCACCATCTCCTTTCAATTTGCAATTATCCCAGGTTTTTGGAAGCTCTCCACAAACCCCAAGTCTTGAAACATTTTTGTTTCAGAAAGACAAACACATGGTGCTTCTGAAATAAATACACTCCCTGGAGCGGAGCAGGTGCGGGCTAAAATTAACATTCCTCCCTTCCAGGCTCAGCCAGCCCCATCACAGCCTACAAGTAAGCCATGAGAGCCTGGAAGATTTGGAGCACCCAGGGGCCCATTGCCACAGCAGGGAGCTGGTGGCAGCGAGATGCTGTCCCTGTGAGCCTCCCACAGAGCTCCACATGTGAGAGCTACCCAGGACTGGAAGCGGGAGTAGTCCCACAGCAGGCTGAAGCAATGCCTACATCCACTGAACGTTTCACAGCCACGGAGGAGCCATCCCATACAATATTCATCCTGTTCTAATCTCACTGGCTCATTAACGATAAGCTTGCTTAAACACTATTATAAGAAAGACACACTGCATAAACATAATTCTTAACCATCCTTAGCACAATCAGCTGTAACAGTTACCAGTAAAATTATTGATACACGTATTAAGAGCTGCTTGTTGTAAGAATTAGTACTTACCTCCCCAACATACAGTGTTTACCATCCCCACAGCAATCATAGCATACACCCCCACCAGGGCTCAGCTCCTTCCCACCTCCAACAGCCTGGAGGATGGACATGCACACAGCCAGAAAACACCTGCAGCAAGCTGCAAAGGGCTGTACATAGAGGCACAGCTACTCATCCAAGGAACCCTGCCACCTCCCCTACCTAGACCAGACTAGGTGCTAGGTGAGTCACATCTGCTTAAATCCCCAATTCCCCAGGTGCTCCCAATATGTGAAAGAAGCTGCCCCACTGCTGTCTGCCAGACCATTGAGGGAAAAAACATAATGCAGAAATGGAAGAAGCCAACAAGAAGGCTTGTTCCCGGGTGGCTGGCAGGCTCCTCTGCCCACTCCTAGGCTTGGGCTGCCCACAGCAATAGGAATGGGAATTGCAGAGGGCAGATGCCCAAGAGAAGGAGGGTGAGGACCTAAAGTGAGAGGGAGCTGTGCTGGCTGTCCCTTGGTGGAGCGGTAGGGAGGGCTGCAGCATCAAGCAGCTGCTCCAGGTGTGCAACACCACAAGGTGCTGGTTCTGTCAGCTGTCAGTCTGAAAATCATTCACAGTTTGTCATGATGGAGTTCCCAAGGTAGAATAAATGTAGAAGGAAAAGCCTTGAGGTTAGTTTTGTCTGGGTGTAGGGGAATTTACACAGCAGGACCTCCCCTCTCTGCAGGAAGAGCCCAGGGCACCCAGGACTCCAGACTAGCCTTGTCCATATGATCCCAGTCCAGTGTGCACAATTTTGGCCATAGCTTTTATGTTGCACTGGAGACAAGAAGTAATCTGAAGGAATGTGGCTTTTCTCATCCTCTGTAAGAAGGACCAAGGAATAAGAACATCTTCATCTGTGTGACAAGCAAATAGCCGCATTCAAATGATATGTTAATTGCCATGTCTAGCTGTCAAGCTTCTTGTAGCAATTCCTCACTGGCGGCTGATAAATAAATACAATACTTGGCCTTCTTTGTTTGGGAATCCAGCTTATGATCTTCAGACATGTTATTGCTCGGTTCCTGAGTGCAAGACACCAAACTGAGGAGGAGCCGGTATCCTGGGTGCTCTCCCTCGTGAATCACTGCAGCTAATTGGAACTACCTTTGATATGTTCATAATTTGCCAAGGCTTATTTGCTGTATAATCAGACACATGGCCCCTTCCTTTAATTGCCTTGTAAACTGCCAGAATGATTAATTCTGATACAAGCCTGTATTCATTTGGGGATTGACATGCAGGGACTTACAAGGGTGGGAAGGAGAAGGCCCATCCAGCCCACCAGGCTGGGGGGCATCTCTCCTGCTAGGTGCAAGTGGTTGGTCTTCACCTTTGATAAATGTGTGGGCGTGCACCCCTTTCCCTGTGCAAGGGGACATGACAGTCCTGTAGGTGCCAAAACACAGCTGTGCAGGTGCAGTAGCTGTGCTGGTGCCTGCTGATGGCTGCAGAGTTCCCTGAAAAGCACTCCCTGTGCCCAGCCCCACCGAGGCAAAGTCCGTGGGCAAACGCCTCCTCAGTGCTCAAGTACACCCTTGGGGACATGTGGCAGTCTCCAACCTTGTCTGGAAAACCTCCCCCAGCTCTGCCCCTCTCCACAGCCTCTTTCTCACAGCCTGTCAATAGGCAAAGCTCTGAAAAGGCAGTATTTCACCTTTACTCCCACATATTTTACATGCTAAATCCATAACTCTGATATATTCTCTTAAGGGACCCCTCATATCTGGGAAATGAATGTTCCTGTGGTTGCTGCTCAACTTTCTTGCCTGGAGATGGATTCATATGAAAAAATAATATATATATCAGCCCCCAAATCCCAGTGACTGAAAACGCCCAGGGACAAATTAAAGCAGCATAGTTAATAGCCCTGGCTGCCATCATTACAAGTTTCACATGATTTCACCATGGTTGGACACTGGTGGAAGGAGGGATGAGCAGAACAAGTGAGTGCCTGAGTGCTCAGTTGCTTGCTGCTGCTGGGACATACAGACAGACAGATGAATGGAAGGAGGTGCAGGGAGTAGCACGCTCTGAGCCCCAGTGAGTTCCTTGGTGGGGTGATGCCCAGAGCCCCCCATGGCCACCTGCTGCCTGCTAGCACCAGAGCATGGCTGGTCCCCAGCATTGCCAGTGCCACCAGAGGGAGGTGCCACCCTGGATAGGGTGGTATCCCCATGCTGGCACCTGCACACAGAGGGACTAGGGCAACAGAAGGTGTGGGAATGTACTGGGCATGACAGTGGGGTGCCAGTAACAGTGCAAGAGGAGGACATGGGGTTGTGGCTGCAGACTGCATGATGGAGACAGGGAAATGACCAAGCCTCACAGGAGGAGCTAGGAGTTGGGATCCTGTTTCCATAGCCTCAGCTGAGGGTGGCATCCAATGAAGAGTCATCTATCCAAAAATATGAGGCAAGGGATTTGCCCTGGACTGTGAGGTTTCACCAGACCAGATGTGGAGGAATGTGCCAGCACCCTCTGGGCACCTGAGGATGCATTTCCCTGCAGGAAGCTTTGGTGGTGGAAGCACAGAGAAGTCAGCAGGAGTGTTCAGCAGGAAGAATGCTCTTGGGATTGTCCCTCTATTCCCTTGTCTCTGTTTCAAGGACCAGGTTATTCCAGAAACATACTCTAAGTGGAAAAATGCCCACAAAGGAAAGACGGCCAGGTGGTTCAGAAGGTGGATGCAGGTGGTCAGCAGGATGGCAGTGCCTGTGCACCGGAATCCTTGGGTCCTCCCTCAGTTTTCCCTTTCTGCTCTTTCTGGGGCCTGATTAGGCATCAGCTGAATCCTGCTGTAGCCTGCTCAGCCCCCTCCACGCAGAGGGAAAAATTAAAGAGGACTTTGTTTCCAAACAATTGCAAATGCATAGTTTGAGAATCTGTAATTTAAACTCAAATCCTCCTTCTGCTAACAGTGATGGATGGCTTTTTCCTACTGCTTTGAGAGCCCTTGGATCCTGCACGGCAGATGCCTTCCTGATTTATGGCTCACCTCTCGATGCGATGGGAAACAAACAACCCAATTCTAATTACCACACTCTTGTTAGGATAGTTTCCTACATTGCTTCCATCTTATTACCAGGGCTCCACACTCCACCTTTGTGCAGCTGACTTGTGTTTTATGGGTAACCTTGCCATGAATGCATATTTGCTGCATTCATTTCACTGGCACGTAAGTTCATATGCACCATAGATGACAGACTAGTAACTGTGTATTTTTCTGAGTGGTTCAATCAGCAAGGGGGGATCAAGAGGTGGGGATGGGGATGATGGCTAGGAAGGAGAAAAGGCAATGCCAGTGGTATTTGCCCGCTTCCGGTGGGCACTGGCAGAAAAGAGGGAGGGAAGGATGGGGCCACATGAGGGGCTAAAAATAGATGTTCTTCCTAAAGAGAATCTTGCTGGTTCAACTCTTTCCCATTCTTTTCTGTGTGAGAGTGGTTAATTCTCCTTGGGAGCCCATTCACTGAGCAGATGTTGCTTTTCTTTGTATGATTAGCCTGAAATCAACGAAAAAATAATCTTGTCCTTTAACAAATATTGGAGCACATGATTCCAGTGTGACAAGGTGCTTCAGCAGCCCGAACAGATGCTGAAATTACTGTCCATAAAAAAAGCACACATGAACATACCCATTGAATCCAGCTTTTAAAATAGCACCACCCAAGTTTGTGAGCTGATGGGGGAAAAAAGCCTCTTTGCAGCTGCAGAGTCAGGGCTGGCTTGGGCTCTCCAGTATAAGGACAGTGACATCCTGGAGCAAGTCTGGTGGAAGCCACCGCAGTGGCTGGTGGGCAGGCATGAGCCATATGAGGAGAGGCTGAAAGGTGCATTAATCATAAAATCATCTAGGTTGGAACAGACCTTTAAGATCATTGAGTCCAACCATTAACTTAACCCTGCCAAAACCACCACTAAACCGTGTCCCTAAGCATCATGTCTACCCATCTTTAAAATACTTCCAGGGATGATGAATCCACTACTTCCCTAGGCAGCCTGTTCAAATGCTTGACAACCCTTTTAGTGATGAAATAAAGAATTTTTTCCTAATATACATCCTAAACCTCCCCTGGTACAACTTAAGGCCATTTCCTCTTGTCCTACTGCTTGCTTGTCACTTGGGAGAAGAGACCAACCTCCACCTCACTACAATCTCCTTTCAGGTAGTTGTAGAGAGCAATAAGGTTTCCCCTCAGCCTCCTTTTCTCCAGACTGAACAACTCCAGTGCCCTCAGCTGCTCTTCATAAGACTTGTGCTCTAGACCCCTCACTAGCTTCATTGCTCCTCTTTGTATGCAATCCAACACTGTAATATCTTTCTTGTAGCGAGGGACCCCAAGCTGAACACAGTGTTCAAGGTGCAGCTTCACCAGTGCTGAGTACTGGGGGACTTCACTTCCGCAGTGCTACCCACCACATGTTTCCTGATACAGGTCAGGATGCCATTGGCCTTCTTGGCCACCTGGGCACACTGCTGATTCATATTCAGCTGACTGTTGACCAACACCCCCAGGTCCTTTTCAGCTGGAAAAGGACTCAGCCTGGGGAAGGGGAGCCATCCAAAACACTTGTGCTCCCCATTTGGCAGGGGTTGCAGAGCTTAGCCCCATGTTCACCATCACAGCCACCCGGCTTGTCCTGCCCACATGGCAAACACTGCCAACAGTAATGCTGCCCACAGAAATGCCAAATGCTGACCCCCGTAGACCCCAGAAATGCCCACTTGCTGTCTCACCCTGACTTCTTGAAGCGTGCTTGTCAGCTACGTTTTAGTTCATTTAATGTGTCTTTTACTGATAACTTTTAAAATCATACTGTTGTACTGTCCAGACTAAAATGCCAGCAAAGCCCAAGTATTTCACATTTTTGTCGTTACCTTTACCAGCCAAAGTCATAATCTCATCAAAGAGCAAAATCAGAATTATCTGATGAGCACCTATAAAAGCCAGAGGATGGAAATGAATTAGCTTCCTATCAGCTGCTCCAGAATCACTGAATGCCAGTAAACTTGCCCTTTATTTGCTGCTGTGAAGTTAGGAGGGATGCTATCCCCCATCACCAGGAGGTGGGATCCAGCTCTCTGTCAGCTTCCCTATGGCCCTTCAGCCAATCTGCCTACCTGGACCATGCTCTGTTGCCTGCCTCTTCTCTCCTCCCCATTCTGCAAAGAGGGAAATATACTTGTTTCTGATCACCCCCTTCCTGCCTGTGCTCAGCAGCATGGGGCAACACTGCTGCAGGGATGCCTGTGTCACTGTTCTGTGTGGAGCCCGGACCTCAAGCCATCACTAGTCACACTCTCCTACTTGTTCAGGTGATAATTTTTCCCACCCCAAAGAAAACATGTGCGACGCATAATAGGTACTTTTATTTCAACTAATTTATAGTCAATGCCATTTTATATTTCAAAGTCACTTCTTGTGTACCGAGGAGGGAGGAGGGAATAGCCCATGAGAGCTTTTTTGAAGGTGAGGTTTCTAAAATTCCTCTCAGACATATGAAAATGCAAATCCTTTCTGAATAGCATTTGGTTGTTGAATCCAGCAATATATTTGTATGGGCAACTTGTTATCGGCCCCTGAAATCATTGCCCTGCCTCAGTGCAGCACTGGGGTGCTCCCCGCTGTGATGGCTCCAAATCGGCATCTTCCTGCCAGCTGAAGCCTTGTTGGGCACAAGGGGCTGGCACTGCCGGGTGGGCTCAGCCAAACAGCTGGGCTAGCCCTGTCTCGCATCAGGATGCTGCCACCAGCCCTGAAAAACTTTTTCTGTCCCTTGCCCAAGATTATTTAAAGGAGCTCTGCTGGGCTCTGCCTCACAGGGAGCCAGCAATGAGCCAAATCCAGGCTGGCCCAGCACTTGCTCCCTCCAGCTCCGGGGCGAGCTGGGGACAGCCCCACAGACAGGGAGACAGGAAACCTGTTAATCATCTCCCCGGCACTGTGCTGTTGCATGAAATTGGATTTAGCACCATTAGCCAAGCGGCTTCTGAACAGCTCCTTGACTCCCGCTGAAACCGCTTTCCCACTGCAAAGCTGATTAACAGAGTGTGTCCACAGTATTTAATTAACCTAATGAACCCTGACGATAAAATCAGAGTCCACTTAATTCCTAGTCCCCTGCTGTGGCATGCAGGTGAAACAGCTCACCGTGCCAGAGCAGCCCACAGCTGCTTTGCTGTGGCTGCCAGGGGGCTGGAGGCACCCCTGCACCCTGGCTGCAAGGAATTAATCAGTTTCTTGGCCCACTGCACTTGTAAAACTTCTCACAGCCTCAAAATAAGGGATTTGAGATAATGGATTGACAGCTCACATTAGAGCAATTAACTGGTCTTTGCTCCCCAGGGCCTGAAGCACCTGCTGCTCCTGGAAACATCCGCAGGTCCCATTTCTAAGCATTTCTCCCCATAGGAAAGGATCATAAATGAAAGGCTCAGGGACTCTGGCAGAGTCTGTGATCTCTGGTTGTTCTGCCCTGGATAGTACAGATGCTCGAGCCCGTAGGGAGAAAGGAGGTGATAGTTGGGGTGCGGAGGTGGGTACCTGTTAGGTGCACCTGGCTGGGCTTTCTGGGGTTGGCACAGCCCTGACCAACGCATGCTCCTGCCGTAGATGACAGCAGTTGGGTGGATTAGTGCTGCCAGCCCATCCTGAGCACATCCTTCCTTTGAAATTGCTTTGAACATTTGGAAGGAAACAGTTGAAGCAGAGAGGATTCTTTTTCTGGTATAAACAGAACTCTATCTTAATGAGGGAATCATAGAATGGTTAGAGTTGGAAGAGACCTTGAAGATCATCCAACCATGGGCAGGGATACCTTACACCGGACCAGGCTGCTCAAAGCCCCATCCAACCTGGCCTTGAACACCTCTAGGGATGGGGCATCAATAACCTCTCTGAGCAACTGTTCCAGTGTCTAACCAACCTCAGAGTAAACAATTTCTTCCTAATATCTATTCTAAACCTTCCCTCTTCCAATTTAAAACTGTATCCCCTCATCCTATTGCTCCACCCCCTGATAAAGAGTCCCTCCCCTTTTTTCCTGCAGGCCCTGTTTAAGTACTGGAAAGCTGCAATAAGGTCTTCCCGGAGCCTTCTCTTCTGCAGGCTGAGCAACCCCAGCTCTCTCAGCCTGTCCTCACAGGAGAGGTGCTCCAGCCCTCCGATCATCTTCATGTTCTTCCCCTGGAGGGGCCTCCAACAGGTCCATGTCCTTCCTGTGTTGAGGACTCCAAAGCTGGATGCAGTACTCCAGGTGGGGTTTCACCAGAGCCAAATAGAGGAGCAGAATCACCACCCTCAACCTGCAGCTATGCTTCTTTTGGTGCATGCCAGGGTATGGTTGGCTTTCTGGGCTGCAAGCACACATTGTCGTCTCATGTTGAGCTTCTCGTTGACCAACAACCCCAAGTCCTTTTCCTCAGGGCTGCTCTCAATCCATTCTCTGCCCAGCCTATATTTGTGCTTGGGATTGCCCCGACCCATGTGCAGGACCTTGCACTTGGCCTTGTTGAACTTTATGATGTTTGCACAGGCCCACCTCTCAAGCCTGTCCTGGTCCCCCTGGATGGCATCCCTTCCCTCCAGCTTGTTGACTGCACCACACAGCTTGGTGTTGTCAGCAAACTTGCTGAGGGTGCACTCATAGAGAGCCATAGCAGATCATGGGCTGCTCCTCTCCCTCTCTCTGGAAGAATTGTTGAGCACCCCACGCAGGTGTGAGATGCCTGCAAGCAATATAAATTCTCCAGCACTTGCTGCTTTCTAGTTACAACTGGGTTTCTCTCTATGTGAAGACAGATTGTCTCAGCCAGAAACACTAGGCTTGAGGGAGGAATCATCGGGCAAGCTTCTCTGGCCATGGCTCTGCAAATCATAATATTCCCTTCTGGCCCTAAAGCTTATGAATCTATAAACCAGATAATTACTAAAATAGCTATGCCATTTCCCTGTGACATAACAATCACTTAAAACATATTTTAATATAAAAAATGTCAAAAAGAACTGTCCCAGGGAAAGAGAAATGCCAAAGAGCCACTTACAGCAAACCAAATGGCTTTTTGTGATGGAAGTGCTGACCTTAGGAAAATGAGAAAAGGTTGCTCTCCCCACTCGGGTTCCTAGACCCAAATTACATCCACCTCTCTGCTAACCCCTACACCATGCAACCTGCTTGGTGGCCAGGATTGTGGTGAAAAGTGACAGTACAAGGAGGGATGTAGCATCAGGTGGCGCTCCAAGGGAAAGCCACCTTTCCTCACTGCAAGTCAATGATTCCCTTTGTGCTCAGTTTCTAGAGTCAGATATCTTGCAGCCTGCTTGAGTGCAGCAGAGGAATTTAAGAGGCCAATTTAAAGGCAGATTCGATGATGGGAGAGCTTCATCCAATACTTGCTTTGTGCTTGGTCCTCCTCAGACTGCTCTGTTCAAAGAAACAGATCCAAAACACATAGGAGAAAAACTCTTCTGAGCCAAGAATTAAGAAGAAACCTATGCATGTATTCTTGAAGACTCAGAGTTGCAGAAGCGTGACCCTAGAGTAAGAATTTGTAGGAGCAGTTTCTTGTCTGGGTTTCAGTATCCCTTTGAAGTCTCAGCGTCTGGGCTTTGGGCAGTGAAACTGGGAAGAAGCAATAGTTCAACTGCACAAGCTGTTTACAATTGCAAGATGATATGTAGGGGGGGGGTAAGTGAAAAAATAAACTAAATGAGAGAATGAGTAAGGGGTTTTTACAATTTTGAGCTTGTAATAATCTATACTGTTACTTGTCCTGCAGATAAGCACATGACAGATACTCCAAATCCACCCAGATGGCATTATTTAGTATGCCTTTAACATGAAGAGAAATGGAAATGAAGTCTAATAAGGCTCCTGAACTCTTTCTTTACTGCCCTCAGAGACAACCAAAGGCATTTAATTTCCTGCAACCCAAGAGCATAAACTGCACTCAGACACTTTATAAAACCCGTCAGGCATCTTTCTGAAAGATTAAATAAGTAGGACAACATTTTCAAGATGCTGAATTGGAACTGTGTGTGCAAACCTCCCAGCCAGAGTTGTGCTGTGCCTCTGCCAGCTCTGATTCCTGCCCCACTGCAGGGCTCTTTTCTCACTGTCAGCAAAGCAGAAATGAACCTTTGATGGCATCAGCCCTTGCCCTGAGCAGCAGCAGCAGTACCCTGTGCCTGCCTGTCCCCTGGCAGCAGAGGTGCAGGGCTTGATTTGTCACCTGCACATCCCCTTTTAAAAGGTCAGAGCTCCCTGTGCATCACGCCTGGTGCCCGGCACAGGAGGATGAGATGCAGAGGCTGCTGTCCTTCTGTGGGGGGAAGCTGAGATCTGGTCCCTCTCCTAGGGCTGCTCGGCAAGACAGGGAAAGTTTGGGGGGGTCTGTCTGTCAGAGCAGCCCCTGTAGTTAGTGCAGCAAGCGTGTGGGGTGCTGCATGCCTGGCCGTGGGTGCTGAGCCCTGCAATGCAGGGTGAGGGACCAGCAGTCCTCCCTTAGAGATGCCGCTGCTTTCACAGCTGCATGGCTCTTGCAGCCATTGCCCAGGGCAAGGTTATATTTAGGATATTTTTGTTTAAGTGGAGAGAAGATGGTCGGGTTTGCAAGTAGGGTGACTTCCCCATGGGAGCAGTGTCAGGAGTGGGTCTGAGTGCAGGATAGAAAAGGAATTCTACCTGCAGGCTGTTTGGCATGGGAAGGGGGCTATCCTGACCTGCCACAGTGTTCAGGGAAAGAATAAGCAAGAATTAAGAATCATAAGCTCTGACCCAGGTGTATAGAGATGTGCAGGAACAATGGGGGCACCTCGTTCCTCATTATCCTTTCCCGCTAGACTGGGGTAATTCAGAGAAGTGCAGCAGGCCATGTAAATTCTGCTTCCCCTCTTCAGGTGAGAAATAGGAATCTCTTGGCTACCTCCGCACCCAGGCGAGTGGGTCCCAGAAGACTTCCAGGTACTCTTCTCTTGAAAGCAAGAGCCATGTGATTTGAGCGGCTCTGTTCCTTCATATGCCTTAATCTTGCGGCAAAAGAATTAAGGGCGCAAATGACTTGTGTTAAAGGAAGAGCCCAGTTAAAGGACAAGCTCCCAGTGCCTCTGGGGAAAGCTGTGGCCAGGGGAAGGGGATGATGTGACAGTAAACTTCTCAGGGTGGCTCAGGCATCCAGGTCTGCACTCTTCAAACTCTGTCATGGGCAATAAAACCTTAAAAGTTCAGGAAAGATTCCCATTTCTGTCCTGTACCCTGGGGCAAGGGGGACAGCCTGTTGAGGGAGCATTGCAGGGGGAAGGGGCCGGAACCTACATACGGACAGCTCGTTTCTGTGCAGAAGGCAGAATTTCTGTATCAGACACGGAAGCTGGAAAGAGCCCAAAAACTGCAGCTGTGTTGAGCAAATCGGATCGTTATATTAGAAACCGAACAGGAGGAATCTGTGAATGAGAGCAGCTTGATGCTAGCTATTTTTCATCTGAAGAGGGATTCAACAAGGCGAACCCACTTCCCACCGTTACCTTGGCCACAAGATGACGGAGATGACAGTTTGATATTCACTTCGATCACATCTCCTCCCATCAACGCAAATAGCCCGTCAGGCTTCTCCCACCCCTGCCTGCTTCTCTGTCTGACACAGTCCTGCTGGGAGCACACAGAGCATCCAAGCCCCAGGAGCCTGGAGAGCAGAAGGGCTGACACACAAATCAAGGCAAGATGTGTGAGTGACAGGAGCCCTCCATGACCTAATGCACTGCCCAAAAACCCTGCACCAGTGCCAGGGGTGAAGCATGGCTGCAGGGCATGGGCAACTAGAGCCAGGCATCGTGGCAGACAAGTGCTGGCTTTGGTGCTGCCGGAGCAGGATGTCACAAGCCCACCTGGCTGTGGGTCACCAAGGCCCCAAGTGGGTGCTCACTGTGCTCTCTGCATGCACTAGTGAGGACTGGAGCAGGGAGCCAAAGGGCATGGGCTATCCTGGCTGCCAGACTGAGGGGCTGGGCTGTTGACCATGTCCCATGGCTTTATATAGGAGAGAAGTGGCCAGCAGCCCGGTAGGGGAATTAGCTACTGGCACTGTCAGTTGTGACTCCACTTCCAGCCCCTTTGCCAGAGGAAAACCCAGCCCTCCGCTTCACAGCATAAAATGGGAGATAAGACCTTCTGCAGGATGCATGTCATTGTGCCTGGTTGAACGTGCCAGACAGCCAGCAGCATCCAGGGCATGATCCAAGACTGAGCAGGGCATGCAGCACGCAGGGAAGGTTGTAGAGGGAGCTGTGCTGCCTATGGTCATTAGGTCCTGGGGATGGCAGTGCTCCCATCCTCCAGCATCAGCTGAAGAGGTGTACCCACTTGAAAAGGTGCTGGGGACTCCTCTTGCCTTTGCTGACACCAGCCTGCCTGAAGCAGCTCCCTTGCCTGTTGCAGCACATCCGGCAAGTTGAATTTAAGTTAAATGTCAGCTGCGATTTGGCATTTTATCTCTAAGTGGGGGTGAGTGACCTTTCTGGCTGCAGTCGGCACGTGTTCCTGGCCCCACGGAGGCAGGCGCAGGTGGCTGGGAGAGGAGGCACCGAGCCACGCACCAATTTTTGGCAGGAACAACGTTTATTCTTTGCTGTTTGCTGTTTCTTTGGTGCCCTTGAGTCATTGTTAAATTTGTCAAGAGTGATTTATAACTGTGTCAACAAGTGGGATGCAAGCTACTGGTCCATGCTGAGAGAAGGGAGAAGGGGAATAGCTCCTGAGACATGATACGAACTGGAAGGCTCAAACATAAAAACACAGCTATTCTCCTAAGCTGCAGGCTGGGCTAGCTAGGTGTTGCTGTAATTGCTCTGTTCTTTCCAGGGTCTGACATCCCTCCTGGACATTTCTCTTGCTGTTCAAGTGTGGCTGAATCTGTTTGAGAGGGCTGAAATTCAGACTATGGTTCACAGGGGTTCAGTATCTTCAGCTTGTTTCTGCAGCATGCCAAGAAATTACATGCTTGCCTCCCCAAAGATGTCATGGTCCTTCCCTTGCAGGGGAGGCTTTGCATGTCAAATCCTAGAATTACCACAGTTTGCAGTTTGGTCCCTAGTCCAGTCCCTGGCTCAGGGCAGGACTATCACCAGTACTAGATCTGGCCCCATCCATCTTAGCAGCCTTCAATTTCTCTGTGTCTCTCCTGAACTGGGGGCAGTGTCTCAAACTGGGCTCTGTTTCAGGTGCAGCCTTGCCAGCACCAAGCAGAGGCAGGTAGTAACTCCATTCCATCTCCTGGCCTTGCTCCTCCTAAAGTAGCTCAGGATGTGGCTGCCTTACCCTGCAGTGTGTCTGCAGACCAGCATGCCTGTGGGCCTGTTTCTGAGGAGGAGGATGCAAATCCATCTCTTCCCTGAGATGACAGAGAGCTGGCCACCAACCACAGGGCATTCACCGTGGAGCAAATGCTCTGGCTTGCAGTGGGTGAAGCCAGACCAATGCATGAAAGGAGATGACTAAGTTTCTGTGTCACTCCAATCAAGTCAAACACCCTCTCCTTTGCAAGGCACTGAAGAGTTCAGTAAGCCAAGCTGGGGAAAGACATGATTCACTTTTGTTTAACATCACACATCAGTGCTTGCGGAGCCCTGCTGCTTTGTTGGAAACATCACAGAGCCCTTCAGCTGGCTCCAGATACCACCTTCTTGTAGTAATAGGCCCTGCTCCTCAGGTACTTCTCTGCCTGCTGTGTCCTCACTGAGCAGAGGAGGACCGTGACAATTTCTGCTCCCAAAACCCCACTGTAACACTTGTCTGAGGTCAGGTGGTGATGGACATGTCGTCACTCCCTGGAGGTCTTCAGAAGTGGTATTGGAAATGCATGACATTTTCCTTCTGCCTTATGACTGGTGCAATCTGGACAGACAGCGGTTGTCTGTTGGAGCAAAACGCTGCTGCCACCACTTAGTTGCATTTAGCTGATGCTGCTTTCATAATGAAGAGAGTTACTGTAACCACTGAATAAATCTATAATCACAAATAAAAAGCAGCAGTGCAAGCAACCACGTACTGGAGCAACGCATCCCATTGCCATTAAATGCATCCATGAAAACAGCCATTCTCCTTCCTTTACCTTCAATGGGTAAAGGAAATTGCTATGCATATATACTGCGGGGCTTCAGAGCCAGCTGGGTCATCTTACCATCCAAATGGCCTGGGGAGCATTGCATACCAGGTCTGAGGTGACAGAGAAATCCCTTCTTTATTTCTCTGTAAAATTTCTGCATGACGAGGGGGTTCTGCTCCTAATTAGAGGCTACTCACACGTGAGTCAACTGTGGCTGAGCTGATTTAAATGCACGATTCTGACAATAACACCTGCTGGTAAACAAAAAAAAAAAATTACCTTAATGAGAAATCCTCAGCAGGGTTGGGGTGATTGTCCCTGCAGCTCTGCAGAAGAAACACTCACAGCAGAGCATGGGTGCCCACCAGGCAAAGGAAGATGTTTGCTAAAGTTGGGGGCAGCTGCAGCGGGGAGGGTTTGGAAGCTGCAGGGAGAGCCTGCTTGCAGAGGAGGAGTCCCGCTGCTGTGCCCCCCTTTCTTGTGTGAAAGAGCTTATAAATAATCTGATTCCCACAGCTCAACAAACAGCATGTGCTGGGGTTGCGCTGCAAAGGGCAGGAATCCCCCATTCACCTCCCTTCCTTCAGCATACTGCTCCTCCTACTGCTGCTGTTATTATTGTTATTGCAGTTATTATTATTACATATCACTTTTTAATTGCCGGGCAAATTTGTGATAGCTTGAAAAAAAACCACAAAGGAAGATGTGTAATTTGCAATGCTAAAGAGAGAAAGAGTAAAGATAGGGAAAATGCAGTGCATCTAGTAGGATTATCGAAGAGGTGATGAGGACATTCTTAACCTTAATTATTTCAAATCAACTCATTTTGTAGAGTGTGTAGGTTTATGAATCAGATGAAACGTAAATTGATTCATAATTTCCTTTAATTTTCTGCTCTTTGGAGAATTTAAATCCCTATTAACATAACCTGTACCAGCCAGTTACTAAGAGACAGGAGAAAATTTGTATGGGTGAAGCTTGAAGACTGGCATTTGAATACACTTGAGCCCACCTGCTGCATGGAGGTTGTGACTGAGACTCATCAGCATGGGTCTGTTCCCAGCCCTCCCAAGCCCCTGGCTATGGCTGCCTCCCATGGGATTCCCAGTGTGGGAAATGGAGGGCTTGGGGAAGAGCAAGGTGGGTGTGGGTAAAAAACATGGTCCGACCTTGTTCCTGCTGCTTCACAGCAACAAAAGCAATTCAAGAACTAGTAGAAAAATTAATATTATCCACCACAGAGGCAGAGAACAGCTTCTCAGTACCCACTGGGCAGCCTCAACCTGCTTTTTACAAGTATTTTTCCTTGCAGCGCCTTTCATTTTTGTGACGGCCTCCCCATCATTTGCTCTCATGAAATTATTCTTCTGGTGCCTGTTTTCTGCTACCCAAAATTGCACATTAAGGGAAACGTATGAGTCAATCATGTTGTGCAGTGCTGGAAAGAAAAAGGGTCTCACTATAAGTCCTGGTACATAAGGACTGCACAGAAATTTGGAAAGCTTCTTGCTCTCTGCCACTGAATGTCCTGAGCTTGTTGGTAATGCACAGCAGCACCACATCTGCTGGGTTCTTGCTTCCAGCCGTGGCAGGCTGAACTAGTGTGCAAGCCTCTGAAGCACCATATGAATGTAACACTGGCACTTGTCATTCTGGTTTCAAAGAGAAAGCTTCCCTTTAGGAAATAAGAGAATGCAAGAGTTACCAGCTACAGGGAAAAAACAATCAGGCCTGGCGGCGTGCAGGAATAGGGGATGCCTATAAGCAAAATTGATTTCTTGCTGTTTTCATTTGTACTGAGCCTGTGCTGTAGCTGTTTCCTTTGCTGTGCGCCTGGATGCTGAGGGAGGACATGGACAGAGGTTTGGGGACAGTATGTCCATGTCCTCCTTCAGCACAAGGCTCCAGCAAACTGTGCCGATGCAGTCCGGGCTGCCCTTGCTTGCAAGTCCTTTTGGGCAGTGACAAATGCCTTCACCAGAGACTGCTCTTCTTTCAGGCTGGATGGAAACCAAACGTAAAAAGCACACATGGCATCTGGGCGTGTGGGAAGCTGTCTCTGAGCACTCTCGCTCTGTACCAGGAGTACTTCATTACTGTTTTTCACTTGTCCTGCACACTTGTCCTCCTTGAGTCAGCTGTACTGATGTGGGTTAGGCAGCTCGGGCTCCTCCACCACTGCCAGCGCCAGCATTGGCCAGTTCACGGGGCTCGGTAGGGATGCAGGCAGCCACACACAGCCATCTGAACAAGTCATCACAAAGCCCTTCACATGGCCACTGTGCTGTATCCTGCATCCAGCAGCAGGCACAGGGAGAGGTGGGGAGGCAGCAGCAAAGTTGCTCCCAGCCCAGGTGGGTGTTGGCAGAGCGAAACACAACCCAACCAGAAATATCGCGAGGTGGCATTTACTGTTTGCACTCCCGGCTGCAGGCTCATTGCTCTTCCCAGCAGGCAGGGGATATTATTTCCTTACAAGTGTGCCAAGGCAGGGGAGATGCATTTGCCTAAGGCAGGAAATGCAGTTTGTGGCAAAAGAGCTGCACGGGTACATTCTTGCTGGTGTATTAAACATGCTGAGTAAAACAGCAGGTCATGGTAATATTAATCTAATAACGCAAAATCAATAGTGGAATTCAATCCAGGAGGGAGGGATTTCATGGCCGCCTCTCGCAAGTGCAAACACACATTATGTCATCAGCAGAGCGGTAAATCAGCATTTCTGCGACCAGCTGCCCAATTACCGAGGCAGTTAGATGATGGGAACTGTAAATTGGATGTATGCAAATACATAGCATGAGACAGTAAAGTAAACACCTCCAAGAATTGCTGAGAAATCTCTGGACCAAGTCACCAACAGAGCAATCTAGACAGGTGTGAAGGCTCATGGGGCATGGAGCAGAAAATGTGTCTTGATGCCAGGCCAGATTAGAGACTTGCAAGCTTTCCATGACCTGTAAGACCCCACAGCTATGGCTGGCATGAGCCTCGAGTGCTTGGTATGGCTTTGGTGTCTCCAAAATGCATCTTCTCCCTATGCTGCTTCAGGGTCTTTCAGTATTGTTGACCTATGGGTTTCTACAAAGCTGGGAGCTAGGAGCTGCAAGATATGGCCAGCTCCATGCTGCTGGTCCTGAAGGTGAGGTAGCCAGCACATATTTCCGCATCTTTGGTCTGAATGGTGTCTTTCCTGAGCACACAGTGTGCTAAGAAATTATGTCAGTTTTGTCTTTTCAACAGCTTATCAAAAAATGAACACTTTTAATTGCTCTCCTCCATGTACAATTTCTTCCCTGTATCATACTTACACAGATAAGGTAAAGTTGCAATTCAGAGGGAAGCTGAAGAATTTGAAGTGATGAGCATTTAGGGCTGATGGTTGGACTCGATGATCCTGGGGGTCTCTTCCAACCAAAATGATTCTATGATTCTGTGATTCTATGATGATGGGAGAACTCAAAGAGTGTATTTGTACCTGTAGAGGTGATGAGGAAAAAGCAATTAGTTCTGCGTACTTGCAGGGACTACACCTATGCCAGAGTGCTTTGGGAAAGCCTTCTCCTTTACCTTTTAAAAGGAACTTCTGATCAACTTCTTTCTCTAGCTTTGGTTCCCTGAAATCTTCAGTCTTCAATCACAGGTTCTCCTCCTGCACTTTCTTTCTTTTTTTTCTCTTTCACTGCATTCTTTTTCTGAGGGTCTGTCCATCCATCACCCCCTGCCCAGGAAAGCCCTGCTCCTGCACATGCAAGTTTGGGGGCTGGAGGGATTTGGATGCAAGTTTCCTTTGAAAGGGACTTTCAAAAAAAAAAAAAGCAAGTTTGGGTGCTCCAATGCAACTTTGGGGGCTGGAGGGATTGGAGGGATTTCTTTAAATTTTCTTATTTGAGCACCCATGTAACTAAAAATGATGAACTTTCTATGCTCATTCGCAGATGACTCCAATAATTTGTTGTTGCCCTGAATCTGAGTGGCACTGAGCCCACCAGGTCACTTGGTAATTAATTTCCTAGACAGCCAACTGTTTTTACAAACAGAGTGTTCATTGCATTTTCAGCTTGAAATTTGATGAATTTTCAGCTCTGGACATGGTGGTATCTTCATCAGATGCTGCAAAGACCTATTTAATATCATACATCATCTCTCTGCACAAGAGCTTAAAGACTGTGATCAAATTTCTTCTTTACCCGGCTCTTTAATAACCTAAACAGATTGGGCTTAAATCACTCATCACATTAAAGACAGTTAAAGAGCTACTTACCTTGGAGGGAGGGCTCAGGACCCAAAGTAATGTGAACACAGTTTGGCAGAAGTGAATGCCAGAAAAATCCCTGGATTCCTAAGGAAAATGGCCCTCAGGCACCTGGGCTCTTTGCCTATTGCTCATCTGTCTTCTGTGAGTCCCATCCTCCTCATCTCAGCCTCTTACAACCCTGTTTGTCAGAGGGAAACAGTGACACAGAATTGCACGCTGGAAGCTGCAGGGACCTGGCAGTTCCAACCCTCCTAGTCATGTGAGGAGGGGGGATGAAGGGGGGGGTGCACTTTGCAGCCCAATTACACCAGTTAGACTCGAGATTATTGTGTGCCTCTCACAGTGCTGACAAAGCAAAGGCACCCTCCCTAGGAAGGTATCGATAGTTAATTAATAGCAGCTAGCACGAGATGAGCACAGCATGAAGCACAACGAGCTGCTGACCCTGGCTACAGACTGCTTCTTGACAGAAAGATGAAGTCTCCTCAGCTTGCCCTGAGGGCTTCCCGCTTTGAAGCCAGCACTGCAGTGGTAGCAGTCAGTGGTGGTGAGCATGAGCAAAGCATGGCTCTGGAATGAACCTCCTGCCCATTGCACCCCACTACACCCACCAGGGACTCAGCCCCACCAGAAGGACCCTTCATTTAGCTGCTGTCTCATTCCAAGTCCAAGGTCATGTGCTCTGGCTGGACCAACAGAAGGTAGGCAGGAGGAGATGCTTCACTTGCCCTGGTACACCAAGGAGCCTCATGGCCTGGCTAAAGTGGTGCAGCCTCATCTCCAGTTGGTCTCTGGCCTGTAACTGGGTGACCAAAGCTTCAAGGAAGCAGAAGAGGTAGGGAGGAACCTCCTTGCTGCCTTCCCTTTGTGCTGCCCAAACTGTACTAGCTGAGGCAGCAAAGAGGAGCAGACTGGCTCAGACCTCCTGCTCACCCAGAAGGACCCTGCCCGGTGAGAGCCTCTCTGCTATTTATCTGGCCTGCCAGCAATCCTGATGGGATGTTTCCAAGCTTAGCCTGATGCTGTGACACTGCAAAAATCTCCTGCCAGATCAGAGGCTGTCAGAGCGGAGAATGGGTTAAAAATAACCCTGTATGCACACCTGGGAGCTCCAGCAATGGAGCAGGAGACCATGTATGCCAGGGGCTAGATGAGATTTTGGAAGGGGTTTTTGATTCATTAGTCCTGGGGTCAAGATTTCATCCTGTGAGATGGGGCTGTTGGACTCTGTTCCTCCCGCAGGACCTGGATGCCTGTCTGGCAGATGGAGCAGGCAGCCCTGGCCCATCTTCCCAGGTGGCACGTTCAAACAGACCTGGGGAGAGTGTTGAGGGGAAGACTCTACCTTTGC
The DNA here is from genome assembly GCA_013400555.1 of Jacana jacana. Taxonomy (NCBI): domain Eukaryota; kingdom Metazoa; phylum Chordata; class Aves; order Charadriiformes; family Jacanidae; genus Jacana; species Jacana jacana. The sequence continues at coordinate 212,315 of VZTM01036441.1, forward strand.
CTCCGTTCCCTGAGACTGGCCTCTGTTTGAGTTTGAAGTTGTGTTTGGTTCAATTTTAACCACCCAAACCTGTTTTAATTGCCAGCCAGCCAAGGTCATCCCACCAGAGCCAGTCTCCCAGTGAGAGCTGCTGTGCCTGAGGGAGGTCTGGTCCCTGCAGGCCAGGGGATGCAGGTGGGCTGCAGGAGAAGGCAGCAGGGACCCATGGTGGCAGGTGGAAAGGGTAGGTGTTAGCAGAGCCTGGCGTTGTCAGCAGGGCAAACAGTGCCGCACTTCCATACCATTGCTGTAAATTTAAATATTTCATTATGTATTTATTATAATATAGTCTCAAACAAGCCAAGTGCGTAATGAGTTGTATCAGTGCTGGCATAGCAAAATGCAACTCCTGCCTGTCACTGGCTGTTCACCCAGCCCAGGTGTCCTTGGATGATGAGGCTGCCCTTGACAGGGACACCTCACTGCCCAGTGACCTCTCTAAGGGGACACCTTGCTTGACAGCCTGTTATGATTGGAGAAAACCCATAACAATTTATTGTCATTTAGACAATTATTCTATTACCCAATGACCCTTCCCCACACTGGAAGGGGAACCAGGGAAAGCAAGGAAACACAAGGGTTGAAATATGCATAGATTTAAGAGGATAAGACTAAATAATTAACAGTATGAAAGAACTAGTATTGATCCCAACACTAATATAAGATATACGAGAATTATACTTGGCCCATTCTATGAGTAGGATGCTGGGCACTCCCAGCAGCAGATGGCAAATGTCAGACACTGTAAGTGCAATGGCTTTGGGAGGAAGGGAAGGCCTCAGGGGTGCAGCACTGGGGCAAGAAGTTCTCTGGATCGTCACCACCAAGGGAGAGAGAAACCATGCAGCAAATTTACTAATTTATATTGAATGTGATGTTCTTGGTATGAAATAATCCCATTGGCCATCTTGGGTCAAGTGCCCAGGTTTCATTCCTCTTCATCCATGCACTTGGTAAGGCTTGAAAACACCAAGACCTTGAAACCCAGATATTATAGCTAGATATAAAGTAAATATTTTCATTAATTCAGACAACAGAGTGTTCTAAAAGTGCAGTTTTCCCAAGCATTAGAAGATAAGTTAGTCCTGTGTTGTTCACTCTAGGACACAGCCATGCTGCAGTGCCCAGGGGATATGCCCTGGGTGGTTCACTGCCCTCCTCTTCAAACTCCAAACCCCCAGCAGAGCCTTCAGGAGGGTGAGACAGCCTTTTGGGGTTCTCAAATGCTGGAGGGTTTGAACAGATTCTCATTGGGATATGGAGGGCAGGGCAGGTCTTTCAGAGCAAGCTGCTGCTGTCCCAAGGCAATGGCATGCTCCAGAAGTGTCTTTGCAGCCCGGTCATGGGAAGCCAGCAAACAGACAGGGAGAGGGAGGTGAGCCTGAGGGCTTCCCTGCAAGGCCAGGCCTCGTGTCTGTACATGGCTCCCTGCAGACAGTGCTACCCTGAATGTTGTGTACAAGATATTGATTTCTACTCTTTCTTTGCTGGGGGAGAAAAGAATTGGAAGCAGGGGTGGTATCTCACACAAGGAGGCTGCTCTTCAGCTTGGACTGCTTCTCTGCCTGACCCTCTGCTGCAGGGCTGGCAGGTCTCTCCCACCATCAATTCATGGAGCAGCAAACCCAGAAGCATTGCCTGGCTAGTGCTTTTGTGCAGGAAGGGTGTGACACTCCCCACAACATCACACTGCCCCTCGGATTTGGAGCATCCCCCACAAATATGGTTTGGGGCCATCCCACTGTTTTGCTTGGCCTAGAGGCTTGGATTATTTTAATCCACACTTGATAATGTGATTAATTCCAATCGCCAATTCATGATGTCTGCTTTCTGAACCATGAGTGCTTTAATATTTCATTTTATGTTGCTTTCAGGGTTACACAGTTTATTCCACAAACAAGAGGTTGGGACAGTCATTAGCGTGTGAAATCAGAAACACATGCATCAGTAACTATGGCAACTCTGGAGAGAACACCAGCTTCTAGTAAAATCAAGAATTAATCTTACAAGAAAATGCTGAAGTAGAAGAGATCCTATCTTCTGAGGGCTTAGCGTACATTTAAAAAAGAACAGAAAGGTCTCAAATACTCAAGTAAACAGCCCCCCCAAACCTGGGAGTGCAGGCGGTCCTGCAATCTGGCCACGCTGGCATATCCCCACATGAGGCCAACACTGCTCACATCTGAAAAATAAACACATGTAACAGTCCAGCCTACCAGCCTCATCCGAAGACCTCCTGCACTGCCCCCACACCCCTCTGTCTGCTCATGGGGGTTTGTGTTTCCTCAGAGCAAGAAGATGCTGTAGCGTAGCTCACGGAGCAGCAAGGCTCTGAGCAGAGGGTGTCTGCCAGGGGACGGCTGGAGCAGCATCCATAATTGATGCTGTAAAAAACACCACCGCCAGTTTGGGACCTCCTGTGATGCTAGGTGTCAGATGCTGCTTTCCATACAGCTTGTAGGTACAGCGGTTTGCTGCACTCCGTGAAGGCATCACAGATTTCCCCCTAAATAATTCAGGCTATCTTTCTGACAACTTACAGTATGTGAGGACTTCCCCGCACTGTGATGAAGAAAGTCTTTGCTTTGTGCTCCTGGAAACTTATTGCCTCCTCAGTATTTCCCTTATGCATCATATAATTGAGAAAACATAAATGAAATAACAGCACTGGGAAGAAGTTCTTAGACACTGTCCTCTCCATGGAGCAATTATGTCTCCATGGCTGGAGAGATTAGAGGTGTGACAGGTTGGTATTAATCTGTGAGTAATCAGGTGCCAAGCCCAGATGCTGCTCCATGGACAGTGTCTGCTTGCACCAAGTGGGGGTTTTAATGCAACGCCGAATAAGGCACTATAAATACCTCATCAGCCTAGAAAAATGCAGGAATTAATAGAAATGAAGTTTTTTGGAAAAGGCTGCTTTTTCAGAGCCTGATTTAGTGATGCTAATACCACTACCTGTGATTATGTTTGCGCTATTCCCAGTGGCTTTTCCAGTGTAATCAGCCTTGAAGCGTTCAGATGGAAATCTTTCCTGCTGCTTTCTGCTTCACACTGATTTGGGAGGGGGGAAGAGGGAAGGAAAGAGCTTCTGGTTGGTGCAGCCCATTGGGAAAACAGGGATGGTGTTTGGAGAGTGGGATCTGAGTGGTGGAGGATATGAGTTGAGCAGCGTGTAGGGAGCAGCCTGCATGTCCCTGCCTGTGGCTGGACTCCTTCCTTGCCCGGGCTTGCCCTGGGTACCAGCTTTACATGGCAGTTCTGGTGTCAGGACACTGTGTGAACTCCTGCTTACATTGTCCTTAAACACACCTTCACATGAAACAGAGCAGTTAAGAAGCATCCCTGCATCTTACAAGTGCATTACAGCAGACACAATGTAGGTCATTCCTGGCTGTAGTGGTGGACATATCCATCAGTTCATCTCTCTGATCCAGAAGACACCAGCTCTGTGCCCAAAGGACCTTCTGCCAGCCAAGAGTTGTTGAGGAGCACATGTTCCGCATGCAGGGTGGTTAGGATGGGATTGCCCAGGCAAACCTAGCACAGACCAGCTTCCAGCTGCCTTCACACCAAGACAAACTTGATGGGACTGCATGTTTGATATCTTTTAAGCACTTGGAGCTTGTAAGCTGCCTATTCAGTAAATGTACTGCCAATTATCATGCTCAGTTGTGTTTTCAGGTGTAAGCCCATGGATGCACAGACATAACTTGCATGGTGGACGTTCAGAAAGAAATCACAAGGTTTATCAGAATGGCCTTGCACCCCAAGGGATCAAGCTTTTACAGGGAACCTGTAAATTTGAGCTGAAAAATCATCAGGAAAGTTGAAAACTACAAATTCCTTTGAACCCTCAAGATAGAGACATTCATGGTCCATTCATTGTGCTCATCAGAAATACGGCACCACGTGCGTGGAGTGCGATTTGTAAAGGCACTTAGCATGAGCTTGAAACTCTGACCCAAATCCAAATTAAATACTTTTCTGGCAAAAGAGGTTTATTATAGATGAGTTTTTACCCAGACTGAGAGTACCTTGTCCTCCACAAATTATCTGCAGGCTGGAAGTCTGTACATTTATTACACAGATAATAAAAGGAGCTTTTCCAAATGGTGGGGAAAATCCTTCCCTATTTTCTGCTTTTAGACAGACAAGATGCATTTCTTTCCCACCAACGTTTTGTGAGCATAAGCTGATATTCTTAAAAATTCATAAATAAAAAGGACCATAAATACTGAAAAGGCAAACCATCCAGGTTTATTTGCAATACTATTGCAGATGCATTCATTCTCTTCACCCCTTTTGATGAGGGTGAAGGGTCTTCAGGGCAGGTCAACTCAAAAGCGTCTTGACTTCTGTCTTGAATGTCTTTGGTCTCACTTCTGAGTTTTGTCCCAAGAGGGATTTTTGAAGGAATTAAATATGTATGGCAGAGGGAGACAGCATCTCAAAAGCAGCCCATAAAGTCCAGGTGCTGGATGGGTGCAGAGTGCAGCCACTTGAGCCAGGGAGGCAGGATTGGGAGCCACAGCAGAATGTTAGCATCAGAAGCAGTGAAGTTGGCTGTCAGGAGTAATCCCAGGCAGAAAACTCCAGGATCCAAAACACCTTCTGATGGGACTGGTGGAAATCTGCCTCTGCTTCAGAAGGGCAGAGTGATGGAGTGGGCATCTGCTGCAGGGAGCATCCCAGCACAGGCAGGAGCCTCCTGCCCCTGCGAACAACTAGAGCAGACAGAAGCACTCTTGCTGCCCAGTGCCTGTGCTCTCTGGCAAAAGGCCTCTTTTTTAGTGGGTTTGAACCCCAGGAGTCATCTCCTGCTCTTCTGTTTCATTTGCTCCAGCCGCATCAGAGGTTGCCCCGACTTCGTGCCTCAGGCAGGAAGAGTCCAGTGCAGCAGGCAAGTTTTTCTCCCTTTCAGGAGAAAATGATAAAAGATAAATTCTTGTTGGCCCCATGCCCAGTTGCCTTTGAAGGCTCTTTTCTCCTACACTGTTGTCTCCTTTGATACAGTTGCTTTGATTTGCATTGCAGAGGTTTTATCAGAGCCCTTGCAGTTTTCCGGGCTGGATGGATAAAGGGTTCGGTGTAAGAGCAGTGTCCCTCAGCAGAGCCCAACCTGCTCTCTGTCTTGCTGCAGCATCCTGTGAAGCAATGGATGGGGCTGGTGCTTGACTCATGGGGAATGAGCGTGGAGTTTCTCAGAGTAGCTCCCAGCCCTGGGGGTGAACATGGCCATGGCAGCTGGCTCTCTGCCTTCAGCAGGATTGACCTGCTGCCCATTTATTATTTAAAATTGTGTGTTGCTCACTGTCAACCATCCCTATGAGAAAATAATGCATCAGAAGGCTGGTACCTGTGGGGTGCTGTCAGAATTACCATCATTGGGTGATACCTTTCCTTTTCCAAGTGCTTTGAGATCTATGAGCCAATTTTAAGTCTATAAACTGCACACATCTGTACCTCACAAGTGTATGAATCAGGCTGATGGGTGATATACCATGTCAGGTGCCTATGTGTAATGTCAATGCATTTATCAATCAAGCTTGTAACTACATGGGGAAAAAAACCCAACACACAAGGTTTGATAGGATTCATTTTCCATTAAAGTGTACAGGCAGGAATTAATTTTCCATTAACGTGTACAGACCACCAGCTGGGGTGGTCTCATGTGCTCTGCAAGCTGCTCTGCCTGTCACTGGCATTCGTCCTGCCATGGCTCCTCACACCTCGCCGGCCCCTTGTCCCTGACTCCTGTGGACACTTCCTTGAAAACTGATTTTACAGAGAAATGATCTGATTCTTCAGGCCTGTCAGGTGACGAGGCTGTCATGCAGCCACTCTGTGTGAAGGCAGCAGAAGGTACCTTTATCCCAGATGTCTTCCTTCATCAGCCCCAGCTAGGGAAAATATTTGAGAAGTGACTGGCACCTCTTAGGCAACACTGGGGAAAAAAAAAAAAAAGGCATTTGGAGATAATTTGGCTTGCTTAATTTTCTCACATCCTGGTGGAGTGTATTAACATGGAGACAGTGTTTTTGCTTTAAACAACTCATCAGCTCCGGTTATTGACTGTGCCCCTCATTTCAGTGCCCAATGGGAGGACGTGGCAGCAGAGAACAGCATCGTACCCACTAATTGCAGCCTGTCTGAGGTGTGACTTGTGGAGAGTTCAGCCAGCCCTGTAGAAACATCTTTCTTTGGAGGCAATGTGACTCTGTTTCAGTTTCTGCTTCCTGGGCAGGAGATCAGCAGCATGATGCTTAAAGCCCAGGGTAGGAGTGCTTTATAGAGGGAATAAATGGCTGAGTTTGGTAGCTGTGAGATGAAGTCTGGTGATGGCTTCAATAGAAAAAGGCCCTCAATCGCAATATCTATATGAATTAGATGGAATGGTAAATGAAGACGTTAAGTGCAACATAGAGATTGTGAGTTTAAGGGGAGAAGCACCAGCTTAGGTAGTGGGGAAGGTCCCCACACCAGCATCCCAGCATCCCTGTGCTGAGGAATGTGCAGTGCCACTGCAAACCAGTACCCAGGACAAGCTGGAGGCTGCCAGTAACATCTTTCTGACAAGATATACATCAGGCCATGAATTTCAGGTGCATGTAAAGCATGCAAGATTAAGATTTAGTGCCTAGAAAAAAGGGTGCTGAGGAGATAGTGTGAAACCTGAAGGCTGAAAACCCTGGGCTTGCAGCTCAGCTTCTGATGAGCAGACCCTGCATTTGTCTGGGACATGCTGCCACTTGTGTGAGAGGTGAGAGCCTGCAATGACCGCATCTAATGTGGTGTGAGAACAGACAACTTGGCAATCTCTCTGAGAACAACAGTGTGCTGGAGGCTGCCTGCAGAACAAAGCTGCTGAAATTTCACAACTCTATTATCACGCTCTGAAAGGCAAGCAGGTCTTCGCTCTGCAAATGAGGACTGCTGGCCAGCTCTGCGTGCTTTGATGGCCCAGAAAATCTCACCTGTAAGTGTAGGTGCAGCAGGAGTAGCTGGGCGATGATGCCACGAGATGCTGGGAATCAACTTGAAGGAAAGCAGGATGATGCACTCCTGATGAATCACCAGAAATCAGAGAAAAAAAAAACCCTTCCCCATCTGGCATCCTGGAGTCGGGCAAGGAAGGGCTTGTACCCAGTCTGCAGGAGCCGTGACCTGCATGTGTCCCTGCACAGAATGAATGTTAGATGAGGGGGTTTGTGTGAACACCAGGGTTGAAAGCAGCTCTCCTGTGTACCCCTGCGCCCAAGCCCTGTGAAAGCTGCCCCTCTCCCCATGCTCTGTCCTCCATATCCTGCACAGCTTTCTCCTTGGAGAGTGCTCTAGTTAACAAGTCTCTAAGGAAAGCAACAGCTCATATTCTCTCAATGTTGAAGAGCTGTGATTAGTGCTGCTAGGGCCTTCTCAAACCCTCCTGGGCAGGTTGGGAAAGCAGCTTGTGCTGGAAATACTGCTGTCTGTAGCAGGGCCAGGGTAATTTTCTGGTCAGCTGGCAGGTGGAAGCAAGGAGAGGAGCTTCTTGCTGTTGCCACAGCATCAGGAGAAACCTAGGGGTGAAGTGCTACTGTGGCAGCTCTGGCATCCTCCAGGCTGGTCATACTTTCAGTACCTCCACTCAGGGTCAAAGGACACATCTTTCAAAAGCACCTAAATAGCTCAGGAGTCTGCATGCCCTTGACAGTGCTCATGATGCCCACAGTTGTAGAAGCATCCTGCAGTACTGGCGATAGGCCCAAGTGTGCTCCAGAGCCATTCCTCCTTCCCTTCACGAGGAAGGCAAGGCAGTGGCCACTGCCGCTGCTGCAGCTCTATCAGGCCAGGGACCTGTCTGTCTGCATTTTCTTCATCAGCATGACCTACATCCCTCAAGTGTTTTCCAGCACCTCTCTGACTCTGGCAATTAGTTGCCTGTGAAAGAAGCAACTCTCCTGCCCAGGATGATTTTCTTAGTAGAGAAGCTGGATTGTTCCCTACTGGCAAAGCTTTGCAGAGACCTGCTGTGAAATGATGGAGATCATCATTTGCCCAGATGGGGTGGGCTCCAGAGAGCTCCCAGGTATGCTTCAGCTCCTTGCCAGCTCCAGCAGGACATGTGAGGAGACCCATGGCAGCCTGGGGAAGTGGAATATTATTTACCAGCCCATGGGCTGATGTGGTATCTGAGCATCATAGCCCCGCTGCAGTCCATCGGCCTATACCTGCATGGCTCAGAGAGCAGATTCAGCATCCAGCCTGCTCCAGCGGCAGAGAGCTGCCTCGGGAGTGCAGCCACCCAGGCAGAAAATAGGATCTGGTCAGCTTTCACCCCTTTGCACACACAACTGCTCCCTTGCCGCTCCTAATTTGGGGGCATTTGGGGAAATTGTGACATTTTGGCTGTAAGTGAAAATACATCATTTTGTTTTCCACAAAAATTGATAGTTTGCAAGAAGATGTATATCTCTGAGGAATCCCTGCCCTCTCCTATACTTCCAGCCTGAACCCTTTTAACCAGTGCTCTTGAGCCATCTTTGTGTGTTCCTTCTTCCTTCTGCTTTCCCGCTTGCAATGAGGAAGAGGAGGAGGATTTGGGCAAATTCTTTGTTTCTGCTGCCGGTTTTCCCTTGGCTTTGCAGAAACACAATCCCCCTGAAACACCCAGGAGACAGAAGAGCATAATTAAGGAAAAGCGGAGCTCCAGAGGATGACACTGGCTGTAGAGAACAGTGCTTTACCCTCCCTCTCGGTGCTTTCTCATTGCATCGGTCTCTCGCTGGGGGCATGAGTCACATTGGTTCTGGTGATGGATGAAATTAGCTCCAATGTGAAACGGGAAATAAAAAGCCACTCACCGACAAGACAGCTGCGCAGGCATGGGGCTCAGGGCAACGAGCCGCTCTGCCTTTTTCTGCTCTTGCGCTTTTCACAAGCAGCTCCCTTTTAATTAGATGGGACGCAGTTCTAAGTCAACTATAAATGATATTATCAAACTAATAGAGTGTGATCATATCCTGGCTTTTATTGGTCTGGGAGCTGCTGCTGGCTGCCATGGGAACTGCGCATTTCACATAGCTCCTCTGCTCTGGTTTGTACACATCAAAAGATGACGAGGTGAGGTGATGAACCCTCCAAATTTCCTTGCTTTGCAAAGATCTGATGACTTGTTCTCCCCAGAGACTCATCCATTGGGACTTTTTCACCCTCTCTTTCTTGGCCAAGACTGCTTTTCAGCATTGCCCTTCATCTCCTAGCAGGCTGCTGCCCCCCCTGCTCACAGACCTCCTTGTTGCTTCTGGGCTGGGTGAAACCAAGAAGGATGGAAAAGGGCAGCAGAGAGAAAAGGAACAGCTCTCTCTCCAAGCCACAGTGCCTGTGTGTGTGAGGGCTGACTGGAGCAGAGTTTGCCCTGTGCTGGGGCTGTCCCTTGGAAAAAAACCTTCTCTGTCCCTGGTTCATGCCCTGCAGGAGCTACCCCGCTGCAACTAAGTGAGGGAAGTAGGACAGGCATTTCTTAGGTCCCACAGCATTCCCGAAATTCTGAGTGGCAAAGTGGGCAGTGGTGAGATGGAAGACAAGAGCAGAGGTCACAGACTTCACCTACCTCAGCCTGCTGGCGTGCAGCAGAGAGAGTGCAGTGTAGGATGTATTCACAAGTGCAATCAAATGCAAAGGAAGAATGATGGGAAGAGAGAAAGAGAACTTGGTCCTGGCTGCCATTAGTGTTTTAAGCTTGGCAGGAGGTTGCAGGCTCCAGGTGCCCCAGTGCTGCCCTGGGCTGGAGCACATCTCTGCCCCTCCTCTCTGCTCTGGTAATACCACACCTGAAGTACTGCATCAATTTGAGGACTCTGGAGTCCTCAACACAGGAAGGATGTGGACCTGTTGGAAGGGGTCCAGCAGAGGACTACAAAGATCATCAGCAGGCTGGAGTACCTCTCCTGTGAGGACAGGCTGAGAGAGTTGGGGTTGTTCAGCCCAGAGAAGAAAAGGCTCCAGGAAGACCTTACAGCAGCCTTCCAATATCTGAAGAGAGTCTACAGGAGACTTGGAAAAGGAATCTTTGTCAGGGAATCTAGCGATTTTAAATTGAAAGAGAGGAGATTTAGATTAGATGCTGGAAAGAAATTCTCTACTGTGAGGGTGTGAGACACTGGAACAGGTTGCCCAGAGAGGTTGTGGATGCCCCGTCCCTGGAAGTGTTCAAGATGAGGCTGGAAGCGGCTTTGAGCAACCTGCTCTAGTGGGAAGTGTCCCTGACCATGGCAAGGGAGTTGGAACTGGATGATCTTCAAGGTCTCTTCCAACTTTAAACATTCTATGATTCTACATTTGTTACTGTCTTTCTGCTGCAAGAGACCTTGTCCAGCCTCAAAGCAGGGGTTGTTGGTGCATGGCTGTGGGTGACCTAGGGCACAAGGGGCAGCCTTGCCTGCATCCCTCTGGCTGCTCAGCTGTATCCTGCCTGCATCCTGGCTCCTGCTGCTCCACTCCTGCTGCTGGCGGGGCCTTGCCTTGCCTGGCTTGTCTAGTTACTCTCTTCTTCTAGGATTTTTGTTCCTCTGTGGAAAAAAAAAAAACAACAAAATAAAATAAATACCTTAAATACCTTAAGAAGGAGAGGTTCATTGTAGCTATTTTCTGAAAAGCTTCTTCCCTGCTTGCCTGATTCTGCTCTGTGATGTCCCTTTGAAATGATCCGTCCGTCCTCCATGAGCAAAGGCGTTGAGCATGAAATCCCAGGTCTCAGTTGAGATCTTCTCAAGCCACCCCCTGCTGCACTGATCTTTTTTTTTCTTTTTTTTTTTTTGATGGGACTAATTTTTTAATCGGAGTGATGTAGGACATGATCATAAGCAATTAAAGGCTGGCAGACTAATTAATGTCAATCAGCAGAGTTCATGGGTATTGGCCTTGTCAATCAAACTTGATATTGTGTGTTGGTGAGATTGCTTTCAGCTCTCAAAGCTAATGCTCTACAGAGAGCTTTTCTTTCCTGAGATGCTAATTAAAACAGTACATGTCCTTCAGCAGCCAGTAAAGGACACTTTTAAAAGTTCTTTAGGCACTGTCAGTTACAGATAGATCCTTTGCAAAACACCACTTGGTGCTGCAGCAGATTATATGTGAAGCTTACTACTGTGCTCCTGAGAACCGTGCTAGGTGCATCTTACCCCTCCTGGGGCCAGCATGCCACTGGGAACGTGCCCTGTAAGGGTCTGGACTGGAGGAGATGGCTATGGCAGGTTGCTCAGTCCAGTAAAGGAGTGACTAAATGGGCAAGGCTTAAAGAGTATGGGGACAGAATTTCTTCTAGTCACAAACTGGAAATCTGAAATGGGCCACCAGGTGTTTTGCAAAGTGTTGTTTGGGAAAAAGAGAATGAAGCAGAAATCCGGTGTAAGCTTGATCTTGACAAAAGTAAATGTCCAGGTTGCTTTGGAAAGATTGGGTTTGTAAATGAGGAGACCTGCTGCAGCCAGGGCATTCCTAGCACTACTGCTCTGTGCCTCAGCAACCTTTCCAGCATCCCACATGAACCTGTGGAAGAAGAACAGAGACAGTTATTAAAGGACACCCCTTTCCTTGCATGTTCACATGCCCTGAACCTGATACTGCTCTTGTTAAACTGAACATCAAAGAGCATTTATGGTGCCTGTGCTAGGATGGTACAGGCACGGTTGCTATGAGCACTTGCCACCTTTTAAATCCTGAAGCCCACAGCACTCATGTTCTTTGTACATAATAGTATGGATGTAATTTCCTACTTTTAAGAAAAATGATTAAAGAAAGAACTCCATCAGGCAGAGCCCCGGCCTAGTAGAGGTATGAGGAGGCAGTGAGAGGATCTCACAGGGCACTGCCAGCCACAGGAAGCAATGCTCAGAAGTCCCAGCAGCCCAAAGTAGCCCAAACAGCTAACAGCCCTAAGAGCTGGTACCACCATTTATCCAGCAGAAAACGCCTGGCTGGTTGACAGCATTGTGCTTGGGCAGTGTAAGACTTGTCACTATCCATGTTTCATGGGCAGCGAAGTGCCAGCTCCTTCCTGTGCAGAGCTGGAGAGGACTAAAACACTGGTCTCCATTCTGCTGGATTTTATAGGCCTCCCTGGATCTGAGAAAGGCTCTCATATTATTCAGCAACCTCATCAAATATTACAGTTCAACCATCAGGTCTCTAAATGGTCACCGTTAAATTTATCTGTGTGATTGCTGGGGCCTGTATTATTAAACTTTGGAACTGTATAATTTTATCCTTTCTGAATGACTTGCAGTCCTGTGCCACAGCCTGTCAGCTGGAGGTGTTTGAAGGACCACAGCAGAGCCTACCAGCGAGCTAGGAAGTTGCACCATGCAATGCTTCACAGCCTGGGTAGTCTCGGCATGCAGAGAACCACTAGCAACATGGTAGAACAGGGAGACGGTAGCCATTACAGAGGAGCAGAGAGGACACACTTATTTCCATGGTACAAAATCATATATTGACATTAAAGTGGAAGACTCTTTGACCGGTTATTGCTTGAAGACATAAATTTTATCCAAGCAAATGCTTAATTGCTCCTTGTTGGACACTGGTCATGGGACATTAGGCATCAATAAAAGATGCTTTTTAAAATATGGGCTGAATACTCTTCCAGCACAGTGTGGTAGTTAGTTATGATCACAGAAGAGATTTGCTTCACTGCCTTTTTATTTTTTCATTTGTTTCCCTTTTGGGCAAGGTGGCTAATACCTCTGCCATAACCATGTCCCTGCTTCCCAGCCCCAGCCTCTGCCGGCAGCTTTCCTGACGCAAAATGACCCATCCCTGAGGGGGACCCTGCAGACAGAGCTGCACATTTTAATTCCTAGCTGATGTGGGAAAAGTACGGCGCTGAGACAGGAGATGAGGCTGCATGATGCTCAGCAAGAGCACGGAGACGCCAGTTGCTCTGAGGACAAGGATGCTGGAGGGAAGCATTAATATTCTGGACCACCACATCTCCCAGCCATCTGTTGCACCAAAGCAAAGGACACCGAAATAAACTTCAAAATCCCCCGTGAGGGAGAAAACTCTGGATGCTAGTTCTATGGCAAGCTGTTCAAGGCTTGCTGGAGTCATCTTTCTCCTTTCCAAGCATAGCATTTTTCAGAGCTGTCCTGCCTCGGGGATATGGGTTTGGTAGCTGTGAGGTTTGTAGGAGTGTGATTACACATGCTGGAGGTGCATGGCATGCTCCTGCGCAGCCAACCCAGCTTATTGCTGTGGATAAAGACGAGGCAGAAACCATGCAGTCTCCAAAGCAGCTAGTCTTGGAGCTGGCAGTCCTTGTGGAGTAGTTTGTCCCAGAGCAAGCAGTACCACTTAAAGCTTTTGGACATTTCCTGAAATGTCTGGTGGAAGGGAAGTCGAGGTTTCCTCCAAAATGCCTGCAAATTGCTGGAGGCTCCTGTGTTGCTCTATCTTCTGCTGAAAGTCCTTCCGCCAAGGATCCATCTCCTCCAAGCGCTGACGTCCTCTTCCCAGGAGGAGATCAGGAGGAAAATTTTATGAGGATTTATTCTTTATTTGGCGTTTGGGACTCTCCCAGTATAACACACTTACTGCCTATGGCCCATTCCCCTGTCTCCTAGTATGTGCAGGTAAAGATTTATGCTATTCCAGGTGCCAGCCTCACCAGAAAGATTAATGAGAGATAATTTCTTACAAAGAGGTTTATTGAGTTCTCTGAGTTCATTCACCAGCTGTGAAGTGAAACATCTCAAAACAGTTTTTGAATACTAAGTTCTCCCTGGCACTAGCGCAAAAGAGGGAAACAGTGCCTTTTTCTGCTGGAGGTATTTATTCTGCTGGGCAGAGCAGGTTTCGTGTGCAAAGCCCTGGGAGCTGAGATGCTGGGTTATTAGAAGCCTGCCAGCGTGGCCCACCCGGGGTGTGGGAGGATGTGTCTGGCATGCTCAAGGCACTGTGCTCTGCTTCTCAGCATCCTCAGCCCCGTGAGCTCCCATGAGCGATAGATTATTATTTCACGGCAGATTTGGAGAAGCAGGGGAGCTCTGGAGACCAAGGCAAGGCTGATCACTCCGCCGAGGCAATGTAAAGGCACCAGGAAAATCGTCTGTGGCTACAGCACCCTGCAGACCTCATGTCTTCTGTCATTATGGCCCAAAATGTTGGTCTGATTTTATGGCACTATCTCTTCTGCCATGTTGTGCTTTAAGGGTGAAGGATGAAGGTCCTGCCTTGGACCTCAATCTCAGCCAGTCCCCTCATTGCATATGTCTTGTTGACAAGCTTTGGGGGACAACCCTTCCCTCTGCCCTAACCAAAAGCCAAGCAGGATGCCAGTGATGGTTCCTGCACCCTCATACTGGCTTTACTGTTAGAGAGGATGCTCTTTTGCTCTAGCCCATTTTCTTCCTTGGTGCAGAGCTCCTCTGAACAGGAATCACCATTGCTGGGGTTGGAGGAAATTGGTGGCAATTAGTAAATTGTCTTTTCAAAAATTGCACAAGTGGCTCTACAGGGGCCTCTGGCATGTATACGTGCATGCAGATATTGGCCACGAGGTGCTAATTATGCTCCTCTCCCATCTCAGGCACATTCCTACCCCTGCCAGCCGACCATTCTACTAATTTTTCTCTCTGTTGCACTCAGTGTACCATGCCCATAACAGGTTTGCAGTTTTGCACAGGCATTATCTGGGAAGAGTCGATGGGGATGCCCACAGCTGTAAAGACAGATCTCAGTAGATGATTTATTGTCTCCCTCAGCAAGGTACAGGGGCAGTGAGCAATGGGCAGCCTGAGGGTTTTTCCTCTGGAATATACCAGTGAGGAGGATCTAGGCATTTTCTTCATTTATTTAGTTGTTTATTTACACTTCGATGCCCCTTCGTTGGAGCTGACTTTTCTGCTATCTGCATTTTCCTTTCAAAATCCCCCTCCTTACAGCATCCCAGTAAAAGGAATACCACTTCTTCACATCTTGATGAAGAACTTGCAGAGATGTGTTTGCAAGTGCCTTTTGCACACATGAAATGCTGTAACATCAGGGAAGCTCACATAAAAACAAACCGCAGTACTCACTCTTCCCTTTGACTGGTCTTTGTCTTCAAACAACTGCAAAAGAGGGCAATCAATATACCTTGCCAGGGTCTTTTTAGTGCTTCCTGAGCTATTATGGTCATAATGTTTCTTCAGGCTGTCGTGTCAATACATTTGAGACACTGAACATGTCAAAACTACATAAAATCTTTATTAAGGTGAAATTAAATGAGCAAGCCCAAATCAGTAACTTAGACAGATATTATCCTTCAAGGATGCCAGACCTAAAAACCAGACACAGCTGAAAAATCCGGGGCAGTCAAAGTTAGGATTAAATTAATGAGAAACTGGGACTTTTGCCACTGAGCCTGGGCAGGAGGAATTTAGGCAGACGGGAATTACTGTTACAGTGCTCTGGACATCTGTCCATCATTTTTATTGCAGCATTGGCCCGAGCTAAAGAAGTGCAGTGAATTTGGAGCAGGCAGGAGGAACAGTTATTGGTATAAATATTCAGTCTCCTTCCACTCAACAAATTAACCCAGATTGAAGAAAAGAAAGCAACAAAATTTTATGTATTTGCATATGGTCTGAGGCGGGAGTGCCCAGGGCTGTGCAGGGTGGCACTGGGATGCATGGCACTCTATGGGGAGGGGAGTGTGTATGGGTTTTGCAAGGGAGGGAATGAAGAATCTTTTTACCCTTCCTGGTTAAATACAACCTGACAGCTTCAATCCCTCCCCACCATACGGTGCAGTGCCTGCCGCAGCAGGGCTTGTGCATACAAGCAAGTACATGTTTTCCTGAGGAGGAAATCAGAGTGGTGCAAGTTGGGAGGCAAAGCACCCCACTGCTCTGCTGCCTGCAGGACAGCATCTCCCTGTACCCCACTGCGGCTTCTGCCGCCTCACCCTTCCTGGGGTTACTTTTAGGAGGCGATGCTCTTGGGTACCCAGGAAAAAGAAGCAGATGCTGGGCTGGGCTGGGAGAGCAGCCTGTCCCCAGGTACCCTGCTCTTGGTGCGTCACTTGTAGTGTCACCCACTGCAGAGAGCCAGCCCAGCTGACGGGCCATCCTTCTGCTGTTTCACCCCATTGGGTGTCTTTGTTTTCTCAAACACACCCAGGCACTTTCAGACTGGGCAAAGACATCAGCACCATGCTTACATGGAGAATCTGGGTGCAGGATCGTGGGGCGCTTTCAGCTTAGTGCCTGTCACCTGCCACCCTCCTCCCAGCCACGCACAGGGGCTGCAGCATCAGATATTTTTACCTGCCAAAAGGAGACCATTAGAGGATAAGCAAGGCACATAAGAGCAGCCAGGACCCCAGGAAAGAAAAGCTACAGCTCCCACCCCACTCATTTTCCTGGAGCCCTTGGTGGTGGAGCATGCCAGAGCTCAGGTCACCACAGGAGTAGGGTGCTCGTGCTGATGCGTGCTGGATGCAAGTTCCCAGGAGGGTAAATTCAGCTTGAGGCAGCAAGAAGGGTGGAGGTACAGAAAGTTGTTGGGACACAAGAGCTGGGCCCAGGCTCTTCTTACAGGCAGTGTCAGGCAGGCAGCAGCTGGTGCCCATTGCTGCCTCTTCATCCAAATGTTTGGCAGGGGTACAGGACCCAGATGGGTTTGTCTGGGCTCGATGCTTCAGAACAGCCTGGTATGGTTTGTTTGCTCGGCTTACTTGTGAGCTCGTTTTGCAGTTCTGCAACACTTGGGAAGTGAATGTGTCCAGTTCAACCCATCCCTGCTGCCCAGGAATTGATCACAGATCACCTGTGGCTGTGCAGGGCTGAGACAATTTGCTGCCCTTCAGGACCAGCCTGACAGGAAGGCTCAGAGAGGCTTGGTTTTTGCATTTCCAGAGGGTGTCATTGCTCTGGTGTCTCCTGTAAGCTACGGGGTGGACCTGGCTCCTCCAAAGACAAGCTTGGTTTGGAAGGAGTGCTCACCTTGGTGTTGCCCAGTGGGTCACTAACGGGTAGGACAGCACCACTTGGGTCCCCAAAGCATCACCAGCCTCTCCCCACCAAGGGCAAGGCCTCCCTTGCATCCATGGTCTGTTTTCAAATGCCAGCAAGTGATGCCACCCCCATGGGTTTTCCACTGGAGGGATTGTGTCCCTTCTTCCACATTATTGTTGTGCTGCTTTTGCTTCAGCAGGTGGGAATCTATAGCTTGTCAGGACAATTTCGCATTTCACAAAGGAGCCTTTTGCCCACACGCCTTCTCAGTGGAAAGCTGAAAAGTTGTTCTGTTCCAGCCTATTTATTTTTAATTGTTTCCTTTACTTCTCATTGCCAGCAGCAAAATATCACCTTCCCCAAAGAAAAAGCCAGACCGTGAGCCAGTCACCCTGAACAGCCACTGCCACCACAACCACTGTGCCGTCCCTCCTGCTGGTCCTACAGCTTCCACAGCCAAGGGTCTTTTCTCTGCTGGGCAGGGCTGGATTTTGGGGAGGAGGTGGCAGCAGCTTGCATTGCCCTCAGCAAGCAAAGATCAAGCAAGGTCTTCGCTGGCTGTGCTGGCTCTCTCCTGTGCTTGCAGACACTTGCTGAGCTGCCTTTCCCTGCTAGCTCTCCTAGTGGAGGGGTCAGCTCCTAACACTTGCTCTCAAGATGGCTTTGAAAAGAAAGGGTTGTGTTGCTGAGTGAGAAACACCATGCACGCAGAGCCTCTGGGGAATGTTGCACGGCAGAAGACAAGAGAAGCCTCTCCTCCCTCCCTTCACCACAGAGCGGGCTTTGTGAACCAGTGAGCTCAGGTGCCACATGGGAGGGATGCAGTGCACTGCATCCCAGCTGAGCACCACCTCCAGGACCACCCCTCCCACTCCTGCTTCTAACGTGCAGTCTCAGGACAGCCTGTCCTCACGGACACCCCTCTCTGCAACCAAACAACCCCATGTCACCAGCAGAAAGCAGGGCCTTGCAGCTTCGGGAAAAAAGGTTTTGGGGACTTCTAAGCTTGCTCAGAGGATAAAGCACTATTCCCTTTCCATGCAGACTCCGTTGAGGGAGCACAGCCAGACATCCCCCCCAGGCAACCTTAGCAGCAGATAAGGCTCAAGGGAATATTAAGTTATTCCAATATAAGGCATGGCTGGAGAGCTAGGTAGCAGGCTGACATAAAACAAAAATACACGGAACAACCTGTCAGGGTAACCCCTGTGTAATTTATTTTATCCCCAGGATAAAATACCCCCGTGGATGCAGCCTGATGCTGGGCGCTGCCTAAGCCGGCACGTCCCAGCCACAGGCAGTGCAGCACCGTGCTTCCTGCACCTGCAGGGTTTCCTTTGCTCCATTCTGGGGAAGAGCTGTAAAACAAAGGCTCATAAATTAATTACCTAAAAGCGTGACAGAATGTTATTAGATACTTGGGAGTTAATTGTACTGATGTTAATCGTATGTATTTTAATGGCACCAGCAGAGATGTAATATATAATTCCATAGGTATTCCAGAATAATTTAGCGATTTAATTAATTTCTGCTAATACCTTTTAAATCACCTGCACTCTTCCTCTCATGTTCTATGAGGGAAAAGAGGAAGAAACTTCTTTTCCAGTTGGCAAAATCTATTGCAAACTCACTTTTGTTGGCAAAGATACCATTTTATTTCTCAGCGGATTTATTCCCAGCAGAAAACTGCCCCCAGAGTCATCCCTGGGTGACAGAGGGGCCAAGAAGAGCTTGTCGGGGCTGTGACTGGTTGGTACTAAATTTGGAAGGCTGGATCAGGGCTGGGTGAAATGTTTTGTACAGAGTATGATGTGCTGAAAAGATGAAGACTAAAATGATTTGTGGATTTAGGTCAAATTTGGTAAGCAGAGCCAGGCGAAAAAGTGGAAGAGAAATGTAAATCAGGCAATTTTTTTTTGCATCTCCTCAAAATGAAATGTTTGGTTTAGAAAAAGCAAAAATATCCCACTTCAGCATGTTTGCAATGCAGTTTTTCTGCTTTTCTCCCTTGTGCCTCCCCCAGGTGAAGGCATCCGAGAGACACCCAACGCCTGGGGCAGCATTTCAGTTGGAAAAATGATGTGTTTGCTTTCTGCACCCTCCATTTGATGAGTGCAGGGCAGTGCACCTCAGGATGGTGCCTGAGGGTCCAGGGAATTGGACATGGGAGGAGACAAGTGATGTGAGCCATACAGGAGCTGCTCCCCAAGCTGCCGCCCTCCCTCCTCCCCACGCTGGCAGAAAAAAGACCACCAGAAGCCATTGCTCTCATGGGGCTTTTATTGTCCGGCTGGCCCTCGCCCCCCTCCCCGCTGCCCACAGCCAGCCAAGCCCCTCGCCACCACATCCAGCAGCAGAGGAGATCTGTGCCTGGCCCGAAGCCCAGCTGCCTGCCTGGGGCAGCACGTCCTTCCCAGCTCTTTTCTGGGGTTGGGATTTTTTATTTATTTTTTTTTCCCCCCCGAAATATTTTATTTTAAAAATATAGTAGCTGTGGAAAGCAGCCCTCTTTATAAACACTCGATGCCAGAGTGAAATGCATCGTCGCCATCCTTATTACTGAGCCCTCCTGGGTGCCTGTGCCCGCTCACAGCAGTGCTGGCAGGGCCAGGGTGGCTGCACCAGCTGCTGCAGGCAGGGAGGCTCGCAACGGTGCGGGGGAGAGAGAGAGAGAGAGAGAGACCCTTCTAAAAATAGAAATATTGTGCTGAGTTGTTTGGAGTGAATGAAATACATAAAACACCAGCATTAGATTAGTTTTAGCTCATCAAATATTGCTCCCAGCAGAGCTGGCACAGCGCGCCGGTGGAGGCGCAGTGACCTTCGTCCTGGGGTGAGGGAAACCATGCTGGCCCCCAGCCCCACTCCACACTGCAGGGCTTGCCACTCTCACTCACCGATGACCACAAGGACACCAACCCCCAGGGGCAGCCTGGGAGCCCCCGGGGAGCTATTATAAATAGGAAACTGTAAACACAACCATTGGAGAGGAGAGATATCTACGATCACAGGGTTTACTGGTTCAAACATCCCGCCCTCCCCCCGAACCTGTACACCTATGCCCCCTGTCCCTGCTCCATAAAAAGGTCTCCGGTAACAAAATCTTCATTCCAGGCTTGGAGTAAAGGTGCGGTGCTCAAGGAGTAAAAAGGGACATTGCAACCTTAGTGGTCTTTGCTGGGGTGGGGGGAAGTTGCCAGGAGGAAGAGAGAGGGTTAGCTGGTTCAGGTCCTTTGCAAGTTCATTTGGTTTGTCTGGAGGACTCCTAGGGTTATACCTGAGATGAAGACATCTAGGGGACACTCCATAGCTCAATTAAAACATGGTTGGTGTTTTGTGGCTAGAAGAGCCCTCACTGCTGGGATTTTTCCATTGCGCTTGCCCCACAGCAAGAGAGCAACATCCCTCCTCCACTTGGCACAGGACTATCTGAACCAACACTTGGCTGGGGGTGATCCCTCATGTGTCAAGGACCTCACTGGTGGGTGACGGCTCATGGGGGATGCCCTGTATGCTGTGGATGGTCTGGTTGTGGGAGAGGGAGTTTTGCTGGAGCTCCAGGGCAATGGCATTCTGGGGGAACTCTTTCACCTGCCGCTTGTACTCAAGGAAGGTGCATGCCTTGGTGGCAATCGCGATAATGTTCTTGCCAATAAAGATGGTGGAGACCCTGCTGTCCTGAAACAAGATCATGTTGATGGCCCGGATGAAGATGGTGACAATGTTAATGGTGACCAGGCTGAGGACAGGGTACAGCATCATTTTTTGTGGAGCAATGTGCTCCCCTTGCATGCTGATCTCACTGAGGGACACGCAAGGCAGGATCAGGAGGAGAATGTAGCAGTAGAAGAACATGAGCCCCTCTGCCCAGATGGGCAGGCCAGTCCTGTGCGGCTCCCACAGGTTGGCCTGGATGTCCAAGATATCCAGCAGGTCGAGGGCCACCCAGAAGAGGCGCCCCCGCAAGTCCTCTTTCTTCCGAAAGGTCCGTATGTACTCCATGCTGTCCAAGGCCACCAGCACCAGGTAGAGCCCTGGCACACAGATGGAGAGGAGAAGGGTCAGGGCTTTCCTGGCCACTGTCTCCAGATTCTTTTTGTCTGCTTTGTAATTCTGAAAGATGAAATACAACTTGATCTCCAGCACGAATATGTAGAGGAACCACAGGATCATGGCATAGCCCCTCTTGGCTGTCTTCACCTCCGCCCCCACCCACACTGCCACATAGCGCAGCACGATGAGGAAGCAGATGTCCCCCACAAGCACAATGATGCAGACGCCGATCTTGCGGGGGCCCTGGTTCTGCTCCACCAGGTAGGCATCCATGAAGGCCATGCTGGTCATGATGACGATGGTGGTCAGACAGACGTGGCGCTTGTCGGGTGGTGGCAGCACCATGGTGAGACGAGCAGCCCTCCTTCCACACTGGCACTAAGGGAGCAGTCCCACCAGTGGGGCACAGGATGACATCTGCAGTGAGCCCAGGCACAAGGACTGCTCTGTCCCCCAGCCCCAGGAAGAGGTCCCCAGAGGTGCAGCAGCTCAGCTGGCAGCCCTGTTCTTCTGCAGCTTTAGGCTGTCACTGACGACCCTGTCCTCAGCTCTTTGCCCTTTGCTGGCTGTGCCCTGCAAGCACCGTGGCTCTGTCCCCAGCCCTGGGCTGGCCAAGCAGCCCAACCCCAGGCACCTTCCAATAGCAGCAGCCAGCACTCACAGAGGTGAAGTGCCTCCCTGAGGGATGTCCCTCCTTCTTTGTGGGTCCCCCATTGTTGTCAGGCTTTCCCAGTGATCCTATGGCACTAATGCACCTTCAGGCATTACTCTGAACCAAAATCCTGGTACAGATCTCCGGAAACACTGCAGGCAACTGGGCAGCAGGCAGACTTGACCAGCAGGGCAGGAAGGGGAGCCCTGCTCTTCCCAGCAAGACCCCACACTCCTCTAGGGTCTGGTGAGGTCTCACTGTGTCCTCACAGGGAACCACCTTCACATCTATCTCTGTGGGACTGTGCCATGCTCCTGTTGCTTCCAGCTGTACATGCATCCCTCCATCCCTGGAAAAGAGAGCAGAGAACGAATGTTAGACTCTCTCCATCCACTAGCCATGGGATGGCAAGGACGACAGCCCTCCTCAGCTCCCACCACTACACAGAAGGAGCTGGGCTTCCACCATGCACTGTCCTACCACCATACCCTGTGAGCAGATTGATGCAAACAGCTTTTCACTGAAGACAAATGCAGCCTAGGGTGTCTTTCAGGGAACGACAGCGTGCTGCCCTTACACAGGCTGTCCCCAGCATGGCAGGGGAGGGGGTAGGAAAGCTGTCCCTTGGGTGTCATGAGGTCCTGGCACCTTTCCAACCGGGCTCAGCCACTCATGGCCACAGGTCCTTCTCCCCATGCTGCACCTGTGTAATTGATTTGTTAATCTGTTCTGTGCAGGGACTGCACTCCTGGGAAGGGAGCAGGTCCCAGTGCACTCAAAAGTACTATCAAACTGCTTACACAGAGTGAAGGAGCCAGATAATGATCACAGTCAGACTTGGTGATCACATGCTCTGTGACAGCTAGCCCTGTGTTTGTAGCAGCATCCTGGGAGGGAAACGCGTGACCCCACAGACTCCCTTATAAATCACCCCATCTATCCTGTGGAGACTGGCCACCAAAGTCACGTCTGCCCACAGATATCCCCATCTCTCATGCAACCCACGTTTCACCAGCCTTCAGCACCATTCCAGTGGAAATGACCACCCTGGAGATGACATTGCCTGGGTGATGCAGCCGGGCTGCGGGGGTTAGGGAACACTCCTTACCTGGCCTACTGGTATTAGGCTGAGCCTAGACCTGGATTTGGAAGGCTATGCTAAACCCTCCACATGCATGCAGTTTGTCTGTCCATGCCTTGGGGCTGGGGAACATCCCTGTTTGCAGGGCCCAGGGAGAGCCCCAGGACCTGTTGGAGGGACTCAGGGCCAAGACTTGGAGGCACTGCTTCTGCTCCCCACCAGCTGGCTTACAAAGACACATGCAAACCTGGATTCTTGCACTTTTTATGGAGAGAGGTAGAGGTGGAAGTTGAAGACATTAAAAACCTCCCCTACTTTGCACCGGGAAGTCTATGGAGCTGCTTATGTTTTTGGGGCCTCATTTAAATAAAAGCTGCATTCTCTCCTGCTTCAGGGAGAGAAGAACAAAGAGAAAAAGTGAGAAGGCAGATGAGTCAGAGCGTGTGCCTGAGTAGGTGGACAACAGGGATGCTTGTACCTGTGCCCTGGTTCCCCAAGGATGTGGCAGGCAAGGATGTGGTACTTGGAAAATGTTAGCAGGAGACTTAAAACCTGGAGCTGGGACCTGCACGTCACTTTTCCAAGCCCACTCCTACAGTTTTGCACAGCTGAGAATACTAATTTGTTAAAGTTATTTCTCAGGCAGGAATTGCACAGAAAGAAGCCAAAGAGCCCAGGGGGATTCATGAGTACCCCTAAATGATGGTTCCCAGGCAAGTCACTCACCGCAGACCTGCTCTCACTGGTGCGGCTCTCCGTGATGCCTTGTAGCTGCCGTTAAGCACTTCAATTTGTTCTTTCTTGAGGTTTCAGATAAAAATATACAGTCATTGCTGTAACTGCTTTTAAAATCATGCCAAGTTTTACAGGGCATTTATAGCCAAGGATGGATAATTCCAGATAAATTAGGTCTTTCAGGAGAGAATGGCGGTTTTTTTCCTTTCCCCTTAAGTATTTATGCCTTCAAAAGACAGCGGGTATTTAAAGGGCAGTGGGTGCATCACAGCACGTTAAGGTTAGGAAGCAGCTCGCTAGTAAATCAGGCCCCTCTGCCCATGTGCCTAGTGTGTGCTCTGGGAAGCTGGGGGAAGGCTCCCAGCCCAAGCTATCCTCATGCTTACACGAAAGCACACAATAAAACCCTACCCTTCTTCCCAGCGAATACCCAGGGCACCAGATTGTTGTGGTTTTGACCAATCGGACAGATGATGACCCCTCCTCCCCCCCCCTCCCTAAGGAAAAGAGAAGAGAGGAAAGGATTAATTCATGGTGTTTACAACAGCAGCAAACCAGTCTTTCAAAAACTGGTGCCAAGCAGATTGTTTTCAGCAAAATATATGTTCAAACAGTGGATTCCTCCCTCCCATCCGCCCCTGAACGATTCGTGGCAGCCTGGGACGGGTTTGAAAAACATGTTCATTTGTCATGGTGACCTTTTGGAGTGAAGGAAGGGGATTGCGGGGCTGAGCTGAATCATAGGGTTTGACTGCTGCTTTTTCTTGGGTTAAATCTGATATTAGCCAGGGCGAGCCCCTCTCTTGTCTTTTGCAAATAGTTCCCAAGCATTTGCTGCAGTGCAAACTCCAGTTTTTCCAGCTGAGCAATAGCTGGTGTTTTCCCCACTTCTGGCAGCCCCACTGCTATATGGAAATACTGAGGTCTGCCTATCCATTGAGCAGAGCTTGGCAGTCCGACTGATGTGTGACCATCTTACCAAGGCGGGGAGATGTAAAACTCTCCTCAAAGAATGATTTAAAAAAACAGGTAGTTTTTAAACAACCATTACTCTGGGAAATCCTGATTCATAATTTTTAAATGACTGCAGTTACTACTACATTCAGAAACTGCTTGAGAAATGTGCTGGATAAACAAGAAAATGAGCACATCAGATAGCCACAAGAGCATGTCTGAGGCAAATATTTGTTTAGACAAGTATCCACAAAATTCTTCTTCCTGCAGGAATTCTTGTAAATAAAAGGCAGCTCACCTGAACGTAATGAGCTCACAGTGTTATGGATGCCAGAAAGCCAGGCTGGCAGCTTCCTATAGGAAGGTATCTAGTATCCTTTGCATGCCATCCTTTGGTGCCAGGGCTCCCACGAGCCAGTATTGCAGCAATGCCTCGGTCTTGGTAAGTACGGGACTCCTTACTGGGACAAAATTCAATCCATAATCACATACTCTCCTCTACCACTATCCTACGCAAATGGCTCCATCGCTTGCGTTGGAGTGAGCAAGTGCACTTGATAGCACCCACAACAGCTCATCATCAACTGGAGAGACACAACCCAAAGGCACTATCCAGATGCACTAGTGAAGACTGGCAGCACAACATAGGGATATTCAACAGCACCATGTCCCCTCTCCATCTCAAGGGCTTGCTTGGGGGCACCCCATTTCCCCGCCCAGCCTGCCCCTTCTCAGCGTCCCTGCAGGATGGGAGAGGCTGCAGTAGGAATATGAGGCAGTTGTCATTTCCTGGAGAGGCTCAGGGGTTCTGCAGGTGGGTCCAAACCCAACTAAAGTGCAAGATTTGCACTCTCATCTCTGCCCTGCAGAAATCTCTGGCACTGAGGGAAAGCAAGCAGCAGAGATGCAGCCACCCCCCACCTTTATCATTCTGGTGCCTCTGTGCTGACTGTGAAGCTATTTCCTGGTCTTGTACCAGTGATTACCTGACGACATGCGGTCACAGCCTTGCTATATCAGGCAGTTTGGAAGAAAATCAAACTATGCTTTCTACCACAATGCTGGTGGCTCATTGCAGTGTGATTAGTTACTGCTAACTCTGCCATTTTCAGCGTCTGGAACCTGCAGTCACCCATCACCATGCCCTTCTGTATCCTCTCTCACCTCCACTTGCTGCTCATGGAGTAGAATCATAGAACCATTTAGGCTGGAGGAGGCCCTTGGGATCATCGAGTCCAACCGTCAGCCCTACTCTACAAAGTTATCCCCTACACCATGCCTGGCATCACCCAGGATGGCACCAGGCACCATACCTGAGAGCAGGTGCAGGGACCTGCAGGCATCCCCATGTCCCCACCCAAACCTCATCTCTCAGGTGAAGGGAGCAAGCGGCCACAGGCAAGCCTGTAGGACTTGTGGAGCCACTGTCAAAATACAGCCTCATTAATGCCAGCAGGCACTTCCTGAACCCTGGCTCTATCTGGCAAATTAGCTTAAATTATTTAAGTGATTTGAATTCTGTCTATAAATAAAAGAGGAAGGGAGCAAGGCAAAAGTATACACAACGTGCTTCCCAGGTAGTTAGGATGCCGCATTGCTTAAAGCTTCATTTGCACTTTAATTGCTTTGATTTATTCCAGCTTTCCTGGGTGTAAATCCAAAGCTACCCTTCACTTAGTCCTTCAGCCCTCTGAAGAGCTGCTGCTTCACAAAGCCCTTTCCCCAGCTGGCAGTGCTATGCCCTGTGTCATGGCACTGTCCCCAATGTGGGGCAGGACCAGGCGATGGGCTCAGCCACCTTTTGCAGGGAGTGAAAGCCGGCTGCGGAAGAGCCACCCAGGCGATGGATGGCATCCTTTCACCACTGGCAGCTGGCTCTGCTTCAGGGAATAACCAAGTAACAGCCCAGTGACCTGCTCTCGGCAGAGGTCACGAATGGGAAGTGACTGTTAATTGCTTATGCTTTTTGTGACCCACTGAATTATCTGTGAGCTCCACACAGCATGGCAAGGATGAGGTTTACAGGGAGAGCAAATTTTCCTCTGGCTGAGGGACTATAAATCATGTCATTCCTGTGCTACTGCATTTTCCTGCCTCACCTTGCTGAAAATCGGTGCTGGTGGGTGACTCTTTCAGCCACACTGAGCTGCAGGCTGGGATTTCACTTGTCTCCCCCAGGGCAGTCCCTGGACTGATGGAGGTGGGGATGCTCATACCCTAGGGAATGGGGAAGAATAGTTCTGGGCAGTGGCTGTGCCCTGCCTCCTCTGAGGCAGTACTGGCATCTCAAGTGCATCCTGTGAAGGAAATGAGATTGAGGAAGATTTTTCCGGACCCTGCCCACTAATTGTGTCTGAAGGAGGAAACAGCCCACTTGCTAATGATTACAGATAATTTACCATGTAGGCACATTGAGAAATAGGGAAAGAGCTGCAAACTGTTCCCAGAACCTGCTCAAAATAAACAGTGCAAGCAGGGCTGACAGACCAAACCAGCTTGTACCATTGAGGGCATCCACTGTGCTCTCATGCCGCAAACCCTTTGGTTCCCTTGGGGGGTTGTTTTCTCCCCCCTTTCCCAAAAACAAACCCAAGTAGAAAGTAGCAGACCTGTTGCCTGAGTAGGAGAAAAATGAAACCACCCTTCTGGTCAATTTTGTGATGGGGTAGGGAACTGCTGCTTGCCCTGCTGAGCCCTGTGCAGAATGGATGGCCTTTTGTGTTTGCAGGTCTGTCCCCCTGGCCAGGGCTATCCCACTGATGCAGGCGGCTGGAGCTGCCAGGAACATCTCCCCATTCACAAACATGCTGAGTTTGATGATATTTGACAGTCATATAAAAAAAAAAAGAAAAAAAAAGAAAAGAAAGCTTTTCAGGTATTTTGGGTGTTTAAACATAGTGTTTAGAGAAGGTAAATGATTCATTTTGACTTGTACATAAAACGTTAAATTATAATACCATGTTTTGACACTACGAAAACAATTTACCATTTTCCCAGAAAAACATACTGTTTCTGTAGAGGAATTGCTTGGTGTTTCCAAGTCAGGTGGATTGTCAAGATTCCATTCTGCTCTGGACCAAACCCCAGATATAAGTGTCAAAATTCCCCATGGCTTGTTGGTTTGGGCATGCAAAATGGCATGCGTTTGGCAAACATCCGGTTGTGTGTGCATTTGCCATGCTGGGAGATTCATGTGGAGCTCAGTGCCCACAGGATACAAGTCCTGCTCACAGAGCTGTCCCCATCCTCTTCTCCCACCTACATGCTCCCTGCACTCTCTGCTCACCCCTTAGCAAAGCAGGGAGAACTTTGTATAGTAGGGCTGATGGTTGGACTCTATGATCCCAAGGGCCTCTTCCAACCAAAATGATTCTATGATTCCCCACTGGTCCTGAGGCTTTTCCTTTCTCTGCCATCACAGGGGTCCCTCTGGGCCTGCCTCACCTGTAGAGACCTGTTCCTCTCCCATCAGCATCTTCCCTGTCCCCCTATGCTCCCAGCTTCCCTCCTGCCCTGCATTCCTGTAGACACTGCACCTGGCATTGGCTCTCCCAGCTGGGACACAACCTGCCCCTGCCAGGGGAATACGACCAGCCGATACTCATGCCTCTCATTTCGGTTTCCTTGTTTGTTTTCCAGGCTGTTTCTCCACTTTTTTGAAACACTCCCATCCCACAGTGTGCCATTAGTAGATGTAACCAACACCCTTGCTGGTCCCCTAGTCAGGTGACTGGTAACAGTGCCAGTTCCCCAAGCAGGACCCATCCCCTGCCTGGGAACGTATTTTTCTTTCAGCTGAAGGAGCCATGCCATGCTTTTGCTGGGGGGCAAAGCAAGTCACATAGGTAACCAGGTAGTGCATGGGAGTCCTCCTCCCCCACCCACCACAGGGTTGACAAGGAACCTGCAATTTGGATTTACACAAGTTGTCTAACTAAAGTACAGCAATACACCATCAACTTTGACCTCTGCTGGTACTTTCTTGGATAGATAGGCCTAAGACAACTGGTCACCAAGTTTTGCCTGCAAGCAAAGCCCAGAGGTTTGTTTTTCTCTGTGCTACAAATAGGCATAAATGCGAACACCAGGACTAGTCCAGAAGTATAAAACTTGAATCTGATTTCAGTAGCTCAAGGCTGTACTTTTGTGTGTGAACCACTGCCAGGTCCTCAAATAATGTCACATTCTCATTCAAGGTAAAGGAAAATACGAAGCCAACACACAGTCCTCATACAAACGCTTTCCCCACTACCTGCTATAAACCTCCGTTGATGGAGGATGGAAAAGCTCCCTGCTCTTGCTCACCCTTATCCTTACTCTCCTGGGCACTGGCAGAGACACAGATTTTCCTGGGACCAATGCTCCCAGCACCCTTGCCCAATGCATCAGTGCTCTCGGCACTGCTCTGGCAGCATCAGGCACCTGCCAGCCAAGCAGCTCTGGGCACCCCTCGTCTCATCTAGGCATGATTGAGAGGGAGTGAGCTAATTAACAGAAAATGGAAGGTGGTGTGTGAAGCTATAAATAGGAGAGTGCTGGGAGTTTCCTAGTGCTGGAAGTTGGCTTGTGGGGGAGGGGGCTACTGGGATCTCTGAGCTTTAAGGCAGAACTCCAGAAAGAGAACTCCCAAGAGGAGAAAAATCTGAGCTCTGCGGGCATCTCCTACCTACATGAGACGGCATTTATGCAAGGCTTGTTTTGTGGAAGGTGGCTGAAGGGGTGAGGGGCTGAGTCACAGCTCTCCTCTTCTAAAGACAAGGGCAGGGAAGTACCCGCTGGTTTCTCTGACTTGAGGCCAGATGAAAGGTAGTAGATGAGGGATCCATCCCCTTACCTTGTCCCTCACCCACACAATGCAAGGAAAGGTTGTGGGCAGCAAGTGCCTGATACTTATAAACCAGGGCAAACTCAAAAGGGAAGAGCTGTGAGGGCAGAGGGGCTAGTCCTTGTCAAACTGCAGTCCTGGAGACCCCTGCTATATCATGCTGAGCACTTTCTGGACTCAAGCTTTTGGGAGGTGCTGTGACAGCTCTCACAGGAAGCTCTGTGCTAGAGTGGAGGGACAGCAAGAATGACTGTGTGTATCCCACTGCCATGAGAAAGCTTCCCCCTTGTGTCTCCAAGTGAGCAGACAGCCTGGTTGCTCAAGGAGAGGAGTTCACTTCAGCATTGAGTAGGTGGGGAGGCCCCTCTGGAGGCCAACCAGCTCACCCACCAGCCTAAAAGACAGCTCCTGAACAAAGCAAAGGAGCATCTCTCTGCCCTACCTGGGGCTCGTTCCTGCTGCCAGGCTCTGGTGGCATGCTGCAGGCAGGCAGTAATTGGAGAGAAACAGTTATGCCTCTGTTATTCCCTCTCTGCCCTGAGCACAGGTTTAGTAGGTGGGATGTGCTGGACAGTATGCAGAGCATGGGACGGGCAGTCTGCTGCTGCTGCCATCAGTCTGGTGTTTGATTAAGAGTGATTGTGCTTGTGTTAATTAACACAAGGCAGCTGCTGGCCACTCTGGTTGAATAGAGGAGCAGAGCCCAGTATGGTGATAAAAGGAGAGCGTGTCTGCTGGCTCCTGCTGAGCCTGGCAAAGCTGCCCTCTCCTCTCCTGCACACCCATGTTGTGTAAGATACTCTCTCCAAACCTCACCAGGGATCTCTCCCCAGACTGTGATGCTAGGATTCAGCCACTGCGTTAACTAGTTGCAGAGATGGGGAATTCATTTAATCCTGAAGTAATTTAGCTGTTGTCAGTTCTCCCAAACCACCGTGAGATGGTGTTGCTGGCAATACCAGACTGGCTCCCACAGGATTTATGCCCCAGATCCTCAAAGGAGGCCCTTCTGAGTCAGACCCTCTCCCGTGACAATGCATCTCATCTTCCAGTGGCATGCTGCTGCTCACCCAGGTCTAAGGCAGCCATCTGCCCTGCACAGGGTGACAGGCTCTCCAGAGGAACAGGCATGAAGCTGCTCAGCCTGTTACATTTGCAGACGAGCCAGTTAACCATAAGACAAAAAGGTGGCTCTGTTATTTTTGCTCCCCAGTGACTTGTGAGCAGGGAGCATGGCATGGGTGTACCCCAGTAAAAGCTTTACCAAGAGCATCATGTCTTTGCTGAGCTCAAATGCAGCAAGGGAAAACTTGTGGGTGATTTGCAAAGTCAAGGGACCTTTGCCTTGCCACGCACTCGGTGAATTTATTTTGGCAAGGCTGGACCAATGTTAATTATTGATGGCAGTAGCTCACTGCCAGTTGCTG
The DNA here is from genome assembly GCA_013400555.1 of Jacana jacana. Classification (NCBI taxonomy): domain Eukaryota; kingdom Metazoa; phylum Chordata; class Aves; order Charadriiformes; family Jacanidae; genus Jacana; species Jacana jacana. Next base: position 243,060 of record VZTM01036441.1, read on the forward strand.
TGAAACTTTAGCAGGGCAAGAATTCCCAGTGGCACATCCTCCAGCAGACAGCTATTAACTTGTCTGGTCTTAAATCACTTTTGAGTCATGGTAGGGGGTTGGTGGTGCCGCAGAGCTAGAGATGGGCCTCAGTGGATTCTACTCTATGCTTGCTCTCCATCATTTAGGTCCATGCTACCACCAGATCATTCTGGAACAGGTGCTCTGCAGGACAGTGTGCTGGTGGGTTCGTGATGCCTCTTAGGCTCAGGAGGACAGCAGGCAGGTGTGGTTGCTCTCCACATAGACACCGAGCGTCAGGGTCACTCTTCCCATGCTATGTAAGCCCCAGCCTCCGGGGCAGGGGACATGCTGGCATCTGCCGCTCTGACACTGCTTGGGAGATAAACATTGCACCCACCTCGGCACAGTGCAAGAAAAATAATGCCAGTCCAGAGGTCACCAGGGAGACATTTCTCTTCCTCTGGTTTACAGCCTTCCTTCTACCAGCCATCTAATACATCTAATAAAATTTGTCTTGCTGGTATCTAATTCAATTCCAGCATCCAGAGACCAGACTTCTTATATCCCATAAGACCTAACCAGCTACATCCTTGGCACATGAGCCAGGCCAAGGGGCTGCTAGAGGGTACTCCAGAAGAGAGCAATTACCTGAAATCAGAACTCGCTCTCCCAATCAATTATATGTTTATAGGTTTTCCTTGACTCACACCTAATTGAATTATTTACATGCTTGAACGCCATGGCCAGAAGCAGCTGGCGACTTCTAGATGTAAGCCTGGACACTAAATGAGGTGCCTTCCATTTTGTCTCAAGGACAACTCCCTACATCACCTCCTGTTTATATCCTCATGCAGCACTCAGCAATCTGCAGTGTGTTCAGCATAATGCCATCTCAGTGAGCAGCTGGGCTTTGACTCCTGCTCTGAAGGTTGTACGGAGAGCCATGACCAAGCCTAGTTCCCCTGATTTTCTCCAGCACCTGGGAGCACAGGGACAGGAAGGTTGCTCTGCTCCATGGAGCATCTTCTGGTCCATGGCCTTGGTGGCTGCAGGCTCATATTCCAGGAGAACTTAGGAGGCTTACAGAGCCAGGGCTGCAAATGCCCTGACCTGATCTTTGGAGACTTTACCTCCTCCGAGAGAGGCAGTTTCTGCTCCTGGGATCATGAGCAGAAGCAGACAATGCATGGCTGAGACTGATTTGCACTTCCTGAGCTCCCAGGAACATGTCTAATAAAGTCTTCTGATCTCATCCATCTTCACAAGGAGAATGACCCATGCTGTGTCACATACAGCTAATGACCTACTGCACGGCACCATTTGGGAAGGATTTGAGTTTCCACAGTGCTGCCCTCCCAAAGTGCTGCCCATCCACTTCCCAGGTAGCCACAGAGCAATGTTGCATTGCTCCAAGCCACCTGGAAGCCAGACCTGAGAGGGACTGGGAACTACCACAATCCCTTGGGTGCCCAGCCAGCATGCAGCCAGGACAGGGTCAGGGAGGCTGGGGCAGGCATGTGCCCAGGGATTTGAAGTAACAACCTATAGATCTCAGTCAGGGTCTCTGGTACCCTCTCCTTTGCATCCCTCCTGAGGTGTCAGCCAGTCAGGGACACACATATACACCTCATCCAACCCAGAGCACCAGGCTCCCAGCCAAAACACCTGCATGGTGCCCCTGCAGGGGTCTGAGCTGTGGGTTAGGCAGTACCGCATTGTGTAGGAGGTATATGCTGTTTGTTTGGCCAGGGGCCTGTTTGGATTGAGCTGTTCATTTGCATAAGCTGTTGGTTTTCAGGCTTTCTTCACTAATGAAATTCTTTCACCCCTGAAAAAAAAAAGAAGCAAAACCCAAAAACATTCATAAAAAAAAAAGGAAATAAAATAATCTAAGTTATCGATCCTTGTTGAGTATCTGTGTTCAGAAGGACCTGCATGTCATGCTCGCCCAAGGAGCGATGTGAGCCAAGCAGTGTGAGTGGGAAGGGGCAGAAGCCCCGACCCCAGTGGTTGGGAAGCTCCTGGACTCCTGGCTGTCAGGTTCCAGACAAGGAGGGTTCTTGGTCTGGAGGCTGCATGCAAGTGGGGAGGTGCTGCAGCTTCCCTGCCTAACAGTGTAAACAGGCATCCTCTCCCCCAGGAGGGAGCTCATTGCCAAGGAGGTAAAATATTTATGGCTGCTCTCTCTTGCTTCCTGTTTCAGGCCACATTGACTTATTTGTTACAAATTTACATGCATGTTTAAAGACATCTTTACATTCCTTCTAAGTACAAAAGGTTTATTTCTTCATGTAAAATTTTGCCAGTCAGAATCAGCCACCCCATCTACTGTGTGCCTGCATTTGTCCCTGGCTTCAGTGCTCATTATCCTCTTGGTAATGATTATCATTATACTAAGAAAAATGGGTCATTTAGAGCAGTTTCTCCCCAAATGAAAGGCTGTGGGATACAGGATATCATTAAAATTCTAAACCTGACTTCCAACCTCAAAAGCAGCCTCTTGCTATTCGGGCATCTCTGCGGCGGGAGGGAAGGAGGGGAGAAAGTACATGATGAATGTGCTTTGGCCACAAAAATGACTTGCTGAGTCCGTGTGGCCTATGCTGCCAACATCTGCGCTGGCATTAAATGCCCCCAGGCTGAGGCCATCGTCTGCCCAGCAGTGGAGAGTGCCATCCATGGGACTTGCACTGCACCCGCTTCACAACCACACCATGCATGGGACAGTGCAACCAAAGCAAGTAACTGGAGCTAATTCCTATAATAAAAAGTAATTTAACATCTGCCAGGAGGGATATAGCCAGGTTGGGTCCCCTGGAGAAGGCGAGTCTGGCAGGCTTAAAAGTGTGTGCTTGGGCATGGGAAGAAAGCAAACTGAAGTACTTGGATGCAGCATCCCTGGCAGCAGTGCCTGCCTTGCCCTTACACATTGCTAGGGGTTAAATGACCCCTGTCTGGAGAGTGTCAGTGCTGTCCCCCAGGCCAGCTGGCTGTGAGCTAGGACTTGCCACCAGTCCCCACGTCCCCATGACTGCAGGTGCCTAGGGATGGAGAAGATGCTCACCCAACATCCCTTCCTACCTCCTCAGCCCTGCATCTGAGCTGCCAGAACCAGTGTAGTGTCCCTTTCAGGCCCCAGCCTGACTTCTTACTTCCTCATCACTCATAGGAAAGTGTGCCCTGTCCAAGTTGGGTGCTAGCCTTGCCTGCAATGGAAGATCTCCCACCTGCCTGGTGTTCTCTGCTCCTGGATCTCCAGCATGCTGCTCCCCCAGGGTCTCGTTTCTGGCTCCTGGTATCCCCAGAAGGGGCTTCACAGGAAATGTTTTTGCTTGGAAAGTCTCTGCGATTTCCCTGCAAGCCTGAAAGTGCCATGTACAGAGCTGTAAGGCAAAGCTAATCAGTTTTCCAGCTTAGTTGGCTGCTGAAAGATGGTATTGAGGAGTGGGGAACTGCTACCTGTTTTTCTCCCCCTTGTGAAATGAGAGGTACAAGGGATATTTAGAGGATAAGAGGGAGAGACTGGCCCAAAATGGCTAACATAGAAACATCTTTTAAGAAAGGCGACTTGCCCCAAATTGTCAACTTTTGAAGTCATTTCTTTCTAGCTGTGCTCGGATAGGACTAATTTCTCATTCTCTTTTTTCACATTTTAAATCAAAATGTGTATGGAAAGCTCTCTTGCTGCTGATCACAGCCAAGCAAACGCACAGTGGCTAATGCCACATCTTGCACGTGGGACACAGGAACAACCACATCAGTCCATTGCGGTGACTATATTAAGCAGCTCCACATCATAGCATTGACCTCAGAGAGTCACAGCCATGAGTTACCAGCATGCATCACTTCCAGGCTTGCCATGCAAGGGCATGTGGCTCTCCTCCAGCTATGCAATCCCCAGGCACCCAAAAACTGTTGCAACTGCAGAGGCTGGTGCCGTGCCAGGGAGGACAGAGGCAGGGGAGGGAATGCAGGGCATTCTCTCTCCTCACGGCCACATCTCTGTTAGGAGTGTCTGAATGACAAGTTAGTTTTGGTCCAGCAGAAAGGCTGAAAACCCAATACAAATTATTTCTGTTTGACTGCCATTTAATTATTTTCACTTGGGTTTTTGAGAAAAAAAAAGGCTGAAAAGAAGGGTTAGGAGTCAACCCATGATGCTTTGTTCAGCCTCAGAATACTGTCCTTTCTCTTTGGGGTTATTTTACCCTTCTCCTTTCCCTTCCTTTCTGTGGCTAACTTTAGATTGACTTTAAAGTAGGAAACTCTTTGGACTTTTCAGAAACAATAAAGAAGATAAGAACCACATTGTGTGGTTTGCTCGAAAACAGTTCCAGGGGAAGAGGATTCAAACCCCATTCCCAAGATTGTCAAAGCAAAGAACAATAAAACCTCTTTCTATCCACTGATGGCCACAGTGCCATCACTCATGCACCTTCACCCCTTTTGCCCCTGGCAGGAGGGAAGCTCATCCCTGGAGAAGTGGCAATAAAATGTGAGATGCATCAGACATTTCCCAGGTTTTCAGAGAAAGCATGTCAAATGTGGTAAATGTCGTTCTGACAGCTATTTCTCACTGAAATTTCGACTGTAAGAGGCATAGGAAAATTGGTGTTTGTAGAGCAACAGACATTCCTCCTGTAACAAGAAACGATGATGAAGACCTGCTAAGAAAGCAGTGAGACTGTGGCATTGCTGTGGCTTGCATTCAGCTTTTGTTTTAATTTGCACTCTGAAACCTGCTTCTGGAGGCCCTCCTGGCTTCCCTAAGCACTACGTGAACACTTTGCACTGGTTTTTGTATGACCATTTTTCTTCAGCCTTACCCTTCGCCACCCTCCAGCTGGGCACACCACCACCCTCCCACAGCTGCAGCCACCCCTCCTGCCTGATTCGCCTCATTAGGCCTCATTAGGCAAATCTCATCAGGATTCCTGACAGCCCACCTCCCAGTGCAAGGGAGACAAGGGTATCCTCCACCACCACAACTCCAGGGGTGCTTGTCTGCTCCATGGCCCTGTGCATTACAAGGCTCCCCTGTATTTATGTATTTGCATGAAACAAACCGTCTCCTTGCTCTCAGTAGTTAATTCCTGCATAATCAAGTAGCTGATATCTGCTGCAGCACCACCTCAAAGCCCGCACCTTGTAGCTGCCACCACTCTCGGCTCCTTCCCAAAAGGATGTCCTTGCATCCCATGCAGCCACTGCTTTCTGTGGACAGGCAGCCCAGAGAGGCTGGGCACAAGCACAGATGCCAAATGTTGGACAGAAAGTCACAAATTTCTGTTGTCTGAAGGGTGCAGCAGGAATGTACAATTGAGAAGGGGGTCCTCATAGCCCCTGGCCCTCACTTGGTACCTGGCTAGCCCCTCTCACCCTGGTGGAGTGGGCTTCGAGGCAGGGTGCAAGGGAGCAGGGCAGCAGGTACCAGGCAAAGACTTAATTCATCACAAAACCAGCTGCAAAGCCTTCCCACTCTGAAGAGAAGAGGCAGTAAGGACCTGGGTCTGTGCAGCTGGGGAATGGCTTTCAGATGGTAAAAGCCACCACAGCTGAGCTCTTGCATGGGAAACAGCAGCAGCTTCCCACTCTCTTTAGGCATGGAGCATCTCTAGCACCCTGGGGGCTGATTTCAATACGATTTCTGCTATTTCAGGCTTTGGTGAACCAAGTGAGCGCAAAATGTGAACACTGCTGCAAGCAGACAGGCTTGGGCTGTGTTTGCTCCTGTGGCGTGCTAGGAGGGCACTCTGGTGTGGGGATGGCAGTGCCCCCTTCTGGGGTGCTGGGGGAGCCTCCTTTCCTGCCATGGCTGGGGCTTGGGTACTCTGCCAAGGGGAGTTGTGCTTTTGGGATGGTACTGCCCAGCTCCTCAGTCAAGCAGCATCCACCACCAGCACATTGTTGTAGGACATGGAGATGGTGGGATCCTCCTTTCACCTTGTGCTGCGTCCTACAGAGCCTTGACCCCCTCCTGATAAGAACATGCCTTGAGCTGTTCATCACTTAGCTCAGCTTTGTGCTTACTCAACTGCAGGCTCCTGCCAAAGGAGGGACTGGCCGCCCGGGCTGCTCTTGGCTGACACCAGAGTACTCGCGCTTCCTTCCCTGGGGACAGCCATTAGTGCCATTAGTTCTGTCCCGCTCTGCTGCTCTCCCTGATGAGCTGGCCCAGGGAGGGGACATTGCTTAAAGGAGCTCTGGGCCGGCAGGGATGCATCACTGCTTCTGTGAGACGCTCTTTAGGCTCTTGCCTCCAGCATCTTACTTTAGCTCAGTTTTGGGGGAGTTCTTCCCACCTTGGGTGCCCCACAGCCTTCCATGACCTTTCTTCTTTCCAAACCCCCTTTCCAGAAATCTTTGTGTGTCACAGTTGTCACCCTACTCCTCTGTTACATGCTGGAGCTGTTGGCTGGACATCTTGCCCGGAGTGACAGACACATGTTTCTAACCACATAGCTAAATCCTGATGTCCTGTTGCAGAAATGGAGTGAGTTGGCCAAGGCAGGACATACTCCCACCTCCTGTACTTCTTTGCCCCCAGAAATAAGGGTAACTCCAGCTCACAGTGTGAGTCTTGGGGGGTAAAACACCTCCTGTGATACTCAGCCCTGCCTCCTGACTGAGATGACAGGCCCTCCAACCCTCCAAACATCCCCTGGTCCTGAGCTGGATGAGAAGCATGCTGATTTGAATGTTCTTACACGAATACTGAGCCATCTATGGCTTTCTGGGTGCCTCTTTGTGTTCCCTTCCCATTGAAAGCTGATTTCTTTGTGCTGTATTCCAAAATAGCTCAAGTGTACTTGAGGAAAAGACTGTGGAGAGCTGGCTTTTCTTTCCTCTGAGCTTAAATACAAGTGCCATTCTGCATGATGTTTGTGTGAGCTACATCCTACAGGATACCCTATAAGCCTCTGGCCCTGAGCAATGGCAGGACTGGGAGAGCCCAGCTACATTCAGGCTTGCACCAATTTGACCTCAGGTCAGCTTTAAACCATTTAGGGTACACCCAGTGCAAATCCAGAATTGGTCCAATTTATAACCAAATAGTAACTACACTGTTCTTGCCACTGAATTAATTACACATGTGTGTGTATATATAAATTTATTTTTTTATATATACGCAGACCCCTTCTGTAAATTTAAACATGGTCTCAAAATGCAACTAACCATTCATCGCCATACACATCTGCTGCTGTCAGACTGTGGCTAATGCCAGGATCCCCTTCTCCGCTGAGCAAGGAGTCATCCCTCCAGTTCATGCAGGATTTGGCCTACAGTGCTCAGCTGAGCACCTTCAGTAAGAGAACAACACAGATAAGGAGGAAAGGAAAGAACAAGCCTTTTAAAACAAACTCTCTGCCAGCTGATAGACATGCTACACCAAACACCAGCTCCTAGGAAGCCATCACTTATCCCTGTGTCTTGCTAGACAGTATCTACTGCAGTCAAGATTATAGATGGACTGCTGGAAGTGATAGTAGGTGCTAAGATCCCATTACAGGTGTGATTTCTTCCATCAACACAGGAGGATTTTATATCTGCAACTTCTGTTTGGTGATGGTGAGCTCCCAGAGACGAGGAGGCTTCTCAGTGTCAAGCAGTGCACATTTCTGTGGGCTGGAGATAAACCCATAGCAGCGGCAAGTGTTTTGGGACTCTGCAGTGGGAAATGGCATTGCTCTGTTTGGACATTGAACCCCAGGGAAAGTCTCATTTTTTTGGTACAAATGATACATATCAAGAACAGGGAAAAGATTCGTGAAGTTTAAGTTGAGCAAGGCCATTCCACCTTCCCTTCCCACACTGCACAGAAAGCAGCAGAAAACAGGTATTTATTTTTTTCATCACCCACTTGGAAATTCACCCAGTTGGAAAAAAAAAAACATAACAGCAAACCCACAACTAAGCATCTATGCTAGGGTTATGCTTTGCATGCAAGCCCTGAACGTGGGCCTCACGTTCCATCCTCAATTTAAGCAGGAATCAGCTCACCACCTGAGAGCACCCAGAAGCCAACAGGGTTTTGCTGGCAGCTGCTCTCTTTGGCTCTCTACACCCCTGCATACTAATACAAAGGAAAATGGGATGGGTAATTTAATCCTATCTTGCTAGAAGCAAAGCAACACACAAGCCTGATCATCCTCTTCTCTAAGTTTAGCCCAACAGTGTATTGAAGAGCTGCCACTGGATTCTCGCCAGCCCCTACTTAGCTAAACTACCTGACTCTGCAAAATAGCAGAAAATTCTCCATTCTGTATCATTTCTGATCCTTGGGAGAATGACCCATATTCATCAGGAAACTTGACCCTCTGGGCCTGCAGGAAGCCAGTGTAATTTGGGAAAATGGATGGAGAGATGAAGGATTTCTTGTGACATTGGGCACGTTTCCTGCAGGCATACTGCTGACCAGAGCCTCAGCTCAGGGCTCCCTCCGTCCCTCCATTGTGAGCCCATGAACAGTAATGAATAAATCTGTCCCTACTCACTTATAAATAGTTTATAAAAGGTTCATAAATGATTTCTAGATGTTTTAATGAATAGTTAATCAATTGTTGCAGGGTCCAACAGGTCATCAGACTGCTTATAACCATCAATTACAATGTCTGTTGATGAGCTTATAAGCATCAGTAGAACTCCACGGATGTCTGCAACGGACTTGTAGCATCTAGCAAGAGTTAATAAATAATTAATACATGATGCAATTGCTCTTAATTAAAAGCTGTAGAAGGCCATTGAAAAACACATTCTTGGAAAGCAATGGGCAACACAGTAAGCAAACATCTGTACTTGAGTTTGAATCTCTGCCTCTGAGGAGCAATGCCATCAGAGAGGCGCCAGCCCAGCCCGACAGGCAACCCAGTTTCCCAAAAAGCAGTATAATTCCTTCGTTCAAGGCAATCCAGCTGATTCAAGAGAAACTCTGTGTGTGTCATAGGCTGGAGCAAAGTACACCTCCCCTGATTCCCTCTTGGAGCCCAGCAGCAGGATGCAGTGGTGCCCACACCACTGAGCTTGGTTGGCCACCTTGTCCCCAGCCACTGCAGAAGCATCTTCTGTGCACTGGCAGCCACGAGGAAGGCACCAGGAGGCCAGGAAACACGGATGCCAGGAAAACCAAGAAAAATGCCAATTTCATGTGGCTCCAGCCCGTGCCTCTGGACACCAAAATGCTCTTCCCTCCTGGCCAAAGGGTGATTTGGGGTGAGCTGCTTCCCCCTTGGCCTCAGCAGCCCCCTCTGCCAAGGGAGGAGGATGACACAGAAATGCAGAACCCAGGAGCTGTACACTATAGCACCATGAGGCAATAATGTATATGGTGTTTGGCCTCCCTAGCAGAAGTGCTTTGCTATCATTAAATGCAGAATATTTCTGGATGATAAAAGCAATTAAGTGTAAAAAAAGGTAATGATCCATTCCATATTGCGTCCAAAAGATATGAAAATCCCTCATAAAATTATCACCCTACCACAGAATTGGGTCTAAATATCTTTATAATGTAAGACAGAGAACTTTGCTTACAGTCGGAACATTTATAAGGCATTCAATTAGCCACCAGAGGGTTCCTTAGTATTCCCCAATTCTCCATGAGCGCAGAGGCAATTACAGGAGGTTCTAACTTTTTAAATTAAAGACAAAAGACAGGAGAATTTGGATCAAACCTGTTTCCACATTCACCCTGGAATGTACGTGCAGAGGAAATTTCATGCGGATCAGGCTTAATTTACTGCACAATTTAGTTCAGAGCCAGAGGAAGCCTCTTCCTCCGCGTTTGCTGGAAGATCCTTCTGTGTGGGAAGGGGATGGGTACATGATGTACTGCTCTGTGAGCAGGTCCTGAGGATGCTCCCGTGAGGGGCTGGGGCAGGGTGCCATTATGTCCCGCTCCTCCTCCTCGCCCTGCAGGCTCAACCGAGCCCTTCAGCAGAGCTCCCATCCCCCTCATAGAGCCACTCTGGGGGTGCCCATCATGGGCGACTCCCATCCCCCCTGCTCCTGGCCCGTGGGTGCTGGCAGTGGTCATGCATGGGTGGCAGTGAGTGTCCGTGCCTGCAGCCTATGCTTCTCCACTGCCCACAGCTGCTCAGTCCCTCCACACTCCTCCATGCATCATCATGCACCATCGTGTGGCAACCGGACTAATTCCAGTTGGAAATAAGGTGTATATTTGTAACAAGCAGTTAATGGTGAGGGTAATTAATCACAGCAGCAGATGAGCAAGGGAAACGATGGGTTTCCTCATTCTGACATCTTTAAATCACAATCAGTTTCTCCTTCCAGACCTGCCTGTGCTGAGCCAGAAGCAGCAGGCTCAGCAATGCATCACCAATCAAGCCTCCCCACAAACCAGTTCTGTGGTGGGAGCCCCAGTCTTTACCCATCCCCCCATGGGGTACCAGGGATCTCCCAACCCAGGAGAGGGCAGCAGGAGGGAGAAGAACCTCTCCCCACACAAGGGACTTTGATCACATCCTCCTGATTTATATTTTGAGAGTCTCAATGGATCAAGGTGTCAGATCTGCACTGCTGCCAGGAAACACCATTTTCTTTTAATAAGCAGAGAGCAGCGGGTCATTTAATCTCCTGTACCCGCTCTACTCCTCCAGCTGAGAGGTAGGACTGCACCTTCCCAGGGCAGCAGCACCTCTCTGTTCCTTTCAGGGTGGTTCTGGTAGACCTTTCCCCTCCACCAGGGGAGCAGCACAACAGCAAAGACCCTTCCCTGCAACTTCTGGAGACCCGTGCACCCCTATACATTTGCATTTGCTTCTTCACAGCTGCTCCACAACATGATGTCCCAAGCATTTGAGCCTCCCATGACAGATTTTTTCATGAGTGCCTTCACAATCACAGCAGTATTTTAGAAAGTAATGGAAAGCCATGCCTTTTGCTTTGCTTTCTGGCTCCTGAGCCTTCAAGATTCACTTGGCTCATCTGTAGAGCCTTGTCCTGCAGCCACCAGCTCTAGACACTTTATGACAGCTTCTAGTTCAAGCCAAAAACTTCCTGCAGCCACACAAGAGCCGGCTGACTTCCTGGGCGGCCAGGATCACAAAGCTTCTAATGCAACCATTGAGGTCCCCAGCCCTGCACTCCAGCACCCCCTGATGCTGCATCGTGCCCCAAAGGACCTGGGCAGACAGAAGCATCAAGGGGAACAGCTCGGTGAGCCCTAACACAGTTCTGGTCTGTGGGCGTCCCCAGGAACCCTCCCCAGAGCTGGCTGGCACAGACTGCTATAGGAATCACTGCCAGAGTCGGGCTTCTCCAGAGCCCCATCCTGCCACTGTACATCCAAACCTTTCCTATAAATCCAGCCCTGTTGGAGGAGGCTGAGCTGTGCAAAGGAAAAAAGCATGCAGGGGAAGGAAACACTACTGAAAGGTGAAGTGAAAGTTAATATAACTGCATAAATGAACTCAGACACACAGCACAGCACAGGGAGGATGCAGGAAAGCGTAATGCTGAAAAGTACCTTTTTTTTTTTTTTTTTTTTTCTGAAAAGCTAAGCTCTCTGCTTTTTCCAGAGCACTTGAAAACCTGAGCACATCCTGACTCCCTTGGGGCATTCCCTCGAAACCTCTAGCATTCCCTGAACACTCTCCGTGGGTATCAGACAAAGGGCATGCAAACTGTTTAATCCCACACTACAGCGCATTTCGACGCTGCTGTTTTGCCAGCGCTCCAATCACTATGGCAGAGGCCAGCTGCGGCAGGCAAGGGAGGCAGGGCTGCATGCAGCATCCCCTGCCAGCATCCCCAGGGCCTGACGCCCATCAGATTTGCGTTTCATTTTACCCAGGGTGATGTGTTGATCCCAGCAATGTTGGAAGTCAGCGTTAATGCCATGCTTTGGCGTTTCCCAGCTGCTGCTGCCCAAAGAAATAACACTAACTGCATGTTAACATGGCAGGGCTGGGCGCCGGCACTGCCTTCCCTGTGCTCAGGCGAGGACGAGAAGGATTGCTGGCGTGCATTCCCCACCCAGACAGCAAGTGCCAGCTCCTGGGGCACTTACATGCAGCAAAAAAATGGGGAAAAAATAGAGCATATTTACAAATGTATATTTTTTTTAATATATATGCTTATCTATATGTATGTCATTATGCTAAGTCACGGTGAGACAAAGTGGATCAGCTACAGTCTTGACATTCTAAAAGTAGGTTTTATGTAAAGTAAGTACTTGCTTCATGTAGGGCAGTTGGTATTAAGATTTATTTTCTTCCTGACTTGTATTGCTGCTTGATATGATTGGGTAAAGCCCAGGGCACATGCATATCGTTGCCATTCATAACATACACATGGATTCATGACCGAGCTAGCAAGCTGAATTGCCTTGCAATCTTTTCCACTGCAAAAAGCTTAATAAGCATATAAGTCTTAGAGCAGGAAGCCCCTATGTATTTGCTCTGCAAGAAAAGCTCTTGAATGGAGTTGTAGGAACCATAGAAAGCACCGAACCAGCTGCTGAGCATTCATTATCCATGTGGGCTCATTTCTAAGAGCAGGACCCATCATGTCTATGGGACTGGGACTGACAGTAGGCAACAGGGCATTAAATGTTAGGGGAGCATTTGTATGAGCTCCAGGGCAGCCCATGACTTCCCCTTCCCCAGCAGAAACTCCCAGTGTGTTTATTTACTTCAGCTCTTTAACCAAATGCCTTTGGCAAAGTCATTTTATTGTTATTAAGAAAGCATAAATTGAACACTTACAAACATATACGTGTGAACCCCCATGCTCCTGCAGGAATAGAAATATGGTTACCATCAAAGGCAGAAATAGTGATTTTAATAACGACTTTTATGTCTTCTGGGGCTTTCCTGACATGGTGAGGAATGTGCTCTTGCTGCGGCTCAGATGCAGGGCTGGAAGCAGTTACCTGAGTCCACGGGTGGCTGTCGTGAAGATATCACATTTATTTCATGGAAACAAAAGGTCCATCATCAATAGGAGCCAAGGAACTAACACCACCCATGGAGAGCAAGGAGAGTAGACACAAACACAAGAGGAAAAAGCACCCACTTACCCCCACATGAGGGAAAAATGGAGACAGTTTGATTTCTGCTGCAGACGCACAAGGATGACTGGAAAGACATTGCATGCACCAGGGAAACTGCTGAGAAACCAGTCCTGTTCAAGAGACCTCCACCAGTCCTTTCAGAAAAAACTCGTGACAAAAGATGGAAAAGCCACAGCCATCTTAGGAGAAGGAAGATTTGGGTTTATAGAAAGGTTTTCTCACAAGGAGCACAAGATCCATGAAGGACTGGCTTCAAAGTCATGGGTTTTTAGAGTGAAAGTTGAGATGTGACATCCCAAGGGAAAAACACAACCTGATACAAGCAAGAAGATGAAGATGTATCCACTCAGAGAAAGAGCCTGACCAAGCTACAGTGAGGAATTAGGACCATTAGCACCGTCTGAAAGACCAGGTAGTTTTAGAATAAAAGGAACACATTGAGGGTTTGCTATACATTGCCCTGGCAGTCATTCTGGAGAAATGCTGCTGGGACTGCTATCATTTTGCAAGAGGCTACTTTCCAGGCAGAGACTGAGGCACAGATGCTCAAACCAATTCTGCTTGGATGTGGCTTGGGCAGGCTTTTTACCTGCCAATTATAGAACCAACATTAGGAGATGCTCCTTTTGTTTGCTTTTTAAGTAGAAAGAACGTTATAAAAGAGCCAGTAATAGAAAGTAAGCCTGGAGTGTGCAATCACCACTGGCTTCAGTATAATTAAATAGAGAGGTATGATAAACAGGCTGGTCAACGAGGGCTCCATCCTGAAGAGATGAAACTTGTTAAAGGGATCTCCAGCCTCCTCCCTGTGGGTACTTTTAGGCTCCCATGCAAGCCAGGAATGAAGCTGGCTGGGGTTGCTGAGCTGCCATGCCATGCTGTGGCACGCTGTGTGGGGTGCACACCCTGCACAAATCCTCTCACCAGCCTGGCAAGGCAGGGGCAGTGCTGCCAAACACAGCAGGGCCATTAGCACCAGCAAGGGAGTAGTGCTATTTAAGCCAAAGGACAGTGCTGTCACAAGAACAGATGAGGACAAACTGGTGATGAATCAACTCAGGCTGGAAGAAGGAAAGATGGAGCTTTGGGTCAGCCCCAGTGCAGAGGACACAGAGAACAGGAGTTAGGTTTTATTCTCAGCTTTTCCAAGGAGATGGCAGGATGCAGCACCAGGGCTCTACAACCCCAGAAATCCTTAGCCCACAGATGTACTATTGCCTGCCCCGTCCCATCCCTTTCCCCCATACACCCTGCTGTCATGGGGCCAGAGGCTCTCTGCAGGATACTGCACTATTGCCTCCCAGCTCCACTGGAATGTGTAACCTCGCTTTATTTCATAAACGTGCTTTTTAAAAAAAACATACATGGCATTTCTTCACAACTGTCAGCATCAACCTTTATAGCTGCCATGGTGATGAGCACCATAGAGAAGCCTATAAATAACCTGAATGTGCCACATGCTGGCCCTTTTATGGGCCCCACTCTTTTTGATTTACTTATATGCAAGATATTTTACAGGACAACCCAATTAAGTTTGACAGCCAGCTGACAACTAATTCCTGCCCAGCGATGGCTTCCAGACTCTTTATATTAAACCAGACTATGTGATGCAGAAGACCAGTAGATGCTACTGGTGGAATTTTGCATTTTTACTTGCTGATATCACTGGAGGGTCCTCCATGATCTTTACAGTAACAGCCATTAACGGACTCCCAAGCCGCAGGAGACAGGCAGAGCTCGCCCCACTCAGCTCCGAGCAGCAGGACAGCCCCAGGCTGCAAGTTTTATGAGGGATCCTGAACTTCCTCCATTGCATACATCGGGCAAGCATTCAGTTACAGCATCCCACCAAGTTTCTGGGATGCTACAATAACACTGCGTGCAGTGTGCAGACATTTTGGCTACAACTCCAACTGAGCAGGTCACTCTGCAGTGAATGTAATGCAAAAGTGTGATGAACCCCACTGAGCTTTACAGTGGCTTTGAATTTTGTAGGACGGCCTTGTGGAACTGAAAGCCCTTGATCAGGGGTGCCCTGGTGGCATCGGCTCCTAGCACTGATCCAAACCTGGTCTCTTTGCCTGCAGCTGGGCTGCTTACCTGGGCTTCCACCACATCTTCCAAGACCTGCACTCTTCACATGGCATCCACCCAAAGTACCATCTCATTTGGCCATTTTCATCTGATACCTCTGTTATTCCAACTGTTATTCCAGCATTCCCTATATTCCAGAGGGGTGAGGCAGAAATATAATAGCAGACCCAGGGCTTGCATGACATGTCTCTCTCTGCCCCTGATAAGTCATAGCTGTTCTGGGAAAGCCTCTTTCCTCTCTGGACCTGCTTCCCCTTTTCTCCCAACCAAATCAACAGCCATGATGGGCAACCCTCATCCCAGACCTGCTTGAGCCAGTTGTCCTTCCCAGCTCGACAGTGTCTTTCTTAGTCTCTTCCGTGCACATTCCTGTCCCACCCAGCCAAGGGAGAGCATCCTCAGCAGACAGAGCTGAGAAATGTTATTCACTGTGGAAATAATCAAAGTTGCTCTCTGTGCTGCTCTCTGGGGAAAGCAGTGGCTGGATCCTGCTTCACCTCTTTGGAGAAGTAGGGGGAAGGAAGCCCCCAGAGCATGTGGGGAAAAATACAGACTTCTTACTTAAAAATAAATGCAACACCATTTTTTCACCTGGAGCTCAGTACTGGATTTCAGGCCCAGATACCCGTTTTCAGATTTTTGATCTTGAATGATTTAACAGTATTGAGGAAGGCAGGTGCCTCATAAAACCACAGTCATTCACCTGAAAACCCAATTTCCCAGCAATTTTTCAAACAAAGAAAGTTTTGATCAGCTGCGGTTTGATGTTGAGCTGACACCTGAACCTGGGTGGCTGAAAAGTTAATGAAGAGCAATGAGTCTCAATAATGTGACCTAAACTACCTGAGCTCTATGATTATTTGACTTCAGCTTTATAAATTCCCCCAAACTCACATTAAGGGTGCTGTTTCTCCCTTCTCCTTCAGCATTTCCTTCTTGGATGCCTGTTGCATTTTCCTCTACTCTTTCTTCCCTTTCCCCTGGATGGTTTTATTTCACCTTTGCCATGGAAATTGAGCACAGCACAGCTTTACAAAGTTCTTCTGTGATTATAAACTTCCTATATACCCCCTGCTAAGTTTGGGTGGGAAGAGGGAATTCAGAGCAACACTCCACTCCTGTGAATGAGAGACAAGATCCGTGCGGGACTGCAAGGCTTCAGTGCCAAAGCCTGGTGACACATGAGGGCAGAGGAGAATTAAGAGGTGATAGCCCCACCATGACCTCCACCCTGAGCCAGGGAGACACAAGCACTGCCCAGAGTCTAAGGGCACTTGACGCTGTGCTAGGAGAAAAACTGTGCTGGCTATTAGGTGGGATGCATTGTGTAGCTGCAGAAAACACAGGAAGAACAGAAAAGCTAAGAAATCAAAGGAGAAACCAAAGAGAACAGGATTGATTTCTATCAGGGAAATAAGAACTGAACAAACCAGTGACTGTATTGCTGAAAATCCAGAAGGGATGGGGAGGAGTGGAAGGAAGAAGCTCCCTTTCCCAGGGGAGCCGTAGGTGGCTCACTGCTGTGCCACACGCTAAAACCACTGGTCACAACTCACCGAAATGTAAGATACATCAGGGGAATTCAAACACCAAAAGAGAAGCTGGATATTTTGCAAAGGGATTAAAGGAAAGCTTTAGAATAGGAGCCAATGGCTCCACAGGTAAATTAATGATGTGGAAGCTGTCCAGGAAAAGGACGTGTGGCAGCAATGAAAGCTTCATTAGCACCACCAGTGTGCGGTACCAGATCGGGAAGCCGAAGTGCCAGCACGCAGCCTGCGTGGGGCAGGGGGAGGTGCTGATCAGCAGAACCACTGCACAGCCCGTTCTCCTGGAAATGCAGAAAAGCAGGGGAGCTCTCGTCAGCCAGGTTCTTGCTCGCAGAGGTAAACCACAGCAGGAGCTTAAAATCTGGCTCTGGAAGAGAATCCCAAGGTTGCAGACCGCAGCAGGGAGCAGTTGCTTGGATGCAGAACTTGCCCAGCCTTCACAAGAGGGAATTGCTTACGTGCTGCCAACAGACCTACAGGAATTTTTTGCGCTTTTTACATACAGGCATACAAGTCCACAGGGGTCAACCCCGGAGGTCCTAACCTTACTAATGCAAGAACTCAGGTTCTTTAATAATAATGGTTCTACCAGACTACACTTTAACCTCGCAATGTAAATGACGTGCAAGGGCAGGGGGTGGCTATAGAAAAGCTGACCTAAATGGCACGGCTCTGCTGCTATTGCAGAAAGGAACCAACAGGGGACAGAAAGCCACCCCAGGGCAGTGGCAGCCAGGAGCTGGTAGCCTGAGCTATCTGTTAATTGCTAAGGACAACCAGGGACCTGCAATTTGTTTGCTAACTTGCTTGGTCTGGTGTGTGGGAAGGGTGAGGGCAGGCTCACATGCCGCGAGGTTTGCAAACAGCACAAAGCGGGGGAGAAAGTTCAGCTGAAATGCTTGAGTTGGGAAAAAGCAGGCACATACAAGGATTAATAATAGCAGTGTTCTTCTTAACTGGAGTTACTCGCAAGACCCCAGAGATGTGCTTGCCTAAGCACGTAACACTATGAACTATTTAATGGGGCTAGCCCAAAAGCAACTACCCAGAGCTTCTAACATGCTGGGTAGTCTCGCAGTTTCCTACTACCCACCTGAGCAAGGCCAAAGCGCCTTCAGGCACACACTGCCCTATGACCAGCTATTTCAATACACAAGATTTAAACGCCTGGAGTGCAGCATGGCCTGTAGATGCACATCTTCATTTCTTTTGGGGGGCCAGGCCTGAGACCATGGGAGGTTTGGAGAGAGTGTGTTTCCAAGGTGCTCGCCTAGTTTGCTGCTTTCAGGCTCACAACCTCAGGAAGAACCACTTGGCCCCAGGGGAACCAAGGTTTTGTCCACTCCATGGGTTCAAGGACCTGGATTCACTTCCAGATACTTCCTCCGGGAGAAGGGAAAGGTGTGATGGGCTCATGGGAAGGGATGAAGATTTCCGTATGTATCCCGAGCATCAAACCTGTGTTCAAAGCAAGCTTTCTGTGGATGCTCTGCACAGCTGGGCTCTCACATGGGTTTATCTGCAAAGCTGTCACAGTCCGAGCCTCTGCTTTGCAGCCAGATTTTTATATCCTCTGCTGATTTCCCAAGGGTCTTCATTTGGGCTCATCATCCCCACAGGGATCAATAGGACTGCAGCTGCCGTCCTAGCATCTGCAGCCAGCTTTTGCTGAGCAGCAGTGTGGTCTGCTGGATAAACCTGGGGCTCGGAGCCAGGAGCACTGAAAGCCAGCCCAGCTCCTGCCAGGAGCCTCTTCCAAGGCTCAGTTGAGCTGATCAGTGTCTTCAGAGACATCCGAGGCATGTCCCAGCCGGGCATTAACACCGGTGACCTCATCTCCGCCTGATGTTCAGGGAAAGCACCGAGAAGCCCTGTGGGTCCCACAGGCAGAGAAGGCCAGGCAGTGGTCTGCATCCCAGCCCAGCCCTTCCTACAGCAGATGGCTCTGACTTGCTAAGTCGCTGCAAGGCTACGGCACCTGTGGTCAGGATCAAGTGAGAGGGACGTAATTAAAACAGTCAGCGTAGTCCTACACTGAGGCTGGGAACATCTCTGCTTCAGCTCTAGGCTTTGGGTAATGCCCGGAGAAAAGCCCTCTGTGGAGCTCTCTGTGGAAAGCTCTCTGTGTCTGGTGTGTGCAGCCAGCTGCAGAGCCAAGTGCTGCTCACTACCAGAGCCTTCCCAGTCTCCCTGAGTGCTTCTGGCCCTTGCCATCCTCTTCTTTCTAAAAGGCCTGGGGAATTACAGGTCCAACAGCAGGCTGCAACAGACATACCAGAGACCTATAGCCATCTAAGACAATGTGGAAAATATATGCATAACTGTGGGCTAGAATCTTGTCTAGGAACAGCTGCCTTCCCTTTCGTAGGGATCCTGTAATCTGCAACTGATGCACACTTTGTGTTTTGGCACCGCTTCCTAAATACCTGTATGAATGCTAAGTATAACCTACCTTCCTTCACTCTTTGCTCTGTGGTCACTGTGCTCGATGTGCAATGCAGGCATTGCCCTGCACAGGGATTCAAGCCTGATTAGCAGCAGAAAAAGCCCTGCTAATATAACCATGTAATGATGCCATGCCAGCCCCTCTGATCTGGAGGAGCTATACCTGCAGGGAGACACGTTTATTCCCCTGGCCTCTGCACAGAGCCGCGTGCTCAACAGTTTCACCTTCGGCTGCTGCTGGAGCTGGGCCTGACCCACCAGCACATTTTCCTGCTACGTGCTCCTTCAACTGTAATAAAGCTCCAGGGGGAAAATTAAAGCTGCGGTTTGTCAGGTATTTTTGTATGCACTGATGGATTCTGCATCTAGTTATTAACCTCTTGCAAAAGCTTGGTGTTATCTTGTATGGAAGTAATATTAGGTTAAACAGCTGTTGATAACTTATCTCCCATTATCAGCAACCTTATTCAAGGCAAATATTTACTCACATCCAAGACGCGTTGCTGTATTCCCAATGGCATTCTTTATGGAGTCAAATGAGAGCAGCTTTTAATGGATCTTGGGTGCTTACAAGGCCCATGTTACCCAAGAGCCTCCTAATCTTGAATGTGTGGCACAAGAAAACTCCCCTGGGTGTCAAAGCCTGGACATGCTCCCACAGTCTGACAGGGAAACTTAATCTGGAGGAGGAAACCTAATCTGGGAAGCATCTCTAGCAGACACAAAGGTACTAACCCAAATTGCCTACCTGCTGCCTTCTGCACCAACTGCTCATGCTGCTGCTCCTTCCCATCCCTTGGAAGGCAGCTCAGCCATGGGCTGGCAGGTCAGCTGTGGGCTAGCAGGTCCCAACAGGTTTCAACCACTGTGTCACACCTTCCATCCCTTTTTTATCCTCTAATGGCAGCCCTTCAACCAAGGGCTCAGAATAGACATCCTCTGCCACTCAGCTCAGACCTAGAGTAGGTAGGTTCCTCTTAGATAAAAAAATAAGTCATTGTGTTCTAGCTGCAGACACCGTCAAGAGCATCAGTGGTTTGCTTCACAGTATTTTTCCAGGGAATCCATTCTCTTCTTTATTACTTTTGCTGATGCTGTAATAGTATTGCAAAAAGCCTTAGGCAGAGACTGAGACCCCACTGTGCTGGACATGGTAGAAGCAGAGATCAGAGAGAAGAATTTGCATCCAAGAAAATTAGATCCCCACAGCCTAACTTCTCCCACCAGTATTTACTGGGCATGATCTTGCAAGTCAGGCCTGAGATGTGTTTCTGGGTTCAGATCCCAGGCACTTCCCATCTGCAGAGATGCTCGAACCCCCCCGCCACGCTACCATGCACACACACACACAGAGCACTGCTCAGAGCAGTCAGTGGTGGCACGGGCTGTCCTCGCATGTGCACCTGCTTCCCCTGCCTAAAGTTAGCAGAGCTTTCCAGCAAGCTACACGGTCCAGTCTCTGCTCACAGTCCCTCCATCCCTGGTCAACGAGAAATCATCCCTCAGTGATCACTGGGCTGTTTTATTACGCCGTTGCAGTTGGTGGAGTCAGCTGAACTGAACCCATGATCTGTAAGCAAGTGGCAGCCCTAGGAATGGCCAAAGGCTGGCAAGAGACCATAGTTAATGCTTAGTCTAAGCTGCAAGTGGCAGGTACATTGTAAGTGTGTCCCCTGACTCAGTACACAACTGTGGTGAGTTTATAGCCTTTGATATTGTTACATTAATCATAAGGAATCTCAAAGTGCCTTGAAAATACAGTGACAAGCTCTCCAGGGCTGGTTTCAGTAGTTTATTCCTAGGTAATAGCCCTCTCTCTCATTTATAGCTATGTCTAGACACAAAGTGAGGAAGGTGCTAAAACACTTGATGTAAAAACCCTGTCTACCTCCAAATTCCTGCATTTCACATCCCAACTGTGCACTGAGTGCATGGGTATAAAATCTGCACTCACACACATACCTTCCCATGCCACCAGCCCTGCAGAACTGCAGCTTGCTGTCCCCAGCACTGGAGTGGGGCAGGTCCCCAGGGGAAGCTGGGAGAGTACCCAGGGGCAGGCTCAAGTCCTACAGTCTGTCTTGAGAAAATGGCCAAGTGGGAAGGAAAGAATGAAAATGTGCTGCAAATCTTCTCCAGAAGATGCAGCAGGAGCAGCTCTGCTCCTCATGGCATTTCTCAGCACTTAACACAGGACCGTGTTAAGAGGAAGAAATCAAACTCACCCGTAAACAACAGGAAAGAGAGGAGCTTTTTATCCTTTATTTTTATCCTTTTTTGGGGGATGCTAATTCATTATTAACATAAATTAACATCAAAATTAACATAATAGCAGGAAATCCTAAATGTTCAAGGCCTCTATGGACATCAAAAAAACATTTACTAAGTTTAAATATTGTGTTTAATGCACCCATAGCGCCACTGGCACCATCCCATTTATACCTCGTACAGAGGAAGACTACCTATTTCAAGTCTCACAGGGCACTCAAAATAGCTAAGGCCTCTGAGGCAGACAGAGGATGGTGAGAGTGGTCAGCGAGGATATATGAGAATGGTCAGTCACTGGAATCGGCTGCCCAGGGAGGTGGTGGAGTCACCATCCCTGAATGTGTTTAAGAGTCGTTGAGATGTGGTGTTGAGGGATATGGTTTAGGTGAGAACTTTGTAGAGCAGGGCAGATGGTTGGACTTGATGATCCCAAGGGTCTCTTCCGACCAAAATGATTCTATGATTCTATGATATATGCTGAAGCCTGGGGGTGACCCAATGTCACCAGACTGGGCACATCACAAGGAAGGAGAATTAAATCACAACCCTACGGAAGATGATGGTGATGCTGCTTGGGAGAAGCACACGAGAGAAGGGGCTTGAGAAGGGGCTTGAGAAGGGGCCAGCTCAGACCCACACATTCTCATCTAAGTGTCACACAAGTGTGGCACCTAAAACTTTGCCTCACACCAGCTGTGACAAATCCAGCAAGCAGAGGAGCAGTCAGGGACTGATGCCAAGTGCACCGGTGAACCTGCCTGCGGTGACTCTGCTGCCAGCACAGGTGGTGACTTCATCTCATGACGCTAGTTGTTGTCAATTATTTTCCATCTCTTCTGTGTATTAATGCACTGCACAGCACTTTGGAGCCTTCAAGATGAAAGGTACTTTCACCAGCACTTCAGTGGCTTGTTTCCTATTATAGGTCTGGTTTTGACACTCCCCCACCCTCTTATCTAACTTTCTCTACAAAGCTCTTCTCACTTTTTCATCTTTCTTCTGTGGTCCCTAGCCAGGGGAAAAAAAGAAAGAAAAAAAAAAGGGGGGGGGGGGGGAACCCCGAAAAAAAACATTTTTTTTTCTTTTTGGAAGATTTGTACA